>JAJLZR010000001.1:920275-1233522 GCA_030572315.1 [Candida] glucosophila | reverse complement strand
CTGCTTTTTAATAAAACTCAACGAAAATGCATGCAAACAGAACCGTAAGCAGAGGGTTCCTCTTTTTTTTTTTTTTTTTTCTTTTTTTGTCTTTTAAGTACCACGGACAAAAGAAATAGCACTATTTTTACGGAAACAGTTGGTTTAGGTAAAAAATTAGTCTACGGTCTGGGGCTGCTCTTTTTAATATAAAACACTTATAATGACTAAAATTACATAGCGCATGAGAGAAAACCGGCTTGCAGCAATTAGGTTGCGAAAAAAAAAAAAAAAAATATCGACAAAGGTTTTCATGAATATCACAACATGGGTATCGCTATAAGAAGTGTACTTTGGTAAAACTGATAAAGCATCACCATCCCATTAAAAGAACATAGACGCCACAAAAAAAGCTCTATACAAGGATGTTAAAGTACCAGCAAAGATAAGCCTGAAATGTACACAGACGGTCCTTCTCCCTGGCAATATCACCACGGGGAAAGGTTAATAGTAACATTATTATATACTTTCAGCCTGGTGAGATGCGGTGTCTTGCTCTCGAACAGTTAGAGGGCGACAAAGTAAAGGCATACTAAGAAATTTTTTGAAGTCGTTTTCAAAGAATCCGCTGGAGCGGTTTGGTTTGAAAGATAATGACGCTCCTGCTAATATTTCAACTTCAACCGTTATAAACGATACATAAATTCACCACAATTCTCATAAGATTATCATATTTACAAAAAGAAGCAAAATCATATACAACGACCTGCTAGCTGGAAAAACTCTTTTTGTTTCTTATTATTGCAAATACTCTAACCCTCATGTCACGCAACTTATAATTTATGCATCTCTACAACTTACTCTTTTTCTTTTTTTTTTTTTTTTTTTTAATATCTTCGTGAACTTTTTCGCAGAATCGAAATCACCAGCCCCACGCAAACTTAGAAATTACCCTAAAGCGTGGCTTTTGCTTGTTGAATTCATTCTTCGTAGTCTGAAGATCAGTCAATCAAAAAAGGAAGAACAAAAAACAAAAAAAAAAAAAAAAGTTAGAAGTGCACCTTGAAGAACAAGAACATTTCCAACTTGGTTCAGTAGCCTTTTTTTCTATCTCAGAAACGTTCGAACCAGACACTTTGATTCTCTCGTTTATCTAAAACCAAGAAAGATAATATGCACTAAGCATTCCACCCGAAAGGAAGAATGACAATCAACTCTCGCTGAATGAGTAGACTTCAAGGACCTTCTGAGCGCGGCAATTATGTATATGCCTGTGAATCGGTGTCTTTTAGAAATAGCTCAGACAGCTTTTAGCAAGTTAAGATAACTCATTTTCAGTATTCAAGGCTAAAAAGTTTTTCTGTCAGCTGCACTTAGATGTATAGGTGATATCTAAATGAACCTAACCAGGAAGCAAAAGTCGGGCACGCTCACACGGAACCTCACTTCAGAAACACTATTGAAACAGTAGAAATCAAGAAAAAAGCTTTGAAAATAAATGAGAAACTTTCTTATTGAATTATAGCAAACTATATGCTCAAAGTTTTATTGTCAGCCTTTTTTTTTTTTTTTGGTTGCGAAAGAAAAAAAAAAGAACGGTACTCAACATACTAATATCTAGAAGAAAAAATTCGAAATAAAAGAAAGCATTTGAACTAAGTAATTGGATGAATATCAGAAGAGTTAGTATACCTAGCTTGTGCCAAAGATGCAGTTTTGTCCTTGTTGTCAAAAAGAACATAAGCATGACGGAGGAAGTTATCACCAAGGATAGGAATACTTAAAGAAGAACTCTGGACCTTGACAGTACACTCCCCATCCTCTTCACTAGCGATATCACTGTAAGGCACGTCAATCGAGACTCCGTCAAACTCAAAAGTAACGTTCCCGGATGTTTGAGAACAGGACCCAAACTTGGATTCAATCTCTTTCGCAGCGAGTGGTGGGAGCATTGTGTAAGTCGTACCGGTGTCTAAAAGGACAGGCTCGTTTATGTGGAGTTTGTTTTCATTATCACCCAAGTCTAAGTTATTTAAAGTGACCATTGAGCGATTTACATTTTCACCAGAACCAGAGAAGGGCAATTTGACCAAGGAACCTTCATGTTTTGCATTATCAATTCCACCAAAAAGAACAGCGCCACCGGGAGCATCTGCGCTTCCCAAGTACACACTGTAAGCGTTTTTCTTTATAGTGCCCTGATTAGCCAAAACTTCAGGGTAATTTGGATATATGTCCTTAGTACTTTCTTCGCCTGACAAGCCTACGCCAAGAATACCATCAAAGCCCTCGTTTCCTTGTCCTTCTTCACCAATGCCCAATTGCAAATCATGGGCAAAGTCTTTGCCAGCAATGCTTAGGGAAACGTCATCTTTGTAGAATTGTCCCTTGATTTCTCCGGAACCGTATTCTACCTCGAAGGGTGTGTTGAGGTCTTTTGCAGTGACGGAATTGTTAGGATTATAGACCTCGCTTTTGACCCAAAGATCGGATGAACCTGTGTCAAACACAACATTGGCAGCTTTCTTTTCTGACCCCACGTATACCGTCAATGAATAGAACTGGCCCTGATTCTTAAGTTTATCAGGCGCAGTTGCGTTGTGTCTCAACAGCTTCATGGCATACTTTTTCCTTGTCAAAGGGAAATGCAAGATATCCTTGATTTTGAAGTCATCAAAGCCTTTTAGATTACCCAACGCATCGAAAGCTTCTTGTGGTGATGTTGGTGCAGCGAATGTTTTCCCTCCAAGTAGGGTGAGAAAAGCAAAGTAAGCGAATGAATTTATGTTGACCATATTTAACTATATCTTTCTTTCAATCAATGTCATTCTAAGGCCATATCGTCTCTATTTATTTGTAGCCTAATTACTGCACCTAACTTTGAAACATGCCAGATTTCTAATATGGTAATGCACTTAACGTTTTGAGATCGATAAATTGGTATGCTCTAGTGCCAGGCACGTACATATTCAGGGCAAGTTGGTCTGCCATTATTTATCTAGAAAAGGGGTTGTGTCCTTCCTCCACATGGAGAGCGTGCCAATCAGAGTTGCAGGACCCCTTGCTGAAGCCAAGCGAAGCAACGAGGCAACGTCGTAAAAATATGCTCGCGAACATTTCTTGTTTAACAAACACACGTCGGCTATTTCTTGACGCGCGCAGCGCGTTGCACATCAAAATAAACATGAATTTGCTCGGCATTACTGAAGATTGAGGAGTACTTTTTGCAATGCTGCGGGATCGTGTTCAACAATATACAAGTGGTCTACATGTTTTTCTAAGCTTCTTTGTTTTTTTTTGTTTTTTTTTTTTTTTTACCCTCTCTCTTTAAGTGAAGCTAGAACTTATAGGATAAAACTTGAAATGAGGGCAAATAATAAAAATGCGATCTAGTCATTTGCCAAAGTAGTGACGAGTGATGGGCCTTCTGGATAGAATCAAAAGCATGTTCTTCTGGGTTAACGTTACCTTGAAATATCTTCTCTCACTGTAAGTAGCCAAACTCCCTCACATAAAAGGAACAAACCAAGTACATGAAGAAAGCGTATCTTTTTTAACGTCAGATGTAGCCTTTCCGGTGTTGTTTTTTCGAGGAAAATTTGCATAAACTTATTACTTTGTGCTTACAATGTGAAATACACGAGAAAAAAAAAAAAAAGTCAGGTTCAAGGATTAAGAGCTTTTAATTATACCCAAGATAAGCTTTAAAGACTGTCATGTTCCCCTAGTTCTAGGGTATGTGTAAAGGTTTACAGTTGATTAGGGAAATCTTCTAAATAGATTTTTAATACGTATATTTTCTTGTAGATATTGATAGTAGTGAGTCCTAGGGAAGCCTTAGTCGAAACTACGGGAGCTAGGTTTACGTATTCTTCTTAAAAAAAAAATGGGTCTTATCATTTCAATGATCATCCTAGGTAATACTTAAAAAAGATGCAAAGTTTCTGGAGCAAAGACTGAACATATATTGTACTTCTTTAATACTGAAATTAAAAAGAAATGGCTGCGAAACAGAAAGAAGATGGTATTTATAACTTGTTAGGAATAAATAGATAAGTTAAAAAAAAAAAAGAACAAAAAAAGGAAAAAGCAAAAACAAATAGAATACTCCGAGAAAGCATAAGCTCAAGTAATTGTCTGAATGTCAGAATCGGAAGTATATTTTGCTTGAGCCAAAGAAAGTGTCTTATCTGAGTTGTCAAAGACGAGATAAGCGTGACGAAGGAAATTATCACCAAGAATAGCGATGCCCATGTCCTCAGAGCTTTCAACTAACACCTCACATTGGCCCTCACTGTTGCTAGCGATGTCGCTGGCTGGAACACTAATAGAGACGCCATCGAATTTGAAAGTAACACTGCCTGAGTCTGGGCATGATCCAAATTGATCAGAAATCGCACTAACAATGGATTGAGGAAGCATGGTTATAGTAGTACCGGTGTCTAAAAGAACTGGCTGTTCTACAGAATTCAGCTGTCCACCAACATCTACCTCTTTCAAAGTAACCATAGAGCGTGCTTGGTTTTCTCCAGTCCCAGAGAAAGGTAATTTAACCAAAGAACCCTCATATTTTGCGTTGTCAACTCCTCCAAAGAGAACGGCGCCGCTTTCTGAATTTTGATTACCTAGGTAGATACTATAGGCATCCTTCTTTATTGTTCCCTGATTAGCCAAAACGTGAGGATAATTAGGATATGTGTTCTGAGTACTTTCTTCGCCATCAAGACCGATTCCTAGAATACCATCAAAACCATCATTTCCTTGTCCTTGCTTACCGACGCCGAGTTGCAACTGCTTGGCAAAATCCTTGTTCAGCGAACTCAAGGCAAGCCCATCCTTGTACCATTCACCTGTGATAGAGCCGGATCCGTACTCTACTTCGAATTTTTCATTAAGATCTTTGGATGTTTGCGAGTCACTTGGATTATATACGCTGCTTTTCACCCAAAAGTCCGAAGATCCTGTATCAAGCAAAACGCTGGCTTCTTTCTTTTGCGAGCCCACATATGCCGTTACTGAATAAAAGTCACCCTGGTTTTTAAGGGTAACTGCAGAAGTCGTATTCTGTTTTGGCTTTCTCAACAGTTTAAAAGGATAACTTTTTTTCGTTAAAGGAAAATGTAAAACATCTTGAACATTGAATTCATTATTTGCTTTAACGTTACCAACCGCATTGGTATCAGAAGGAGCCGGAGCTCCAAATACTTTGTCTCCCAAGAAGGAGACAACTGCAAAATAAAAGAATGAGTTTGTGTTGACCATGTCTATTATCTCTAATTGATTCTCTTGTTACCCTAGCCTGCGTAACCTAGAAAAATAAACGATAGTACTTCTGAACCAGTGTTTTTCCTTAGTTACGGCTACTTCCCGCTTTTTATAAGGGGTATTTGCAGCCGTCGACTAGGAGTACCTATCTTAAGGCGGCAAAATTACGTCATAGGTTCCCACTACAACGGCGCCCTCTATTTCTTCCCGTATACATGTCGATGCCGAGTGCCATACGGTCTCGGTATAACTCTTTCGAAAGATTGCACTCACATTATGACACCTTGTTTGTTGAAATGACAGAGTATCAGGATAAGCGAGACTTTCTATTTGCGCACTCATTTGAAGTTGCATTGCACTGCACACTAAGTGGAATTTCTCAAGCGGTGCCGAAAATATACGGCTCTTTACGATCCACTCTAGCTTCCTCAATAGGCAAATTCTAACCGAAGAAAGAAATGTAAATCTCTTCCATAAGATTCAGCAATAGGGCGTCCATTCATCGTGAGTTTCTCAAGGAAGCTTATTTCAGGTTCCCAATAAACGGAGGGCAGTTTCTTGGACTCCTCTCCCATGAGAACGGGAAATGGCTGCCGTATAGTATTTCTAAGCTAAGTTTCTACTGATAGTAGACCTCAAAATACGTCCCTGCACAGTTACAAGTTATCCAAGCTTCTGTCTTCCTAATGTAGCAATTCTACTGATGCAGTGTCGACAGTATCTTGGAAATGTCACTCCTGCATCTTAAACACTTGTAGATAGTTAACACCTTCCTTGATAGGTTGCCGGGAAATGTGGATCATTAAGGAATGTTGCTACTAGAAAGTGGTCTAAGAAAAAAAAAAAAAAGAAGAGCGTCCTATGGAATCCGTAGTAGAAACATAGTATTGGATAGTTTAAAGCTGCTAAATTTCTGTTTAGAAATGCGGTCTTGTAGAGGTAATATGTAGTCCCGACAGCACTTGTAAAGGAAGGTTCAGAGACCCTACAAAAATGAGGGATTACGGAAAACGTTGCTGGACGCCGGAACATTGCCATCTGCCATTTTAAAGCTTTGTAGTTAGAGTGAATTTGTTTGGACTAACCAAGGGCATATAGCAGAAGATTTGAGTGTTTCTCTATTTAAAAATATGTAGTGCACTAGAGTAAAAAAGTGCAGCAAATTGTATAATATCTCCTTTAGCGCATTCAAAGATGGCTTGAAGAGAATATCCCCTATAAACCAAATGCTGTAATCCTAAGATATACCTGCAAATCTCGTAAAGAGTACACGCAATTCTTATTCTAATGTTTTGACTCATGATACATATCTCAGTTCCTTTTTATTTCCTCACGCGAGAGACCTGAGGACAAGAAGTTGTACTTAAATGTGCTACAGGCCGCCCGAAACGGATCATACCCTAATTTGAGAAAACGTACCAAGACTTGAAGCAAAACGCTAAAAGTAAAGGGAAAAAAAAATTATATATATGTATATATAATACAGACTCGGCTACCATCTCAATATTGAGTTGAATTGAATTTAAAGTAATTAAGCATTATGACACCATCCCAGAGTTTCCTTGAAAGAAAATATGAAAAAATTAAAAAAAAAAAAAAAAAAAAGCAAAAACAAAGGGACTTGATCAAAGCGCATCCATGGTATAGTCATATTCGATCCCAGGGGTGACACTTGCAATAAACTTTAGAAAGGTTACCATATATTGGTCGACCCTTATATCCTCTTCTTCTTGAGTTTCAGCCGCGCCGGAGACACCAGGATTTGCTCCTGTTTCCGACTCAGCTTCGGTGGCTTTTGGTCGCTTAGACGAAGAATGCGCCATGAGAGTCCTCATCACAGAAGCATGTTTGCAAGGATGAATAGACACAGCAATAGTATTGTAAGCTACCGGTAAGTTTTCTATGGTGGCGGTCTTGTCTTTATAGTCCGCGGTAATATCTTCAAACATCTGCTCGGGCAAAAGTGGAATCCCACTTGAGCTAAACCCAACAAGATATACTTTGGGCACCCTATATGAAGTAGAATACATGATATACATGTCATATCTTCTCAAGTTGCTGTCGTTGCCGCTTTCCACAATTTCCTCAAAATCATTCTCATCTCGACGGTCGGACTGTTCTGCACTTTCATCAATAAACTCGTCAATGTCCTGTATGTCTTCCTCTTCTCCTCTTTCTGGTCCCTTTTCTTGTTCTTTATCTTCTCCGCCTAGATTGATTCGGTGCGATTTCACCCACCCATCTTCGCCTTCAATCTCTTCTTCTTCTTCTTCTAATGTACTCTTCTCTCCCAAATAGCTAGCCGCTCGTTGATAACTGGGCACATGTCGCGTCACCAAGAACTGCTTGTCTTCCGGAAGAAACTCCCTTTTCTGCTTGCTTGAAACTCGACCCCACTCCCAAGTAGGGAATTTATACACCAAATAGTCTCCTGCTTTGACAAACTCCTCAGGGCTAATCTCCCCCGTCCTTCTGAAGTTACTACTGTAGTTTATAGGCGTTAAATACTCTCTTAAAGATGATAATTTAGACCTTATTCCCACCATTTCAACGGCCTGTTATCGAACACTGCCTTGCATTAGTGTTGGATCATCTAAGGGTAACTTAGTAGTGTCCTGACCAAGTTCACTAACGGCGTTGCCGTCGCGCCCTCACTGCTGTTGTATGTAGCAAGTTGCGACTACCCTGCTTTCGCGCTGCACGTCATTCCTCATTAGCCCAAAGCTAGGGGGTCTGCTGCGGTATACTGTGTCATCCACCGAGAGTGCAAAGCGAGCTGTGCGATCGTTTTCGGCTAAGTTCCTGCAAGCCACGAATAATCCCGCCTAAAACAAATTTAAGTAGTGGCTGCAGTTAGCGACGCGACGATATCAGCAACGCGAAACACAGAATACGGCATCTTGATAACGCTTTCAGGTAAGGACAAAACAATAAATAAAGGCAGGCGAAAGCTAAGTATTAGGTAACAGCTTCTACTATCAGTTAGAACGTAGGAAAAAAATAAACAAAAATGCAGTAGACGTTAAATAAGGATTACCGAGTGATGGCGCTGCAGAAGTTTAATGGTCGCAATAGTAGTAGGATGCATGACGCAGCAGCATCTAAGAAAGCTTGAATGGCGTAGTAAAAGCATATAAGAACCAGGTAAAGAAATAGCAAAATAAATACACGCTCCGACAAAATAAGGTTGATTCGAGTAATACAGTTAGCTTAACGCGAAGCACATACTGTTTGTAAATAAAGAGCGTTGAGTACACGGAAAAATATAGCTAGCATTAAGTAGAAATAGAGAATAAGCCCATATCTAAAAAAAAAAAGCCACAGAGATACTCACAAACAGTCGTTCGTTTTCGTTTATTCCTTTTTGTAGCATAGCAATGTCATTAGCAGCACCAGCTAGAAGAGATGATGTGACAAGAACAATCGGGTCGCCCTTAGCCCAGCGCAGTAGAAGAACAGTGGAAAGATATGAGCGCGAATCGGTTAATGGCGGCGTACAAAAACCCAGGAGAGACGAAGCAGGAATAGCTGCTTCAAAACTCAAAACCAGACTTCAAGTGGCTTTCAATAAGTTACAAGGGTACAGACAGCGGGACACAATCAACGACATTGATCCCTTTAAAAGCTTCACGCAAGTCAAAAACGTTAACACAAGGCCATTGGCACTTAAAGACCATAACCTTCAGAACCAAGGGTCACCTAAAAGTGGCAAACAGAGAACGAACTATGAAAAAAAAGAATTGCCCTTGCTGTCAGCCTATGGGGAAAAGTCAGACAAAAGTGCTTCAAAAGCAGCGCAGCATTTGCAGCTATTGTCCATCAAAAAGACCTCTAAACACTACAGTCATAATGCCAATATTCCCTTGTTTCCAGGCACTGGGCCCCAGAAGGGAATAAAAGTAGTTAATCCGGGATTGAAAAGTGCCTGGAGAGAAAATCCGGCCGTTAGTTCAGAACTGGTCGTCGCTAAAGTTTCTTCGGCGTCTTTCAATCTTCCCAAGCCTGTGGCACAGATCCAAATACAAAATGGTAACGCTGGATCCCATAGGACGCTATCTCTTGGAAGCATGTCATTGCCTTCTATAGACAAGGTTTTGAATACACCCATAAAAAATTTGTCCTCTAGCGAGGATAAGACTTCACTTCAACGCGCAAGAAGTGTTCCATTGAAAAATGAAAGAGAAGACAGAGGAAATCATCCAGACGATACCATTGATGCTGATGACACTATGACAAGGGAGAATTCTACTATCCTTGAAAATGAAAAGACTTCGAACCAGAATTGTTCGTCCACTATTTTGGGGTCCTCTCCACTTAGAGCTAGCCCTTCAAATAACTTTGCTACTCCTAAATCTTTCAGTGTGGCAAAGTCACTCCTTCAATTGGGTTCTGGTTTCTACAACTGAATTGCATTATAAATTCAACTTTCAGAAACTTTACAGATAAGGTAAGCAATTTATTTTCCTTTTTTTTTTCTTGGTGAATTAATACGTGATTAATACTTCCTGCATTAATACAACTATTAGTTTTGGCATGGGATGCCCCAGGGCTCTCTATTGCATTGAAAGGCGATCATTCTTTGAATACAATGTAAAATATTAACTTTCACCGGTCGGTCAAGACGGCCCGTTCATTGTCTTGGGATAGTAACAGAAGAGAGCAAAAAAAAAAAAAAAAAAAAAAAAGAAAGCTTTTAGTAAATGAAATTGGCATATGCCTGTGTCATCTTGCACTAGGATTTAAATTTTTGGACTCGTTTCCCTTAATGCTAAAAAAAAAAAAAAAAAAAAAAAACAACTAGTAATAGTCCCTAGACAAAATGTCCAGATCTTTGTAGAAATAGCTCGCATTAATAAAATTATTATGTACTTCGGTCGTTTTCATAAGTTATAGCGTTTGCAATTTGATCCACAAGCTCACCAACGTGTCTAATATGGATATCAAGTCTCTCATCATCGCTGATCTTGTTTCGTAAGAAAAGTATCCCTCGAAGTTGGTCGATACAGCTATTCGGCGGTAACTTGCCTTCAAATATCATCAGAGAAACAATCTCTTCGACATTGATTTCGAATGGTATAGGAAAGAGCATTAAAATTTTTCTCATTCGGATTGCCTGATAGTACTTGGGCAACAACAAGATATTATATTCCATAAAATTAGAAGCCAACATCGGACTTCCTACCTTCCAGAGAAACCTAATTACTGGTTCTGTCGAACTTTCTAAAAATTTTCTGTAACTTTCGTAAGAGATAATCCTGCCTCTAAGCATCATTGCCACTAAATCTCTTGTTTCTTGACTAAGCCTTGCGTCTATAGCCCACGTTAGCAATGAAGACCTTTTTTGCGAAAATAATTCCAAAGTGCTATCAAGGAATTTTAATAGATTATGTTTCCTAAAATCAGCACCAGCAAGAAGACAGTATTCGATCACTTTGACATATAAATCGACACTTAGTGACACTAGAATGGCATTTTCCGAGTCTGGAATAGCACTTATGAGGTTAAGCTTTTTGTTCACCAACTCCATAAATCTAGAGTTGCTCGATTCCTTTCCAGTTATCCATCTGTAATCACCCAACAAGTCATTACTTTTTATACGAAGATAGATTTTTGTAGGTGAATTTTGCAAGGAGGCCCGCCCCTTTGAACTCACTTCCAGCAGAATGCTGTTCAACAAAGGCTGTATGTCGTCACTTAAAACATTCGCTTCACGGAGTAGAATCTCTATCTTGTATAAAGAAATTAGGCTATTGAGGTCTTGATCTTCCTGGTTGACTTCTATGTCGCCGGATTCATAGTTGTCTTTTGGAAAATCAACCTCGCTTATCACTTGCACCAAGCTAGAAAATTTTTGACTTTTCAGCAAATTCGTGCTATCAACTATGTTGCTGATATCCGCTTTGGATGAAGAGTAACTTCCCATCGCTGAAACAGACCTTATGCAAGTTTCCACACGCCAGTAGGGTTAACCTCGTATAATGTCGTATAGTGTACGAGACACACCATTTTTCATATAAATATCTATGCTATTTTCTTAGTTAAAGTAAGTCGATTTGTGAACGGACTTCGAAAGGGATGAGACTCTGGACGATTGCGTTGGTGCCACTCGTGGTTTACTATATCTTCAATGCCATCTTTCACAAGTTATTACCTTTTCACTATGTATTTGACCAAGAAAAGTTGACGGAACTTGCAAGAGAAGCCATTGCGAAACATCCAGATGGAAATGGAACAGCTATTATTATTGATTTGGTCCCAAAAATAAAACAAGAATATGGGGATCTTGTAAATGATCTAAATTTCGAGGACTGGGTATACAATAATGCCGGCGGAGCCATGGGAACAATGTACATTTTGCATGCCTCCATTTCAGAATATTTGATTTTTTTTGGTACCGCTATAGGAACAGAAGGCCACACAGGGGTGCATTTCGCAGATGACTATTTTATTATATTGGCAGGTGAACAGAGAGCAGCCTATCCTAGTACATTGGAGCCGGAAGTTTACTTGCCAGGAGATGTTCATCACTTAAGGAAAGGCAACGCCAAACAGTACGCCATGCCAGGCAATTCAGTTGCTTTAGAATTGGCACAAGGATGGATTCCTGCTATGCTTCCTTTCGGATTTTTGGACACAATGACTTCTACGTTAGATTTTTACTCCCTTGTGAGAACAGTGTATCTCACTGGGCTAAATATGATTAAGAGCTTGTTAAAAGGGAAGTTTTAAAAAAGCTGTAAGTAGCAGTGATAATGCCGTAGCATCATAATTCACTATTTTAGATCTTTAGAAATCATTATAAAAGTTAGCTATTATTAATATGTTAAAGTACACACATGTTAAGAGAAATCGTAACCACATACTTTTCTTAAAGTCTAATGAGTCATCTGACGTTCTAGTTGCTCGATTCTCTTGTTGGCATTCGACAATTCGTTCTCGTAGTACAGCAATAAGTTATCATTTTTGTCCAACTCGTTTGCCAAAATATTACACGCCAGTTTGACAGATGGCTGCAGAGAGTTCATTTTGATAAGATTTACCTTTTCCCGCATTATTACGGAGGAATTCGGATGCTTGGAAGGGGTAATTTTTTTTAAAGTCCTGTATTTGAACATCAACTTATAATAGGCATTATAAAACTTTTGATGAGCTTCAAGCTCCTCAATGTATTCCTTGCGAAGAGAGTCATATTTAGAAGCAATATCGCTGGATAATCGATGCTGTTCGTTGATCACGGCATAATCGTTCAATTTTTCTAAGAAGGAATTTCTTTCTTGGACCCGATTGACCAAATCATTTAAATCCAGCTCATTTCTCCGCCCTTGAGAGCTACCCTGCAGTGGAAACTGGTTATACCCTGCATTCATCCTTGCCGTATTTATATCCCGTTCTAGATTTATTTCTTCTTCCATCTTTTTTAGGTCTCTATCAACCGAAATCAGGAATGGTTCAGAAGCCCACCTCAGCCTTTCCCTTGGCCGTTGGTAATCGTAATCATTTATTTCATTATTCTTTGTCTTTCTAACGTTCTCTTCATAAGATGGTTCTGGCGTATTGAAGCGACCAGGATAATTTCGAGGAAGATTCTTAACCATGTCATTTGTATGGTGATATCGATTAAAAATATAATCCACATCATGGCTCAATTCTTCATCTGAATCTTCTATGACCCTCGCTTCAGAAAAATCGTCTGCAAAGAGGTCTTTATGAGAATATCGATCTGGGTTACTTGCTTTGCTGCGAACGGTGTCATTATAATCTATAGTAGTCTCGTTTTCTAGTGGAGTGCTAGGTCCAAATACATTAGCCATAGCCCTTTTAAATAGACCCTGCCCAGGACTAGACATCTTTTATCTGACCTTTTTCGAAATTCCCTAAATACAGGCTCACTAGCGTTGATAGCTTTTCTTTTGATCGGTTGCACAAACACGAATCCTATTTATGGTCTAATTTACTTTTTCTCTAGTCACCAACACCACTCTTATAAGTCCAAGGTAAGACTTTAACTGCTTTAATATTGCCGTACAATTGAAGGACTATGCCACAATCTCCTTTACTTTGGGCTTTTGCTTGAAGTTCAGCTCTTCTTTTGTTCACCCACATTCACATCCATACACCCTGCTTGTAAGTAAAATATCCAATCACCACTACATTAGTTAACATTACAGTACCCCGTAGTCATCCTGTCGGATGTTACTTTTCCAATTTAGTTCAAGAGCATCTACTCGAATGGTCTATTAGGATGAGTTTTATGAATTTGGTTTGAGCCGTGTTCTATGTCCTAACTGTCATTAAAAGTGTACTAGTAGAAATGAATAAGAGCTTGAGCAGTTGGCTGTTGAGTGTAGTCTTGTAAAGTAAATTGAAAAAGCCCTGATATTTCTCGAAAGGAAGGCCCCCTGCGAAAAAAAGGTGGCCTATTAGAAAATCAAGACAAAGATACTCAGCTAAGTCGCAGCAGAGGATCAACGACGCCCCAGAAAAGAGCTAGCTAAATCCCAGAGACATTGTACGACAATACTTATTTTACTTCCAAAGAGAACTTTCTGAGTTCCAAAAAGATAGATTATCTTCCAATAAAAAAGCAAGCATATTCATGGGCCAAAGACATAAAGAAAAGGAAGGTCCATATCTTTTACTAAAAATAACATCGAAATCAATCGCGAACCGCACCCATATACAACCCTACCGTGTTGGGAAGGATCGTTTCTTTGACGTTGTCACTGCCACGGACTTTTTTTTTTTTTTTTTTTTGGTCGTTCGCGCACACAACACACCGCGAGCCATAAAAAAAAAAAACCAGGAGTTTGGAATCAAATTGATCTGATTGATTCGAGTAGTTGGACTGGTCTCTTAGCATAACGGCAAGAGCCTTTAACATATATTAAGGTCATAAAAGCGAAGGAAAACAGCCGGTCGTTTTTTTTTTTTTTCTTTTTTCCTTGAAAGTTTGGCAGCATTCGCAAAATCGCTGGTAATAGGGAGAGGACATAACTACGCCGAAGGGATAGTATAGCAGAGTAGTATTGGAGGCAAGAAATCTGCTGGACATCAAATTGTATAATTAATAATTCGGGCTAGCTTGTATCAGATTTTATCAAGCAAATGAATTTAGCGGTTATATTTTTATTGGCCTTTATCGGGCAAGTAATTGGAAAACCACATAAGGGAGAGTTAGTTGGAACTTGGACGTCAAAGTCGTTTGCGGTTTTTACAGGCCCTGGGTTCTATGATCCTGTTAGTGAACTTTTAATAGAACCAGACTTACCGGGAATTTCTTACTCGTTCACAGAAGATGGTCACTATGAAGAAGCGTTGTACAGAGTTACCTCTAATCCGCAGTCTCCAGACTGCCCAACCGCTCTGATTTCGTATCAACATGGGACTTACACTTTGGACACTACAAATAGTAGTCTTTACTTGACCCCCATTGAGGTGGATGGAAGACAACTTGTAAGTGAGCCTTGCAAGAGTAACTTGTCTTCTTATAACAGGTATCATCAACCCACCTATTTCCAGAAGTACCAGGTAACTCTTGATGGATATAATGGAAAGCAAAGCTTGCAGATATATCAATTTGATGGTTCTCTTATGCCGCCATTGTACTTGGCTTATCGTCCTCCTTTGATGCTTCCTACGGAGACTTTAAATCCTACTTCTGCCGCTGAAACACACTCTAAGAGAAAGAGAATTAAGAGAAATTTGGAAAATCAATACAGAACGGGAGCAATTCATCAAAATGGCGGGAACCACATTTGGTGGTGGACAGCAGTTGCAGGTATTGCTCTTGGTTCTTGTTTTTTGTTTTTGCGTTAGATTTCGTAACGCTATAGAAAGTTATTCTTCCATTTACCACTTTTTGACTAGTTAGCTAGGTAATTAAGGCATGTAGTAATAATCTGATGATATTAGTATTGAAGGCTGGTCGGATTGTGTAGGACACGACGAAGGGGCAGATATCTATCACATACCTGATGGCAATTTCTCAAATGAATAACGAGGTCTTGTACTAGGTTTAAGAGAGGAAAATGTCTTGGTTCGGATCTAGTGCACCTATGGTAGCGAATTTGGATCGGCAGATTCATGAAGCAACTTCAGAGAGCATACCCAATGGCGAACTTGATTTATCAACTGCGTTAGAAGTGACAGATATAATTAGAAGCAAGGCCATACCTGCTCAACAGTGTATGAGAGCACTAAAGAAGCGGATAGGAATGGTTTTCAACAATCCTAACTTGCTTAAGCTGAGCTTGCAATTGACGGATTTATGTGTTAAGAACGGAGGGTACCACTTTTTGGTAGAAGTGAGCAGTAAGGAATTTATCGACTACTTGGTGGATTTTGTTTTCAAAGTACATTATAACTTGAAGAAGCCAGATGTAGCCCAAAATGAGGCACGGAAAGAAATAGGGAATTTAATTCTCTCGCTAGTGCGGAGCTGGGCCCATTTTTTTGAGAACCTGCGCCAACTAGAGTACACGGGAAAGGCTTATGCACAATTAGTAAAAGAAGGATACAAGTTTCCTGAGAACAAAATAAACGGAGCGCTCACGCAAGGATTTATTGACTCAGAAGCGCCACCTGACTGGATTGATAGTAACGAATGCATGATTTGTTACGCACCTTTTTCTTTGATTAACAGGAAGCATCATTGTAGGTCCTGTGGAGGTGTCTATTGTCAGACCCACTCTTCCCATAATGCACCCCTCACGTCAATGGGTATTATAAATCCTGTTCGTGTTTGCGATAATTGCTATGCTAAAATGAAGTCAAAGAATGATGGCGTTGATGTAGACCGTCCATCGAGAAAAGGTGCTTCACGTAAGGAACACCCTGTGGTCTCCGAAGAGGAACAGTTGAAAAAGGCTATTGAATTAAGTTTGAAGGAAAGTAATTCAACAGCAGGACTGAGGAAACCTTCAAAAGTCGAGAGCGATGGCAATGATCGTTCAAATGACGAAGATGAGGACAAGGCTTTAAAATTGGCGATCGAAAGAAGCTTACGTGATAGTGGAGGGGCTCAGAAGACCTTGGAATTTCAGCAACAACAGCAGCAACAGCAACAGTATCAGCAACAACAGGAACAACAAGAAGAAGCGAGCGAATTTTACAGCAATATTCTTCCTGAAAACTATAGTCATCTAAGGTCTAGCGAAACAATGGTGCCACAGCAATCGGGGGTTACCCACGTTAGCACACAAAATAGGCAATCGCAGATTGAAGGGAATATTACGGGTTCTTCAAATGTGGGAACTGAAGAAATGCTAACCCAGAATGAAGAAGATACTGTGAATCTTTTTCACTCTCTCATGAATAAAATCAAAAGTAGCCCCGAAAAACAGGCAAATATTTTATACGACACTCAGCTCGCTGACCTTCACTCCAAAGTTATTCGTATAAGACCTAAGTTAAATAAATCATTTCGTGAAGCGGTCGAAAAATATGAAAGTTGCGTTGAAATTAGTAATAAAATCGCGACCATATCCAGGTTGTACAACCAATTCTTGGAAAATAAACTAAGCCTGGTATACGGTAACTATTCCATATCCGACGGCAATACTGGTTACTATAAGTCACCATTGAATAATATATCTTATGAAGAAGAAGGCCAGCCTTCGTTGCCTTATCCATCTCGCTCTCCACATAACTCACCACCTTTGCATTATCCCACACAGCAACCTCAGCAACCTAGTACACCTTATCCTTCACAATATCCGCATGACGAAACTCGTGATATGGAGCAGGAGGAAGGCATAACAGAAAGATTCCCTTCAATAAGTCAGTTTGAGACTTCTGAACATATTGTTCCTTCTTATGTGACCTTTTCGACAAGTAGACCTTCAAGTCCACCCATGGATACAGAAGAAGTTGACGTTGGTGGACATGTTGGTGGAGATGAAGTACCTAATTCTTCTGAAAAGCCTCTTATAGAACTTTGAAGCAGTCGAGGGTGTCATTGTTTGTTCGTCTTGAGACTTTAATCAGTGACAATTGGAAAAGCCATTGTAACCTATCTGGAAGTGACTGTACGCGATGAAAACACTTACTCTTCCGATATATCTTATGCAGTTTTACTAATAATCTTGATATCGTCTTGATATTGTTGGAGGTCTAGCGCTTTCACGAGAATGGTGCAAGTGAAAAGATAAAGCGTAAAAGTACTAACGGTGTATATAGTGAGATTACTATTAAGGTATTAGTACAAGTGGGCACTCGAAGGTCGACTCAACTGAAATGTGTTTGTCGCTTCGCTGCATCTTGGTGCTATCTTATAGAGTGTATATACTTCTGAAGAGAATTATAAATGGAAATGAATGCTAGATACAAAGAAAACTTTAATTAGCGTTCTAATTCTTCTCTGCAATGTATCCTAAGTAGGCCACCAAGAAGTAATTACTCTAAGTCTTGACATCTATTTCGGTAAGTTATTTTACTTTATGCTACTCTTGAAATTTTATTTTATTTTATTTTTTTTTTTGGAAGATTTAATATTTCATTTTTTCTTTTAAGCCAAAAATTTAGTCGCCTGCTTTTATCTTTTTACCCATCTAGACTTAAGCGCGGACCAAAGAGAACAGATACTAAGTATAAGGACGTTTGTAAAATAGGTCTTGTTACTAGTATTAAGTGGAAAAAACAAAAAAAAAAAAAAATCCCTAAAGGAAAAAAGAACTTTTTTTTAAAAAAAAGAAAGAATCTGCAGACTTCAGCTCATCGCTTTGCTTTTGTAGAGAAGTTAGAAATTTTAATTGGGTTTCTAGATAAATAAAAAGTTATGACTCCTACAAACGATGTGTGTGATATGAATTTGAGCCATGGATACATTAATGTATCTGGTATTAATAAGGACAAAATTTTTAATGGGGAGGAGAATACGGTTGATAAAAGTAAAAAACTGCAACTTTTGGTAGGAGAAACATTATTTCAACAGATATCCGATATTTCACCCGAACACTGCGAGCCCGGTGAAGAAGATCCGTTCTTTGTGGTAGATTTGGGTGCGGTTTGTCGTTCGCTCAGGCGCTGGAAGGAATGCTTACCAGACGTGCATCCATACTATGCTGTTAAATGCAATCCTAACGAGACCGTTATCAAGCTTTTAGGCTCTATGGGCTGTAATTTCGACTGTGCATCACAAAATGAGGTCGAAAAGATTTTACTGATGGGCTTTGGGCCTGAAAGAATAGTATATGCCAATCCAAGTAAGACTTCTTCTCACATAAGATACGCCAAGGACAAAAATGTACTGTTAACTACTGTAGACAGTGCTCATGAATTACTCAAGTTGCATAAATATCATCCGGACTGCGGTGTATTGATAAGAATAAGCACCGACGACGAGACGGCTCAGTGCCGTTTGTCAACTAAGTTTGGCTGTACAGTGTCAGAGGCAGAAGGAACTCTTTTGCCTTTAGCCTCGAAATTAGGCCTTTGTGTAAGAGGTGTTGCTTTTCACGTTGGTTCCGGTGCAAAAGATTTGGATTCGATTCGTAAGGCAATTAGAGACGCTCGCGTGGTTTTTGATTCCGCCATAAACATCTACGGCTACGGAGAATCTATGAATGTCTTGGACATAGGTGGAGGCTTTGAGTCTGACTCCTTTTCCGATGCCTCTCTTGTGGTCAACAAGGCCTTGGATCACTATTTCCCAAAAGCCTTTCGTGCATCTACCAAAATAAACCTTATTGCTGAGCCGGGCCGTTTTATGGTGGCTGATGCCTTTACTTTAGCTGTGCACGTGATAGGCCGCAAAGACGTTCCTCGCGATCTCAAGCAACATCACGACGTTGAGGCTTTGCTCTACCTTAACGATGGTGTCTATGGCAATTTGAATTGCATTCTTTTCGATCATCAACAACCTTGTCCGAAGGTACTTCTGCACAAGGGCCAGTTGTGTCATCACCTGCTCTTAAACTTTGATCTCCGATTTCATCCATGTTATAACTTTTCTTTATGGGGCCCTACTTGTGACGGCTTAGACTGTGTCTCCCCCTCCTGTCTGTTTCCTACTGATGTCCATGTCGGTGACTGGATCTACTTTCCAAACTTAGGTGCCTATACTAATGCTGCTTCCACATCTTTCAATGGCTTTAGTAACAATACGAGAATTATATATGTTTCATCGGAGTAATTGCCTTTCCAGAGTGTTTTATGAATTCTGTACTTAGTTATTATAGGCATAGAGCTTATTTATTATTATAGACTTGCACCGTATTCTTGACTTACTGCCTTTTCTTTTTTTTTTTTTTTTTTTTTTTTTTTTTTTTTTTGACTCTGGAAGATTTCCCTGATAAAATATCAGGGACAAAAGTCGCAGTTGAATTTTATCGGCCACTAGTTAATAAACGCTTCCAACTAATAAAATTAAATTGCTCTGACAGAAATATCAAAGTAAGTACAAAGATACTAGACAGAGAAAACTAGAGAAAATACACAAGCGTATAATGTCAGAAAACCATAAAGTATATAGTGATGCTAAGCAAGTGGACAATGCATTGAAGGCAATCGAGGAAAAAGGTCAGGCCCAAAAGAAAAATTTTGGGGTCTACGTTACAGAAGATGGAGAGAAATATTCAACAAAGGAAAGAGTGGTGACAAGGGTTGAGCTGCCGGCAAGTTTCCAACCGAAAAATGAAGAAGTTTTTATGCCAAACGGGCTTCCCAACTGCGAGTTCTTGAAGCACCATTTTATAAAGGAGGGTAGACTTCAAGAAGATCAAGCAAAACGTATAATAAAAGATGCGACCGATTTGTTGGCTTGTGAGCCCAATTTGTTGAAGGTTCCAGCGCCAGTGACAATTTGTGGGGATGTTCATGGCCAATACTACGATTTGATGAAGCTCTTTGAGGTTGGAGGAGATCCAGCTAATACAGCTTATTTATTCTTAGGAGATTACGTGGATAGAGGCTCATTTTCGCTAGAATGTTTGATCTACTTGTACGCGTTGAAACTAAATTATCCAGACACCTTCTGGATGCTTCGAGGTAACCACGAGTGCAGGCACTTGACCGAGTACTTTACCTTTAAGTCAGAATGTTTACACAAGTACTCGTCGGATATTTATGAGGAAAGCTTAAAGTCTTTCAATGCACTCCCTTTGGCTGCCATCATGAACAAGCAATTTTTTTGTGTTCACGGCGGTCTTTCACCAGAATTGAACTCTCTCGATGATATCATCCAAACTAATCGTTTCAAGGAACCGGCAACAAAAGGACTTGTTTGTGATTTGCTATGGGCCGATCCTGTTGAAGATTACGATGATGCTAATACCACGCAGGCGTTTTTCAAGAATAGTGTCCGTGGGTGTTCTTATTCTTTCACTTATCAGGCATGTTGTCAGTTCTTAGAAAAAACAGGCTTGTTGTCGATAATTAGAGCGCACGAAGCGCAAGATGCCGGCTATAGAATGTACAAGAGAACGAAGACGATGGGATTTCCTTCTTTGTTGACTATGTTCAGTGCCCCTAACTACCTCGATAGTTACAATAATAAAGCTGCTGTGCTCAAATATGAAAACAACATAATGAACATAAGACAGTTCAACGCTTCGCCCCACCCTTACTGGTTGCCGCACTTTATGGATGTTTTCACATGGTCCTTGCCTTTTGTAGGCGAGAAAGTGACTGATATGCTTGTTTCCATACTTAACATTTGCACTGAAGAAGAATTGGACGAGGACATGGTTGTAACCGATAAACACACTAGTGAATCTGGTATAGACGGAGAAGACAGTCCTGAGATTGAATACGAGGAAGATATGCATCTTAAAAGACAGAATTTACGCAACAAGATTATTGCAATTGGTAGAGTTTCTCGTATGTACCAAGTCCTCAGAGAAGAATCTGCTGATGTCTCACAAATCAAACAGCTCAACAAAGGGCAGCTTCCAAAGGGTTCGCTAATGCATGGAAGAGAAGGGATTCACAAGACTTTATTGTCTTTTGAAGAGGCCCGTAAAGCTGACTTGGTCAATGAAGCAATGCCTCCTTCCGAGGAGGAACAAAGAAAGAAAGAAAAGGAAAATAGAGAAAGAATAAAAAAGGACATAGAGAATTCGGAAGTGAACAGTCCTTTATTTCAAAGACTTTTTCGTAAGATCTCTCATAGCAATTGAGATTTCCCACTAATTGTTGAGTAAATATATCGTGTATTTATGTTGATGCTAAAGATTAGGACGAAAGATGTATATAGTTTTGTGTAACGTTCTACTTTTATTCATCGATAACTCCTAGATTTGTTTTCAAAAGTTAGTTTGTTGATTACATTCAAGTGCTGTCCTCGATGAGCTACAAGATAAATGAAACAACGGAGGAACCGCGAGTGGAGAACACTGTACCAGCATCGTTGTACGAATCCTCATCCCCTGAGCTGTTAACTACAGACGAAGATAAATTTATTCTCTACGGAGGAGGGGCAAGTTACACATTTTCGTTGGTACACCATCAAAATATTCATATGCATCCAACTTTTGAAAGAGCCCATGGCTCTCTGGTTACGATTTATGTGTTGAACGTTGAACTTTTAATATGGTTCGACGAAGTAAAAAAAGGAATAGCCTTTCCCTACGACAGAATCCTTTTACATGGAATTCAGGAATTCGACGAAACAAAACATTTATACTTGCAGGTGGAACCTAGCAAGTATTTTAGAAAACATACTGACTTACCTTCAGAAAACACCCCTTACATTGAAATTATTATTACAGGCCCGTATATCACACAACGTCACGACCCATTATTTAACACAGGAAGCAATGATGTGCATGGATTATATGACGCAATCAGCATTTGTTCGGCGTTAAGTTCACGTTGGCGTACCATTACTGAAAGTCAAGCAGGTCTTGATGACTTTAGTTTAACGAATGAAAATTATTCCTATATCAAACTGGGGTCGACCGGAACAATCGGTCCTTTTTCTGTAACTACCACAGGTGAAGCTAGGTTTCAAAATTATGGAGATGCTGATGACCTTGAAGAAGACTATGATTTACTTAGGGCTCAAGGTGAGGATAGTCTTCCTATAGCAGGCATGAATGTTGACCTCGGCTACTCCTCCACTCTCAGATCAATAAGAAAACACGCAGGCGATGATTTAATGATCTCAAGAAAAGCTAGAAGGGCTAATTGAGCTAAATAATTTCTAATCTAATTTAGACAGTTTTTAAAAACATTGGTATCAATTGCTTGACTTTCTTTTTTTTTTTTTTTTTTTTTTTTTATAATTTGTTTAAATCCCTCTTGAATATTTTTGTAGGGAGGCATTATAGGAAGAGAGGTTTTATTCTCTGACGGTATAGGTTCATTCTCTATGAAATAGTTTTGACTATACATATTTGACTTTCATAAGATAACAAGGATTGGGGAGTAACAGAAGATTGATCGCTCGCTGTAATACATCGCATAACAAATCTAACATAGCAGGATCACTCGAAAGTTAAAATGAAAACAACACAAGAGCGAATTAACTTTCGAAATCTGTTCTTAACATTATGTCAGGGTCGGTTGCTAGACCCTGAGAATAGAGATTTTTGGAAAGCATTTTGGAAAGCGCCAGAAAATGCAAATGAGATATACGAGTTAATAAGTATTGAAGATGTCCGAGTGGTGATACTTCAAAACCATGTTAACTTATGTACTTTTATCAAGATCTTATCCAAGAAGGTCATACATGCAGCGTACGATAACGAGTTTCCATTAAAAGAAACATCGAAGAAAGAGATCTTAAATTGCCTTAGATTTTTGACTAAGTTAATGCCCTTTCTCTATGAAATGCCAGGTTATTCTGAAAATTTAGAGAATAGTCTATTTTGGACTTCAGATAGCCTTTCATCTGATGGTGCGTTGCTGGTCAACGAAGACAAATATAAGGAAATAGGAAGTGAACTAGTTTCTTGCAGGTATCAACCCCTTGGTGCACAATTATTAAAGAGCTTGGTAAGACTTCTATACATCCGTGATTTTACAATCGACGGCGGTAGGAATACTAAAACTGCTGAGAGTAATTATGACCTCTGTCTCTGGGAGCCAGGAATTGGGTCTACAGAAAAGTATAAAAAATGCAATTTGATATTAGAAAGTAACAGACACGAAGTTTTGAAGCTCATAATTACGTTGTGTTCTGATACTTTTTATGCGCTGCAGTCAACTGTAGTTTCACGGGGATCTAAATTTTTGACTTTTCTAGTGACCAGTTTCTCTAGAGCAGAAATCGTTCTGCTAATATGTTCTTTTATCAATGTTTTGTGTCGAGGACATAAGGTCTTGAAGGAATATAGTGCATCGAACCATAATTTACAAGCAACAGAAACTAGCTATTTTTATATGTCGTCTGCTATACAGCTTTTGACGATGATGATTGTTTATCCTTTGCCTTACCATAATCTTCAGTTTTTACTGGACTTGAAATTGTTAGAAACAAGCAAACCATATAACCTCGCCAGAGTTTATATTGGAAAAATAACAAAAGAGCAAGAGTTATTATTTCTAGCATTTAACCTTATTTCAATATTAAAGATACCGATGGAGAACCAAAAAGAGTACGAAAACTCAAAATTTGGAATTAGAAGGCCAAGTTTTTCTCCTTCTTTATGGACAACAGAAATTGTGATGTTATTATGGGAATTCTTCCAATGCAACAAAGACTTTAGAAGAATCATGGAAATGCATTTATTGGATGAATTAATGGCGGTATTACTCTACTATATTACGTCTTACTCGAATCAGGCTCGATTTAGGAATCAAGGTCTCATATGCTCTTATTTCATCCTTTACATTTCCTCAGATTTAGAGCTCATTTCCTATCTCATAAAACCTTTAGATCCTGGTTTCTATGAAATGCTCCCTCCCAGCTACATGATTTTTCCAAGGGCTCTTACTGTCAGAGACTACTTGGTCACTTCGTTGTGTTCCTTTTGTACAAGTAACAATCTTGATGTTAGTAACAAGCATACAAGTCTTATTGTTACGGCGTTATATGAAATCATTTACAACTTAATCCCTGCTTTGTCACTGAAAGACTTCAAAGAGACAAATGACCCTCTGAGGAAGTTGAATAACTTTAATCAGAGAGGTGGACTTTCTTATGCGACCTCTGCAGCAATAATTCATACAATACAAAGTCTTTCAAGTCAGTCTTCAATAGAGAAGGCTTCAAATTCTGATATGTTGGCGCTAATGATAAGAGCAATAAGTATAGCGATTTTAAAAAATCCAGGAGCATCACGTATGCTCATAGTTCGTGTACTTAGAAGCGAGAAGTTGTTTGATTCGATTTACGATACAATTAGCAAAACGAAAGAGCTAAATTCTGAAGAGACAGAGAGTGCAGAACAAACATTAGAAAAAGATGAGGGTCCCGAAGCTAACAGTAATATGGATTCGATCCGGTCAAGTAGGTCTAGTAATTCATCTTTTAATGCAGACGTGAACGAGGCGAACTTCATTTACACCTTGATGAATCCGATTATTCCGAGAAGAACATCTATGAAGAGCCTTTTCAGTTGGGACACTGACGACGAAGGTAAAACTGATGAAGTGAAAGCGGTTGAGGAGTCCCTAAGACCTAATCCACCTTCCGGAATGTCTCTGAAAGCGAAGGAGAAGTTACCTATGAAATCAACCTTAAAGAGGTCTTGGTCTGGTAAGTATTCCTTGCGCCTTCTTCGGTTACATGTCATACCACGTATAAAGGAAATACTCGAGGAAACTCGTTCTTCCAAAGAAGGCAATTTTGACACTATGCTACTTCTTGAGAAACTTCTGAGTATAACTGCTGACGATTTAGGGCCTGAAAAGAGGAATGAACTTAATGTGGATTTTTTACCTACAACGTCTTTCACACCTTTGAAATTTAGATGGAGCCATTTATCCTTAGGATGGTATTTCTCTTTGCTCTCGGGGACTATCTATAATTCAGCTAATTCAATTAGAGAGGTCGCAGGCCCTAGTAATATGTTTCAAAAAAGTTTGTCTACCACGATTACGTCGTTTAGTAAGTTGACAGCCTCCTTGAAAGGCTATAATACTTTATCTGATGCAACTATTTCGAGCGATGAAAGAGTATTCAATTGGATCGAAAAGGCTTCTACAGACAGCAACCAATGGTTCGGAACACTTATCAAATTGTTCTCTATCGTACCCATAGAAGACACAGGTATATTTACAAACGTCTTCCTGAACTTTAATAATTCACAAGCAAGTCCCCGGACGCCCAGCGGGTTTCATGAAATGGCCCACATGTCTGCTAAAAGAATGAGCGATGCAAACATAGCAAACCTAGGAAGTGCAGCTTCCAGCCCTTCCATTTCGCATACAGACGATATAGACAATTTTGGCATCAGAATCCCTTCGAGGGGTTCCATGGGTTCGGTAAGCTCTTTGCAGTCGTTAAATACTCTAAATAGATCGCATGTAGACAAATAGATTTTCAGATTCCAAGTAACGATTGATTTATTGAATTCTATTTACATACGCAAAATGATCTTTCTCCCTTTCTTACCTTCTTTTTTGTACAAGTTCGAACCCATCATCATCTACAACTGGCCCCCTATGTCCAGAATCATTATTAACGTTATCAAGTGCTTCACTTGAAACATACACATGCTCATGTTCATCTTCTGAAGAGCTCGATTCATCTGAATTATTCTCAATTGTAACTGCATGAGCATCACTGGTATTGCTGCTCTGCTTCTCTAGCCATGCTGAGTACATTTGATCAATTTCATCAAATTTGGTTTGCTTCACATCTCTATAAATATCTAGAATTTTTTTAGCGGTGACTAATGCTGAATCGTTGTCAATTTCGGCATCAAATTCATCTAGCATTGCATATAATAATGTCTCTTCTATTAACAGCAAATCAACAATCTTTTCGTCAAACAAATCTATAACTATCCCTGAAATCCAATCTCTTTTCTCGGCTGACTTAGGTCCTCCCCATGAGTTTGCTACGGCAATATTAAGCTCCTCCCACTTGTGCACAGCCATGCATACTCCTAGCTCAAACTTAGCTTGTTGCTTTTCATTTTCAAACCTCAATTGGTTTGAACCTTCGTCAGCTTCCACGGCGTCTGATACGTCTATTAAACTCATAGCAACCTTCCAAGTACTACTATATTACTCTTCGTCAAACAAAATTTTTTCAATATGCAAAGTCCTGCATACAAAGTTCATCACAATAACCCCAGAAGCTCGTCGTCCCTCTTAAGCGCAGTAAGAACTTCGTCTTCAGAGACATTGAGGGAAACTAGTCTGTGCCTTTCCCCTTTGAGGTTCTGTAAAATGATAATCCCGCTCTCAGCTAATTCATTAATAATTGACGTAAACTTAAGGATGCGTAAATTCAGATGGGACATTTTAGAAACGTGATTCGAAGAAGCCCCGAATAAATCTCTTCCATATAATAGGTCTACAATATTAGTAGGTGGATTAGTAGGAATCAAGTCTTCCAGATACTTCGTAGTTAAGGCCACAGAGGTATTCTTTATTTCTTCGATAATATCTCCCAAGGGGTTCTCGGCCAATCCTGAACGTTTTTTTCGTAATAATATAGCCACCAAAATTAGTCTTGATGCGAAAGGTAAGCATATAATATACAGTGCCACAAAAGTGTTTATAGATTCATTGATAGCTTTGGATATGTGGGAAATCTGAACATGAAAAATCTCATTTTCGATCTTGTCATTAGCGAGAATGTCTCTGGATCTCAAAAAATCTTCTTCCGATATTTCAACAGCTCGCCTGCAGATTGCGAGGGCTCTCCGGGCATCACCACTGACACTTGCAACCTTACGAGAGGCATAACCTACCGCATCATTACTGACCAAAACCGTCCTTTTATTTTGTTCGCTAAGCATCTCTAGCCTATGTTTGATGATAGCTCCTAACTGCTCGTAAGTATATCCAACGAACTGGAGTCTTCTAAGGCTTAGCCTGGAAGTAATCTTATTCGATAAAACTCTCTCAGGCAAATCCATGGTATTGGCGACAGCGACTATGATTAGTTTAGAATTTTGGTAGGAAGGCCAGTTGAAAAAATTGTACATGACGTTTTGCTTTTTTGTAACTATCTGGTCTAACTCATCCATCAATACAACAAGCGGCTTTCTTTCCCCTTCTTGACTAAAATAATTTTCTAATAATAAGGCTGCATTAGAGGCAGTTACTTTTAAACCACTAATTTTCTGCCATAACACTTCATAAGCGAGCGCTGGAGAGACTAGACTCAATCCATTGATCTCAAGATAATCGAAATCCTTTAGGTCTCCCGCAATATTTGATTCTCTAAGTTGACTGACTACCTCTCTTATTGTCGCTGTTTTACCAACACCAGGGGTCCCACTTACATAAAGACAGCTACCAACTTCCTCCTGAATACCGTTTTCCAAACTCAAGTAAAGTGAAGTAAACTCATCCTCTCTGCAGGGTAAGGAGTTTATCTTCGCCGAAGCGTGAAGCTTAGCCTTCATTTCTTTGAAGGCCTGGGAGGTTGAATCAATCCCTAGAGTTTGCTTCCCCATATTTTGCGTTATTTTTGGTTTCTTTGGCGATAATGTCAAATTTAAAGGCCTGGAAGAATCCTTGATCTTCATTCGTTTGTTCAAAGACGCAAGACATTGCCTCGACTCTTCGTCTACGGAGGGACTATCTGCATGTGTTTTTGCCCTTTTACGAGTCTTTCGTGGCGTTGTTTCCTCTTTCTTTGGCAATACCTGTTTATCATCACTCACATCATTTTCTACTTCGTCGTCGGAATCAGACAGTAACTTAGGCTTTCCATTAAACTGCAGCCCGTCTTCACTTCCTTCTTTTTTTTCTACCCGCTTTCTCGGACGACCTCTCAGCCTAGTGGCAACCTTTTTGTCGCTTTCAAAGTTCACTCCTTGGTTTTCCTCGGTAACTAGAGTTTTATCAGGTTTCTTTCTCGATAACTTATATGTGGGAGGAATTGTTTGACGTTTAATAAAATCAAAAAAAGCATTATTATCACTCTGAAAGAGTGAAAAGATCTCCGTGAAATCAAAGGGGTCAGAGAATGTTTCTCCGGCCTGATCACAACCTCTTCGACATACAAATGTATTCAATTTAGTTGAGTCATCAAGGTCAATTTCTGCCTCGAATGTTTTTTGTGATATCACGTTCACCCTAGTTATAATATCACTTAGCCTTATTTCGTCTAGGTATGACGTTACAAACACTTCATTTTCGTTTAATCGACCCTCGTCTTTGTAGTCCTCCATCTTGGCAAGATCAGCAGGGTCAATGTCTTTGATGCGCAAAAACCAAGACACCACTATATCTATGAAATTGACATTGCCGAAAAGAACTTCTTTAACCATTGCAATCTCAGGCTCATTTCCTGCTTCTTGAACAAGGAGGAAGCATCCGCTACTGATTTCGAGATCATCATCTTCGCGCTTCAATACTAATTTCTCTCCACCACCGCCACCCCGTCTACTTCTTCTTGAGGACGACAGACCATCCTTCACGCCGCTATTGTCACGAAGATAATACTGCCACCCTTTTAAATCTTTCTGACTTTTAGCCATTTCAAAAAAACTGCAGGCCTTTTTGAACACTACGATAACACGGTATTTGCGCTCGAGCACTAAATCTTAAAAAATCCTGTATACAACCACGTTTATCTATGAGATCGAATGAGTCGTTAATTCATACAAGCGGGCAATCCGGCTATTTATATAAGAGAATGGGTTCTCCAGCATTAATTATCTCGTCTATGGTTAGTCTTAGATCAAACGCCTTTGAAAGTATTATCTTGAAAATTTTTTGTACATTGATGGAATGGCTGGTTGAGCAGAAAATGACTGGGGCTTTCATGGCATGTCCAAATCTCTTTGCCTGCTGTGTTATTTCAACCTGGTCGTGAAAAGATAAGTCTATAAATTCATCATATTTTGTGCCTATTAGGAAAGGAATTGCCGTCTTATTAAATCCTCTCACCTGTCTGTACCACTCCTTAATAGAATTTAGTGTAGATTTTCTGGTAAGATCAAACATAAATAGAATGGCCACTGCGTCATTCGATACTAATGGTAGCATATTGATGAATTCTTTCTGTCCTCCAAGGTCCCATATTGAAAAAGTAATCACGGTATTCCTGATTTGGATCTTCTTGTCCATAAAATTAACACCAAGAGTTTGAATGTAGTCTTCATTGAATGACCCCTCAACATACTTAACCATTAATGACGTTTTGCCTATTTGCGAGTCTCCAATGAGTCCGATCTTGAGAGCGACGCTAAACAAGTTAGTATAAATCTGTTCCTCACCTTCAACTAAAAATTGCAATATGCGGCCCACACTCTAGGAACTGGTCATTTATACTTACTGGTTGCTCAGATCCTGTGTATCATCGTCCATGCTTAGCTTTCTCTACAACCCTCTCCGTACTACTTGATCGTTTGTTTACTTCACCATGTTTATGGTGCCTAACACGTGCCATCTAGTTGCATTCTCAATAGGGCAATGCGCCCTATTGTGAATGCATATCATGTGGTCCATAGCAGTCACAAACCTAGCTCCTCTGTCCGAGCACTAATCGCGACCTTTTTGTAAATCAAAAGTCTTTCGTGTGCACGCCAACCTCTAACCAGCAAAAGACTAAGCTAATAGCCTGTTGAGGATGCTAACCTGCAAACAAAAGAAGGAAACCTACACAAAAATTTTCACTACGTGCAAGGACCAACAATCGTTCTAAAGCTAGGGACAGAAAAAAAACTTGATGAAAAATTAAGTAGTCTGTCTAAGGTATTTGTAAAAAGAGAATATGGCAGTGGGCAAGAATAAGAGATTGTCTAAGGGCAAGAAGGGTATGAAGAAGAGAGCACAGGATCCTTTTGCAAAGAAGGAATGGTTTGATCTTAAGGCACCATCAACCTTCGAGAATAGGGCAGTTGGTAAGACATTGGTGAACAGGTCAACTGGTTTGAGAAGTGCAGCAGATGACTTGAAGGGCCGTGTCGTCGAGATGTGTTTAGCAGATTTGCAAGGATCTGAGGACCATTCCTACAGAAAAATCAAGTTGAGAGTTGATGAAGTTCAAGGTAAGAACTTATTGACCAACTTCCACGGTTTGGACTTCACCTCGGACAAGATCAGATCTTTGGTCAGAAAGTGGCAATCCTTGGTTGAGACAAGCGTCACTGTCAAGACTTCAGACGACTATGTTTTGAGATTGTTTGCTATTGCATTTACTAAGAGACAACCAAACCAAGTGTCGAGAACCACCTACGCCAAGACATCTAAATTGAGAGAGATAAGAAAGAAGATGACTTCTATTATCCAAAGAGAGGCTTCTAACTGCACCTTGGCTCAATTGGTGTCTAAATTGATTCCTGAGGTCATTGGCCGTGAGATTGAGAAGGCAACCCAGACCATCTTTCCTTTGCAAAACATCCACATCAGAAAGGTTAAGTTGTTGAAGTTGCCTAAGTTTGACTTAGGAAATTTGATGGCTTTGCATGGTGAAGGTGCAGTTGAGGAAAAGGGTAAGAAGGTGTCTACTGGCTACAAAGATGTTGTCTTGGAATCTGTCTAACCTAATTAGGTATTTCTAAATAAATAATCGTATCAATATATAACTTCATTTAGTTTTTCTTTTTATGTTCGTGCGATAAATATCAGCTGCAGAGGTGATTACAGGTTTGGTAACATGAGGGTATGCTACTGGAACTTTTGATTTTCTAAATCCTTATTATTCTGCAGCTTCACTTCGGTATCGTTGCTTAATTTTCTTCGATTATAACTTTATATACAGGAACGCATTTCGCACTTTCGTCTCTACACCCCTATTGGAGCAGGCTGATTTCACCGGTGTTAAGTTATGGCAACCCAAACAATCCGTACTAACAGATAAAGTCAATAGTTCCAAGCAATTGGATCATACAACAAATATTAGTTGACTTGAAGGTCACTCAGCCTTTTTTGTCTTGCTAAAAGTTAGTATACATATATATATATATATACATATTTTTTTTTTTTTATTGCTTTTATAAAGAAGCAACGCGACGTTTTTGGTAAGTGCTAAGCGAAATTGCCTTAAATACTTCGATAGTCGAGAGTCATTAATTTAATAAATTAAGGAGCAATAACATAATTATCCTAGCAAAATGGGTGAGGTAAGTATATAATTCATGTTGGATCCTTAGTCCAGCTGTTGGTATATTGCCAATGACTAGAGAAATGTTTGGGAGAACATGAACATTTTTGCATAAGGAGCAACAATAGAAGAATGAAGCTAACAGAAAAAAAGCAAAGGTCACCACAGCAAGTGGATACAGTCCGCAAAGGGAAGGAAGAAATTGATGAGAAGAATGATCAAGTAAGAAATGATCTTAACAAGGTGGATCCGCCAATTGAGAAGAAGAAGCCGGTTGTGGAGAGTTCAAAGGAAGATGCTTCTAAGAAACAGAAACAGAAACAGAAACAGAAACAGAAACAAGAGATTCAAAAACAAATGGTATCTCCTTGGGAGAATATAGGCTTCTGGAAGGTAGTTGGTAACCAAGACAAAGTAAAATCCCTTAAATTGTTTACAGGTGTAGATGCATATGTACAAGACCATTTTTTCGGGGACTGGTGCTACAATTCGACACTATTGGTGGGAACATGTTTTTTCTGTTGGCTCTTTGCAAGAATGGGGGGAGGATTGCTTTCCATTGGTTTGGTTTTGATTTTCAGCAGCTCTGTCTATAGAGTGGAATTTCGCCGTTTGAAGGCATCCTTGAAAGATGATATGATTAGAAATAAAGCCAACAATAGATTGGAGAAAGAGATCGAAACTATGGAATGGCTTAATTCATTCTTGGATAAAGTCTGGATCATATATGTGCCAGCATTATGTGATCAAATTATGTACCAAGCAAACGAGGTCTTAAAAGATCAGGCTCCAGGCTTTGGTATTGAAAAGTTGTCTTTAGATGAATTTACTCTTGGCTCAAAAGCACCCAGAATTGAAAGTGTTAAATCTTATACATTGAAGGGTCGCGATCATATTGAGATGGATTGGGCATTTGCTTTTGCTCCTAATGATACTGAAGATATGACAAAAGCTCAAATCAGGAAAAAGATAAATCCCAAAGTGGCTTTGGGTGTTACTATAGGTAAGGCATTTATTTCTAAGTCTTTACCCATTTTGGTCGAGGATATGTCATTCAAAGGTCGCATGAACATCAAACTCAAGTTAAATAATAACTTTCCTCACATTAAGTTAGTTTCAGTCCAGTTCTTGGAGCCACCTGCTATTGATTATGCATTAAAACCAGTTGGTGGAGACACCTTGGGTATTGATATTATGTCCTTTATTCCAGGTTTATCGTCATTTGTGAATGCATTGATCCATGCTAATTTGGGCCCTATGCTTTACGCGCCTAATTCCTTGGATATCGACGTCGAAGAGATAATGTCACAACAAGCTGTTGGTAGTGTAGGCGTTCTCGACGTCACTATTAAGCGTATCATGAACTTGAGACCCGTTGAAAAAGAGGACGAACTCAATCCTTACGTACAAATGAAGGTTGATAGTAATGGTGAAATCGATGAAAGGACTAAAGTGAAAAAGTCGACTAAAGACCCAGTTTTCTTGGAAACAAAGTCACTTTTAATCGACAGTTTGGAAGGTAACCATTTGACATTAACCATGTTTAACTTAAAGCCTGATCAACAGAGTGATAAGTACCTCGGTTCCTTGAGCATACCTCTAGCCGATTTGTTGCAAAAAGACACCCAAGTTAATGTAGAGAAGCCCATTATCGAGGAGAAAAAGGTGGTTGGCCGCATAGTGTATGACCTTCGCTTTAATCCGGTTTTGGGACCTGTTGAATTGGATGATGGAAACAAGGTGGATGCCCTTGATTCTGAATTAGGGATTTTAAGACTCACCTTACACGAGGCTAATAATTTAGATTTATCTAGCTCCGTTCTTGGAATTTTAAATCCATACGCCGAGATTAGATTGAATCATCAATTGGTTAAAACTACCAGAGAATTGAGGGGTAGAAATCAACCCACATGGGATGAGACGATTGAACAATTAATCTACCTGCAATCTCAATGCAATGTACAAATATTAATCAAAGAGGGCGCTGATGACGCAGTGATAGGTAAATTGGACACGAACCTTCAAGACTTGGTTTTCGAAAGTTCAAGGGGTCAAGAATGGATTGACTGTAGTCCAATCGGTGATACCGCGCAAGTCCCAGTTGTACGACTTACTACCAAATGGAAACCGCTCAAATTAAACGAAGGTCCTGCAGATATGTTGACAGAGCCTCCGATTGGAGGTCTTAGATTACAGATTCGTTCGGCTAAGGACTTGGTTAATTTGGAAGCTGTTGGTGTAATTGATCCTTACGTGAACATTAAGACAGGCATAAATGTGGTGGGAAAGACACCAACTTATAAGGACACCTTAAGTCCTAATTTTCACTATGTATGCTTTATTCCTGTTACGAATGAGCATCAACATATCTTGTTGGAAATTATGGACGAAGAAGCTGAGGGAGATGATAGGCTTTTGGGAACTTGCGCCATCCATGTTAATAACTTTTTGAAGAAAAACAACGGCGGGTATCTTTTAGGTTATGATGGATCAAAAGAAGTTATCCAACAGCCTGTTTTATATAACGGTTCCAATCAGGGCTCTTTGTCGTACTCCGTGTCCTTCGTTCCAACTCTACCTGTTTTCACTTTAGCACAATCAAGGAATAAGGATGAATATTTGAGAAGAATTGCGGAACAAGACAGAGAGGAGCAAGAAAGGAGGAGGAAGGAAGAGCAACTTTATAAGGAAAAGCCTGATGAGTATCAATGGATTTACACGGAGGAAGACGACCTTCCTCGTCCAAGGAAGCAACAGCTCCCACTTGAAACTCTTATTAAATATCGAACGGGTGTGATGGTCGTTCATGTTATTGGAGGACAAGTACAAAAACAAAATACTTACTTGCAAGTACTTTTCGACGATCAAGCTTATCCATCTGGTCTGTCGCGTAAGATAACTGAGAAGAGACTTAGTAATGGCATAAGTGTTAATGGTTTCATTAGAGACCTTCCTAATTCGAAACTTATTTTCCGTCTCTCTAAAAGGTTTGTTATTGGATCAGGTAAGGATATCGAATACGAAAAAACATTACCTACGATTGAGATCTATAAGAGATCATTCTTCGAACCTGTGAAAATCGAGTTGTCGCATAAAACCTCTTTTACAGTTGAATGTGAATTTATACCTTCTGCTGTTAAGCTAGATCCATTCGATACAATTTTGGATGTGGGTTACTTGAACTTAGATATTTTGGGTGGCTATGGTCTTAGGGCAGCAGATGAAAATGGAAAGTCTGATCCATTCCTCGCGGTTGAACTTGATGGTATACAGGTTTTTAAGACAGACAAAAAGAGAAGAACCTTGGATCCTGTTTGGAATCAATCTACTGAAATTCCTATATTATCTAGGTCGATGCTGATGTTAGTATTAGAAGTATTTGATTGGGATTTGACGAATAAACCTGAGTCTTTGGGTAGGGCGAGGTTGGATTTAACTAGTTTGGACCCCTATAGCTCCTCCCAATTTCTTTTAAAGCTTGACTCCCAAGGTGAAATTCTATTACGAGCAGCATTCAAGGCAGAATATATCAGACCTATACTTGGTAGTGAATCTGGGTTACCAATAGATATAGGTGCTATTGGTGGTGCATCCTTGAAGGCTGTTGGTAATGTCGGTGACTTCGCCACGGGTGCCGTTGGTAGCGGTGCTTCGTTTGCTGGTAACGGCATTGGCAAAGGAGGTAGTTTTGTCAAGGGCTTGGGAAGAAAGAAATCTGCCGAGGTTACGTCGCCTACAGAAAACTCTGATGCTGAATCTCGTAAGAGCGTCCTGTCAAAGAGAACAGGCAAGACAGGCAAGTCTGTTAAGTCACCAGACAGAGGCGGTCAGGAAGGTACTGAGCCAATAGAGGAAGGCGAAGAAGGCCAAGAAGGTGAGGCAGACGAAGAAAGTGAAGAAGGTGAAGAAGGCGAAGGAAATGAGGAAGAAGCAGAAGAAGGGAAAAAGGCCGAGGAGAAGAAGAAAGAAGAAGCCGAACTCGGCGACAAAGACCCTGCCAAGAATATCAAAACTAAGAAACCTAAGAAAGAAATCCATGCCTTGCCTGATATTCACCCTGAGATGCTTCCTCCTCCTCAAAAGCCTATCTATGGAAGATCAACTGGGGATGAAGCAACTATCACTACCAGTGTCGCAGGAGTTGACACAATTCCTGGTAGAGTTAACGTGCTTTCTGCTTCCGGTTTTGGTGGCGTACCTTTAGATGTTAAGGTCCTTCTCGAGACTCCATCTCACACTAGAACTGTTTACAAGACCAGAACTGTTAGACAAAGCAGCGCTGGTGACTACCACTGGAATGAATCTAGTCCTTTCAGAAGCTCGAGGAATGCTAGGTTAGTCTTCCTTGTGAGAGAATCTCACCTATTTTCGAAATCCGTAAATTTGACTACTGCCGTGCTTCCTCTTGAAGATGCTATAAACAAGACTGAAAACATCGTCTTCCGGGACTCTCAAGGTGAAATTGTAATCAACCTCGCATATTTTGAAGTATAAATGTTTTAATCTTTTGCCTTCTTTACGATGTTCAATTTTGTTATTATTTATTTTGTAAGTAACCTAATCTAGTACTTCTATACAGCTATGACATTGCCCTAGATGACATGCCCTAGATGACATGCCCTAGATGACGTTGATATAATACAGGTTACATTACTTTTCACATTAAAATTGTAGTAAGTCGAGAGCTTCCCGATATAATCATGGGTGTCAACCTAGTAGCGACAACGACTATAGTCAATGTGATACAAGTATACTTGGCAGCTAATGTATAATCTAGGGCTTATGCCCTACAAATTTGAGATGATTCTCATCCGAGAAAGAATATTCGCACGACTTTACCTGATCTCCAGTAAATTGTCTTATTTATTATGTAACCTAGAGAAGAATATTACATAATGAAGAAGCCAGTTTTTTTCATTGCCTTTTTGTGTAAGATTGACTCATGTAGCGACGTGCGACGACTGTGAGGTGAAAAAGTACTCAAATTTTCAGTGTCTACTACTACTTTTTTTTTAACACTAAGACCCAGAAGAAATGAGTCAAGTTGTATGTTGCCAGTTTTAAAAGAAGCTAAAGCACTCGAAACCTGTGTTGATAATGTTAATGGAATAGACCTTTAGAATGGTGTTGAGTTCGTAGGATGAAAAAAGAAAAAAATTTTTTTTTTCTTAAAGAAAGGCTAGTAAAGGGTTTTGAAATTGAATGTTAGTTGTACCCTCAAACGAGGATATATATGGGTTTCACGGGTGTCTTTTTTCTCGTTTATATTGTTTGGGTGAATATCATACTAACAAATTTAGGCACCTAAGTGGTACAAAGCAGAGGACATCCCTGTTCCAAAGAAGGCTAGAAAGACCCAACAACCCATGAGGTTGCGCAAGTCTTTGGTACCAGGAACCGTGTTGATCTTATTAGCAGGAAGATTCAGAGGCAAGAGAGTTGTGTACTTAAAAAACTTAGAGGACAACACCTTGTTGATCTCTGGTCCATTTAAGGTCAACGGTGTTCCATTAAGAAGAGTCAATGCCCGTTATGTGATTGCTACATCTACCAGAGTTGACATCTCAGGTGTTGATGTGTCTAAGTTCAACGTAGCATATTTCGCTAGAGAGAAGACTTCTAAGTCCAAAAAGTCGGAAGCAGACTTTTTCAGTGAAGAGGCACCAAAGAAAGAGGTCAAGTCTGAAAGAGTGTCTGACCAAAAGTCCATTGATAGCTCTTTGTTGTCTCACATCAACAAAATCCCATTATTGAAACAATACTTGGCCTCCTCATTTTCTTTGAAAAATGGTGACAGACCTCACTTGTTGAAGTTCTAAGTAGGCTTATTTTGAAATCACTATCATAATCTGGTGTTAAAGTTTATACGCACTTGAATTCTCATACTTTGTATAGTTAATACAGCTCAATGTCAGAAATAGCCTCGTCGAGTAGAGGAAGCTTTTGTTAGAGAGGTCACGTGGCGGGCCATCGAAAATTTTTTGTACTCATTTTAGCGAAAGTTGTACTACAATTAGCAGCAAGGAATAGAAATTTTCTAGCTAGCGATGTCAGGTCTTGTTCCACTTTCTACATACAATTTAGCGGTAAAGCCTTTTAGGCCCATTCAGGCGGTGCATGACGGGTATCCAGTGACCGTGAGATTAACCTTAGCAGCGGTAGATCCAGAGCCTGTAGAGGAAGGCGATGAGCCTTCTACCTTGAGGATTTTGAAAAAAAAAGAATATGAAGATGACTCCGACGAGGAAGATGAAGACTACGATGGCGAGGAGAGTGAAGAAAGTGGTGACGAGGATGAGGAAGAAGAAGATGGTGAAAAATTAGTTGATGATGAAGCAGAAGAGAAACCTAAGAAAGGCTCTAAATCAAATAAGAGCCAAGATGACGAAGAAGACGAAGAAGAGGAGGAAGGTGATGAGGAGGGCAGTGAAGAAGAGGATGATGACGAAGATGAAGAAGATGATGACGAAGATGTGGGTGAATTCGTTCTTTGCACTTTGTCACCAAAAGTTCAGTACCAACAAGCTCTTGATTTTACCATTACCCCTGATGAGGAAGTCTATTTTGTTGTGACTGGGTCTTATCCAGTGCACTTGAGTGGCAATTACGTGGAACATCCTGCTGACACCGACGAGGAAGACTACGAGGACGATGAAGAAGAGAACTTGACTCCTGATGAAGAAGACGTTCTCGACGACGAGAGCTACGACCTCGATGACTTGGAGAACGAGCCTAATGTCGAGAACAAGATTGAGGAATTGGTAGATGAGGATGACGAGAAAAAGCAGAAAAAGAGATCGGCTGAAGAAGAGGAGGCAGAAAAACCAGAGAAGAAATCCAAAAAGTCAAAGAAAGATGGGAAAAAAGTCCAATTCAGCCAACAATTGGAGCAAGGCCCTTCCGAAACTGCTCAAAAGGAGTCAAAAGAAGACAAAAGTTCTAAAAAAAAGGACGAATCAAAGGATAGTAAGTCGTCCTCAAAGAAATACCCAACCGAAGCTTTGTTCGGTGGTGTTGTAATCGAGGATAGAAAGAAAGGCAGTGGCCCTACCGCAAAAGATAATAATAAAGTGGCCATTAGGTATATCGGTAAGTTAAAGAATGGTTCTGTCTTTGATAAGAACACTTCTGGGAAACCATTTTCTTTCAAATTAGGCAAAGGTGAGTGTATAAAAGGTTTTGATGTAGGTGTTTCTGGCATGGCCGCTGGTGGGGAAAGAAGAATAATTATTCCTCCAAAAATGGGCTACGGTAACAAAGCGTTACCAGGTCTTCCAGCAAACTCTGAGTTGGTCTTTGATGTCAAATTAGTTTCTATAAAATAGTGTAGAGACGTAATTATTTAATTAATTGTTCGTCAAAACTTGCCTAGATGAAAATTTACATATGTATTTATTTAAAAAAAAAAAAAAAAAAAGTATGCGCGTTGACCTCCAATGTTGGCTTGCAATGCTGGCATAACCTTCGAAAGTAGTTACTAATATAGATACTAATCGAATTGGTAAAGTGAGTTATTACACTTATTTTTTTGAGCGCTCTTTTGTCGATCATTACCTAATAGTCTTAGTACTTTCAGACAAATACAACGCTCTTTACGGGAATTTGCAGTGTCTATTCCATACATAAAAGGACAATGCTACATCTGGTAAATAAAGCAGCAAGGGCGATATCGTCTACGGCTGCACTTTATCCTATTCATCACATAATAATAGCGGCATTACTAGCGTCAGTGGCCTACCTTTCAGTTGTCGATCAATACATGAGTGCATTTCGAAGATTAAATTTCAGCAGTCAAGTGAACTACTATCATCCGCCCGGAGAAAATGACTTGCTGGAGTGGAAGGTGATAGAAAATCCTGTTGCATATCCCGAAGCGAAGCATGTCAGTGCTTTGTCATTACGGTTTAAAGGTTTACATATTCACCAAGCCCCAGAGTTAAACAACACATTCAAGGGAGCCAATAATGAAAGAATTCTCGTTACAAAGTCGGACGATATTTATTCGACACTAGAATCGATTTCTCAGTTGAATATCGACGGCATAACATGGAAAGTGCGTAGCACTGATAGGGTATCGAAATACTATGACTCTTTTCGAGAAGCGTTTACTAGAGTTAAAGCACTTATTCAGGGAGCTGAAAGCTTCGATGTTGAACTCATAACGATTGCGTACATTGCCATGTGGTATACTTTTATTAAGCTCTTCCTTGACATGAGAAGCGCAAATTCGAGATTTCTGTTGGCTTTTTCGACGCTTACATCTTCGACGTTCGCCTTTCTTTTTGCTTTGGTAACTACTTCAAAATTTCTTCGAATCCAAGTATCTTTGAAAAGTATATCAGAAGGAATACCTTTCCTTGTGGCTATAGTTGGGTTCAAGCACAAAGTCTCTATTGCCCGAGGCGTTCTGTTTCGCTCGCTGTCTAAAGCAGATGCGAAAACTATAGTGACTGATACTATTGCATCCCATTCGATCAGCTTGTTGAGGGATAACCTTGTAGTAATTGGTGCTTTGCTTACCTGTGTCGTCTACGCTCCGCATCTCGAAGGATTGATGAATTTTTGTATATTAAGCTCTTTGATATTTGCCTACGATTTAATATTGGTTTACACTTTCTGGGCGGCTATTTTAACTTTGAAAGTCGAGATTACTAGGGCACGTCGTACTGAGTCACTAAGGGTTGCATTAGAGGAAGAGGGGTTATCTTCTGTCGTTGCTAGAAATCTTGCTTCTAGGTCGGCAAGCGACGCTCATGCGTATGAGTACTCAATTTTTGATAATTACCCAATATCTTTGGCTTCCATGAAGGTTGCCACTTTGGCTTTATTTTTTGGCTTGCATGCATTTTGGTTCGGCAGCTCTTGGCTTTATAATGACGACGACGCTTTTGCTAACCAAACGAAGGAGTATGGATTATCGAAAGCAATCGCTAAGCATATACCTATTGGTGCAAAGGGAACCGTTGTTACGATCATTGCTCCTAAAACATATTCGCCTTTAGGCTTTTTCGTGAGAACAGAAGATTTTATTTTGAGTTGTCTTGAAAACGTAAGCACAGCAATTACTGATAAAATCATTTCCAAAGGTCTATTGTTGGCTTTCGTAATCTCTATTTTCATTAATGCTTATCTCTTGAATGCCTCACGTCATCAAACGTTAGCCACGAACAAGTTAATTGAGAATGAGATCGCTAAGCCGAGCTATAGTCGAACGAGGAATTCTATTTTCAAAACTACTGTTCCTTTTGGATCACCTGAGCCAAAAGAGAGGGAAGACTCTAAAGTTGGGCAAAGTGAACAAGAGACCTCTAGCGATGGCGAATTAGAAATAACCGTCTCGCCCACAATCTTGCCTTTGGAGGAATGTGTGAAGTATTTGAATGAGGGCAAAGTAAAAGAATTGAATGACTCCGAAGTCGCTTCGTTGGTTGTAGGGGGTAAAGTTCCACTATATGCATTAGAAAAACAATTGGCGGATAATGCAAGAGCAGTGGTTGTACGTAGAAAAGCCATTGCTAAACTTGCCAATGCATCTATTTTAGAAACTGAACTGTTACCTCACGCCAACTATGATTACAATAGGGTTTTTGGAGCTTGTTGTGAAAATGTAATTGGTTATATGCCTTTGCCAGTTGGTATTGCGGGCCCACTAGTAATAGATGCAAAATCTTACCATATACCAATGGCTACAACTGAAGGGTGTCTTGTGGCCTCTACTATGCGTGGCTGCAAAGCCATCAATGCCGGAGGCGGTGCACATACCGTTCTTGTTCAAGATGGAATGACTAGAGGTCCTTGTATTTCTTTCCCCTCGTTACAAAGGGCCGGTGCATGCAAGGTTTGGTTAGATTCTGATGAAGGACAAAAGTTGGTCAAAAATGCTTTTAATTCCACTTCAAGGTTCGCACGTTTACAACATGTTCAAACAACTATGGCCGGAACCCTATTGTTTATCCGCTTCAGAACTACCACCGGTGATGCTATGGGAATGAACATGATTTCTAAAGGGGTTGAGCATTCGCTCAAATACATGAAAGAAAATTGCCAATGGGACGACATGGAAGTTGTTTCTGTGTCTGGTAATTATTGTACAGACAAAAAGCCTGCTGCTATCAATTGGATCGAAGGAAGGGGAAAATCTGTTGTAGCTGAGGCTCGTATACCTGCAGCTATCGTTGAAAAGATTCTCAAGTCCGATGTCGATGCCCTAGTAGAATTGAACGTAAGCAAGAATTTGGTGGGCTCTGCTATGGCGGGTTCAGTAGGGGGCTTTAATGCTCATGCCGCTAACTTGGTGACTGCTGTTTTCCTTGCATGTGGCCAAGATCCTGCGCAGAATGTTGAATCATCCAATTGCATAACGCTTATGAGTAAGGTTGATGATGACTTGAAGATTTCTGTGTCAATGCCCTCTATCGAAGTGGGTACCATCGGTGGTGGAACTATTTTAGAGCCTCAGTCGGCAATGCTACAGATGCTTGGAGTAAAGGGACCTCATCCCACTAATCCCGGTGAAAATGCAAGACAGTTGGCTAGAATTATAGCTTCTTCCGTGCTAGCTGCAGAACTTTCTCTATGTTCTGCCCTAGCTGCTGGCCATCTTGTTCAATCTCATATGCAGCATAATAGAAAGGTAGATACTGAAAAAGCTTCCAAGCAAAATGGAAGCCACGATATCAAAAGACTTCAACAAGGTTCTGTAAATTGCATCCGTTCCTAGTTTCTGCTTTACAGGAGAAAAAAAAAAAAAAAAAAAAAAAAGAAAGAAACCTATATATATATAATTGGAAAGTATTAGCCAAAAATTTAATTTTGAAGTTCAAATTTGAAAATTCAGAGCATGATGGGGAGTAAGAAATCTTGAAAGTTCGTTTTAATCGTCATTCTGCTTGGTTATTCGTGTAGCTTTTATCTTTGTATCTAATATTGTTTCGTTTAAATACGTAATACATTAATGAACGGAAAAAAAAAAAATAACCACTCTTAAGCGAATGAATGGTTAACTGAATCGTTGGAGTATTTTTTTTTTTATTTGTATACAATACCACACTATAGAACAACATAGATGACTAAATCAGATCCATGTCAAGAGGTGGGAACCCCTGTTCCAGAGAATACACCTCACGCAGTGTCTGTTAGTTTGCCAACATGGAAAGCCGTGGTAGGATATGAAGAGGGACAAAGCTGGGTGGCTGACAAAATGCAAACCGGTTATCCTCGATTCTTTATTCACAATGTTATTAGAGAACTAATGAGTAAAGTTGAAGATAAATACGGTAAAGAGGGTGAAAAGAGTTTAGTTTTTCCTACTTATAAAGTAGCAAAAAGATGTAGAGAGTTCATGAAGAATAATAGTGGTAATCCGAATATTCCAATTAGAATATTGCAGTTAAGCACTCCGGCACCAGTGGTTGGTTTCGAAGACCCGTCGCATATCGAGACGGAATTCGCAGTGCTTTTTTTTCCGGAAGAGGCTTTTCCTTTTGCTAAAGCCTACTGGGTACATACTGGAGAAGGAATTAGCTCTCGTATGGGTGACTATCTCCTTAGAAATTTGTTCTCTAATAAGCAACACAGTAGCATGTCTGGAGGTCTAAGTAAGCAAGAGAAGCAGGCGCAAAACATATTGCGAAATTCACCTTCGCTTTCTAAGGGCTTGAAATCACCCAGTTTTTCATTGAATGAAGACGTCGAGAAAGATTTTAATACATTTATAGAGCAGAAATATGGAAGAGTTTTAGACCTTCAATTTGCAGACCAAGCCAAATTGGCTTTGAGGAGAAGAATCTGTGGAAAACTTGACGGCTCGGATAATCATCTGGACGAGGTCCAACAAGCAAAAAGAGGCATAGTTATAAATGAAAGTGAAGTATATTTATTTCCAACTGGAATGACGGCTATTTTCGGTGCTCACCAAGCTGTTTTGGGAATCACCAGGCCCAACAAGAAAACTATTTGCTTTGGCTTTCCCTATGTGGACACAACTAATATTTTGAAAAAATTTGGACCAGGTATGCATTTTTATGGATTTGGCGATGATAGCTCCTTGGCAGATATCGAAAAAAATTTGGAAGAAAATAAACTAGAAATACAGGCCTTAATTTGCGAATGCCCATCCAATCCATTACTAAAAACTCCAAATCTACCAAAGATAAGACAACTAGCTGATAAGTATAATTTTGTGGTCATAGTAGACGAAACTATCGGCAATTTTTTTAATATAAATGTACTTCCATACGCCGATATTGTTGTGTCGTCACTAACTAAAGTTTTTTCCGGTGATTCGAATGTTATGGGTGGCTCGCTTGTTTTAAATACCAAATTACCTTTTTACTCCTCTTTGAAAAAGTATTTTGACTCAGAATACGAAGACATCTTGTGGCCCGAGGATGCGTTATACTTAGAAAGAAATTCAAGGGACTTTTGCAATCGGTCTGCTAAAATTAATGAAAATGCGTTAGCAGTAGTTGATTTTTTATTGAAAAGTCCCTATATCGCACAGGTTTTCTATCCTACTTTGTTACCTTCGCGCAAATATTATGACGAAATCAAATCGCCGGAAGGTGGCTATGGAGGCCTCTTATCCTTTTCTTTTCATAATCCAAGTCATGCTGTTGCTTTTTTCGATTCTCTCAAGTTATACAAGGGGCCTTCCTTAGGAACAAATTTTTCGCTAGCATGCCCGTATGCTGTGCTTGCTCACTACAATGAATTAGATGAGGTAACGAAATGGGGTATAGATAAATACTTGGTCAGAGTCAGTGTTGGCTTGGAAGACCAAAATGACTTGCTTGAGACCTTCGCAGACAGCATGAATGCTTGTAAAACTTAGCCAACTTGTAGCTATTAAGGAAAAAAAAAAGCATTTCATGTTTAATATGGAAACTTCGCATGTTTGCATGGGGCAGGTACGTGTTCTCCTAATGGCTTATGTTGCACTGTACCTACATACCAATATTTCTTATGATTTTCGAAAAATTTTTGCCAGTTTGAAATATCTTGTATAGCTTCTTCCATATCAAGACCTCTTAGGTCATAGGTAAATTCATCTTCCTTATTGAAACAACCAGTTACCATAACTCTCGCGCAATCTTTCCCTGGCAAAATACTGTAAGAGCCTCCTGGTCCATATATGTGCCTCGAGCTAGTTACATCATATACGCTGCCGTTGAGTGCTAGAAAAATGGGCAAATTTGGGTCGCTTCCGTTATATAGTGCTAGCTCTTCCATAGTGAGATTTAAATCATGGCCTGATAGTCTATGCTTAATATAATTAATGTTCAACAACTTCCCTTTGTAGCCCCATGTTGTGGAAGACGTGAAATACCAGGAGCCTATAGCATTGAGAAGTAATAAACCCCCAATGACCCTTAGAATGTCTAATAGTGTAAAATTACTTCTCTCTTCCTCACCAGGCGAATACTCATTTTCTAAATGCACCTGAGACCCTGGCATACTAAATGCAAGACAGCTTACACATAAAGTTAACGTCAAATCCTATTAAATTCTTTACAGGTTACGTAAGATTACTTTCGTAAATTAATAAATACAAATACTCAAAGATTGCTGAAAGATTAGTTCAAAGTAAGTCAAAGAAATAGTTTGGTCTAAGATCACACATGTTCCCTTCTGGGTTGTCAATTTCATCATGTTGGTCATATACGAACCCTCCTTTGTTGAAGAAATTGTCACTATCACTTGGCGAGAAGCTGAGTATATCCTGTAAGCAGCTTTGTATAGTAGGGAAATCAGAATTCTGTTGAGATGCTACTTCATCATCACGGTGCACATTTCGTGGAGCGCCCAACGAAGAAAGCCTATCTCGGGCTGGTACGTTTTCCTTATGCCCGGTATGTATGTCTTTGCCCATTGGTATATCCCCATCAACCTTAGAACCGAACAGGAAATCCAATGAGTTAAACAAAGGACTGGCTTTGTCATTCTCTTTGAATACGTCTTTTTGTTTACTTGGAAATGGAAGGGATGAGACATCAAAACAAACTGGACTAGAATAATGCTCACCTGATTCAGTAGTGAGAAGCCCACCTGAGACATCACTATCGACCTTGTTTAATCTCTCAATTTCAAAAAGGTCTCTCTTCAGTAGCGGTATAGTTTTAGCGAAGTTAGGATCTTTGGCAGTTCTCATCAAATCTTGAACATGCATAGTATAGCTCTTGCAGCAAAGGTACAAAATAAAACTATTTTTTCTTAAAGTAAAATTAAAATTGTACAAGCTTGTCCCAGAGAGCATTTGCCGCAAAATCTGTCTAATGCTCATCATAGCTTTTATGGGCACAATATTTCTGTTCAAGTAGGCCGGTGACTTTAGTATTAAAGATTTCATTCTGAAAATGATAGACACACAATAATAGATTCCAAGAGAGTGTGTCGTCGGGAGCGCAGCCATCTCGTCTACTGTTAGACTAGCATACTCTTCTAAGCAACTGGTGCATGCCCGGGTACAAGCTTCTAGTGATTTGAAAGTGGACAAATTAAATTGACTTCCCGGATCGACGGCATCGTCGATGCCTCTTTCATGACTTTCAAAAAAAGGACCAAGAAGATAAGATTCTATAGCATAAAAATAACCCAAGAGAACGTGATTTCTTTAAGGGATTTTAGGTTTTATTAGATTTAACTGTCTGTGTAATTCACCCGCTATACGCTCAGCGTAGACCCTTTCAGGAAGAGGAGCACGTACAGTATTGTGTATTCTTTCCAACTCTTGAACGATTCTCAGATATAAGGCAATCGTGTTATCCTTTACGTCGGTACTTTTTTCAAGGCAACTGCAACATTCCTCTACGAACGGGGTCCATTTTATAGCCATGGTTCTTCTAAGGACTATACTTATACTAGCATGAGAGAGTAATACAGCCATTGTTAGCCTCATAGACTCGCGATCAGTATTCTTGTTAAAGACGCTCTCTTCTCCTTTGACAGAAGGACGCCCGATAAACCCTACATCATGTAACATGTGCAACGCAAGAAAACTAAAAATGTGGGCTCTTTTTTTCTTTCTCAACATAAGCGGGTTATTATGCCATAAGGATGCTAGTATGAGGCACTTCAATAATTCTACTGATTTGTTACCGAGCACCAACACTTCAAATGCGAGATTTTCTGTAGCAACAACATCTATCAAAGCTCCATTCTTAACATTACTTCTACCACAAAGAAAGTTACTGACTGCCATAATCGTATTAAAAAGATTCCGATATCGTTTATGAAATTCCCCCACATCAAGGTCAGGAATATCTACGAAAGGAAAATTCTTATACAATCCATTTCTGTACAATTCTAGTCGTTCCTTGGCTTCATCCCAAGTCAAAAAGCCTTCCTCTATAAGATCTGATTTTTGTCTTCTCCTCGCTGCCTCTGTCATTGCTTCCAGAATTTTCTTGAGTTCGTCAGCCAACGTCACCGTAACATTGTTGCTACCTTCAAGTAATAGACATAATTCCTTTTCAAGTTCCCCACTCTGAATATACGCTGATGAGCTAGAGGTATATGACGATAACCCCTGTTCGTAGGTACCATCACTACTACATTTTTGCTGGATTAGGCTTGCTTTCTCTTCTTGCAACCGTAAAATATTTTCTTGCAAATTGCCTACTTGTGCCTTCAAACTTGAAATCTCTTCCATCTCGCTTTCTGGGATTTTCTGTGGCTCTTCCGAATTCTCCCTTCCTCTTCTTCTCCGTCTTTTGCGACTTTGATAAGGTTCAAATTCACAGACTTCATTCGCATTTAAGCATCGTAAACAAGTTTTCTCTGGTTCTTCCTGAAACGCGGGAACACACTTCACTTTAAGCATATGACACCTTTTACAGGCAACCAGTCTTCGAGTTTTTCTTTTATTCTCCAAGTTCTCTTTTCTCTTTTGCCTACTCAGATCATCTCTATTTACTATTCCTCCAACTTCTGTTATAGACTGGGCACCAGCTTCTCTTAATATGTCCCCCATACTTCCTGGTTCACCTACTAATATCCATTACATTCGATTACGCCCTTGATGAAGTACTTTTAAGAGTCTGTAGTCTAAAGTCGTTACCGTACAAACTTGGATATATGGTAGTGTATTGTACAATCTATCTCCTACTATTTAAACCAACGAGCTGTCACACGCTTAACACAAGTTAAATGAGAGGCTAACGTGTTCCATGGAAAAAAGTGGGGAAAGTATTAATAGAGGAAGGAAGCCTTGGAAACCGAAGAACAAGGAGCAAGCATTGCCATTGTACTCAGTAGAAAAACCAAGAAGTAGTCTGAAGATAAAGAAGAAGAAAATGTTGACAAGAGGGCTATTGATAAGCGCAATACTATATTTGATGTACTATCTCTTGTTTGGGACAAAAGAGCAGCAAGTTGCAAACTCACCAGAGTATATATGGAGACAGAGGCAGGACGAGGTCAGACAAGTGTTTTTAGAAGGGTATAAGACGTACGAGCAAGAGGCATGGGGAAAGGATGAATTCCATCCAATACTGGGTACCAGTAAGAATATGGGACCCAAACCATTAGGGTGGATGATTGTAGATTCTTTGGATACGCTTATGATTATGAATTGCAGCAAGGAGGTAAAGAGAGCCCAGGAATGGGTTAGAAATGTACTTGACTATGATTTTGATTACGAGGTAAGCATGTTTGAAACGACGATCCGAATGTTGGGAGGGCTTCTTTCCGCATATCACCTCTCTCAGGACGACTTATATTTAGACAAGGCGATGTCTTTAGGCAATCGCTTAGTTTCAGGGTTCAACTCTCCGTCTGGTGTTAGTTATTCATCTGTCAATCTTTATAGTGGAAAGGGAGTGAAGAATCATGTCGACGATGGGGCTACATCGACGGCAGAGACGACCACGTTACAATTGGAGTTCAAATATCTATCAAAGTTGGTTGGTGAGACGTATTTTTGGAAAAAGGCTGAGAATGCGATGAAGGTTGTAGAGCTGAATAAAGCGCTCGACGGTCTAGTACCCATATACATCCACCCAGACACAGGAAGTTTTCAGGGGAATTTAATAAGGTTTGGGTCCAGAGGCGACTCTCATTATGAGTACCTTTTGAAACAGTACTTGCAGACAAACAAACTGGAAAGTGTTTATTGGGATATGCATCGTGAATCTATAGAAGGGGTGAAAAAGCATCTTCTTCGTAAGAGCGTGCCTAATGGCTTAACATTTTTGGTAGAATTGGAGAATGGAATCGGTGGGGGTCTCTCCAACAAGATGGATCACCTTGCGTGTTTCTATGCCGGTTTGGCTGCTTTGGGTGCCACCGAAGGTCTTACCTACGAAAAGGCGAGAAGTCTTCCTTGGTGGGACCAATCAAGAGAATCAGATTTTAAGCTTGGTGAAGACTTGACCTATACCTGTTACAGGATGTACCACGATACAGAGACGGGCTTATCACCCGAAATTGCTGTGTTTAACACCGATCCCGAAATTTCGAAGGATTTTTACATTAAGCCTTTTGATAAGCACAATTTACAGCGTCCAGAAACCGTCGAATCCCTCTTCTACTTGTATAGAATTACAAGAGACGAAAAATATCGCGAATGGGGATACGAGATTTTTCAAAATTTCGTCAAGTACACAAAGTTCGAGAATTCCAATGGCCATATTTCCTACACATGTCTTGACGATGTCACCAAGATAATGCCTCCCAAAAGAGACAACATGGAATCTTTCTGGTTTGGCGAAACCTTGAAGTACTTGTATCTTTTGTTTGATGAAGATGAAAAGATTCCTCTTGACAAGTATGTCTTCAACACCGAGGCTCATCCATTACCAAAATTTGATCCTGGTCCGAAATTTAAAACCGGCTGGCAGAGACTGAACCCCTTTTTGTCTTCAGCTTCGGAAAACTATATTCCTCCAAAGGAATCATCTATATACAAAGGCAACATTCCTTCTGCTGCTCCTGCAAATAAGCCTTTGGAGGAACAAGCAAAGGATGCTATTAAAAATGGTGTTTGAAGCTTGTGGTTACTTGTTGCTCTCTCTAGTAGATATAGCTTACATAAAAACATTAGGCTTCCTTTTTGGTGTGCATTCCCATACGGGTTTTGTGTAATTTAAGGGTGACGCAATGAAATTGATTAATTAATTTATTTCAATAACTTTTGGTGAAATAAGGCTTAAAAGCAGATGTCTGGAAAGGTAAGTATCTAGTATTAGTATAAGGCCATAAATTATAGCTTTCAATCTTCTTTTTTTGAAAGTTTTTTTTTTTTTATGTGTTGTTTATTTATGATGTAAGTGTGGCGTACTAACATCTATTAGCCCAGAAACTCGTTCGAATTAGAGCCTAATCCTTTTGAACACTCATTCGCAAATAGTAAACAAGTGAAGTCTAAAAATAATGAAGTCGCAAATGGCAATATAGAACAGAGATATGAGGATGGAGCTAACAAAATGGAAAGTAGTATGAAGCAAGGAAAGAATGGAACCCCAGGTGGCCAATACAATGTACATTATATGGAAAACGTAGTTAACAGGATGATCGCAACACCTAGAATTTTTTCTCCAGGTGGAAGGAAATTGCCACCCTTGGGACCCCCAAGCGCTGGGATGACAACGCCAGGGAATAATCTATGGCATAATGTGTGGGGTTCGGCGAATGTGTCTTCAGGGGGGCTAAATCATGATCAAAATACGCATCAGTTCCAATCTCAACAAGAAGAAGGCGGCGATGAGAACGGTGCTCCTAATGTTAACGAGCAAGAAGTCCCTCCTTCACAGAGTGGCTATCCCGGTGGTCAGAAGCCTGGCAGTACGGGGAGCTTTTTCATGAAGAAAAATGATCCTTCGGGTCAATGGCGACAACAACTTGGATTCACTCCTGACCAACTGGGGAGCCAAATGTTTTTCTCCTACCAACCCCTTAGTTTGACACCTGGTTCGATTTTAGGGAGTGCTATTACGCCAGGCACTTCTCATCTATTGGGCTTGAACTCTTTGCAATCAGGCCCAGTTCCCACCCAACAACAGCTATCGTCGTCAGCAACTGGAGTTCCTGAGTATGAAAGTAACGAAGTCAATCAGGATGTTAACCCTGAAGGAAATGACGCTCATGATGTGCCCCGGGGCTCCGATAATTCTGATAAAGAGGAAGTCAAAATATCTAAAGATGGAAATACTGATTTACAAGAAACAAGATCGAACACAAATAAAAGAGCTCTTTCAGAGGAAGGAGAAAGACTGAAAAAACTCAAGTCAGAGCCAACTCCAAGCGATAGTGTGCTGGATCACAAAGACTTCAATGTGAGGGAATTAGGCAAAGCATCAAGCCCAGAAGAGGGATCAACAAAAGGATCCAAAGAATATACGGACGAAGAAAAACGGAAAAGCTTTTTGGAACGTAATCGGGTTGCTGCTTCGAAATGCCGTCAGCGTAAAAAGCAACTTATTCAGAAAATGGAAGAAGAGCTTGAGTTTTACTCTAGTGGTTATAGGGAATTGAATTCGAAGGTCAGTCAAATGAGTGAACTGTTGAATCTTTTAAAAAAAATCTTGGTTGAACATAAGAATTGCCCTTTATTGATATCAAGCCTTGGTGGCTATGAGCAGTTGAATAGCATCGTCAATCTGGCTTCTTTTGCAGCCTCCGCTCCTAATACAGACCGATCTCCACCTAGAATGTTTCCAAGTACCGTTCCTACGATGTTAGACAACGCTGATGGTAATAGAGCTTATTCTCGTGTGGACCACGAAAATGCTAGTCTTTCGAGACCCCCAGAGCCTCAAAAATCAGACTCTTATGTGCAAAAAGCACCAGTGCAGCTTGGCAATATGGACAACGCCGCCCAGCAACAGGTAAACCAACCTTCTTGGAATATTCAGAATTTACCTGTTTCTTATCAAATAGGCAACGAAATGACTAATGCTCGCCACTCAAATCCTCAGTTAGATATGCAAGACATGGTCACCCATTCAGTATCCCCTTTAGCGCAGCCTCAGGAGAACGGTGAGGAACCCAACCGTGGTATCAAGGCCATACAAAGTATGTCTAATCTACAGGACATGAATAATTGTCGTTTAAATGACTTCAATTCTTTGAACTACAATCAGAATCAGAATTTCAATCACGCGAACCCTAGTGGTCATGGGTCGTCTCTGCATCTCCGTCAAGTTTCCAGCATGGTGCAGCTTTCCCCATTCAATACTTCGCAGAATCCCTCCTACCAAGCACTGTCTTCTTTTGTTCCTCATCTGCATGCTCCTTTAGATAAAGCCAACGGTCTCTACGATGGGAATAATTCCCAAATCCGTCCCTCCTCAAAAAATGTCATAAGAATGGTATAGATGGATTCATGCTGCTGTATTTAGTGTATAAAGGTCTTCATTTCTCTCCTTGTTTTACATTGGCAAATATTCGATTAAATATAAATGCTAGAACTTCCTCTCTATTTTTTTTTATTTTTATTTTTTTTTTATTTTTTTTTTTTTAAACGTCAGGCTGATCGAATCAGACTGTGTAGCGCGAATAAAAATAAAAACTTCAAATATTTTAGTATTTACATGAGGAGGCCTATGTTTCACAAATAATGGTTATCACTAAAAGTGAAATGGGGAATTTAGAACTCCCAGAGCTTCCCGATGTGTCTTATAACAATGTGGAGAAAAATATTATAAAAGCAGATCAATTCACGAGAAAGAAGTTGAGAGGATTGTTACATGCCATCACGGCGGTGTTGAAATCTAGAGGGACAAAAATACCACACATATTTTTACCATTCAGATCACGAATTCAGGATGAAAGACTTGAAAGGCTTTTGAGCTTTTTGTTTCCTGAAGGGGTGTTGATTCGCGTGCAAGACGATAGTGAATTCACCGATATGTTAAAAGAGGTAGAGGATTTTACATTGATCTGTTGTCTCAAGTACTTATGGAGCAGGCTCCCCAATCGAGAGATAATAGGATATGATGTTTATCTCGAATTCAAAAGAAAGGAACGCGATTCAGGGTACCCCAAAAATGCCTTTTTAACTATTATGCCTAAATGTTTGTCCTCGCCAGCACATGCATCTATAGTGTATGATTTTTTGGACCTCTTGGTAAGCATTGCTTCCAACTCGCAGTATAACTACTTGAGCGGAAGAAAGATTACGAAGATGGCCAGTATGTGGGCTTTCAATTTCGCATCCGGTAATAGGTCGCCCTTTTATGACGCGACGTCCGAAAAGGAATTCGACTTTATAGAAGGGTTAGATTCGTGGAAGAGGTTCTCAAATGCATTGTTTCATTTATTATTATCATTTCTTCGTGCAATGCTTCCAGAGACGAAACTGGAAACTCTAAAGTTACCGAAGACTTTGCAATCCTTGTTGGTTTCCAACTCATATCCTCCATCGGATGATTCTGATTCTTTGAGATCAATAATTACTATACCGTGTATTGTTTTTGAATCCACAAAGACGTCCAAAGACATCATTGAATTAATTAGCAAAGTAAGAGAAACTATCTCTTTTGACAACAAGGACGCTTTCTTATCCATAGAGAACTATACTATACTAAAGAATATTTTTCGAAAGCCTTCGACTGAAGATGTGCTTTCAGTTCTAACTGAGGAATCTAAAAGAATAACCAATCGGCTTATTGCAAAGCCAGTTAAATCAAACTATGATTTGTATCCTGGTTGGGCTAAAACGGAAAATGCCGATGATCCATCCGAGCCATACCTCGGTCGCGTGAATGTGGTCAATGTATCTTTGAAAGACTACTATATTTGGGCCTGGTTGTCATCTTTGGCTTCTGACCAACATCGTCATTTCAAAATGCTTTTCGGTAGATCGATCGTCTTAGAAGCGAATTTGAGAGGGTTCCAAAAATGGTTAGTTATTACTGAGAAAAAGTCGCCTTTATCTGCTTTCCTAAAGCATCAGGATGACAATACCTGGGATCGTGATACCCTTCTACCGCCCGCTCAGATTCCTTCAAAAGAAAAAACCGACGCTTCTTTAGCTCCGGATCCCAACTCAAATTACAAAAAATTTCAAGACTATGCTTATTCGCCTTCTCTGGAGACTATACTGGATGACTTGAATGTTAAAAATAACTATTCTGAAGAAGACATGGTGAAAGACTTCAAAGAAAAAGCCAGTTGGGGCAATGATGAAGGGTCATTTTCTCACCGACCTGCTCCCCCACCACCGTCACCACCTAAGGATGAAAAATATTTGCAAGGACCTAATATGCGCGAGATATATTCACTTAACCGACCTTCTTCTGAGCATTTTCATGTACCACCAGGAAACTTGTCCTTCGACTCATTTCCGAAATCTGATAGTTCAAAGAATCGAGAAGAGCACGAATATAGCGTAGGTATGAATCAAAATTATGATGATATGGTGAAGCACAATGCCAAATATTGGGATGCATATTCAGATAACAGCAGTGATCCTGATATCAATTCTAGATCGTTTAGAGGAGGACAAAATCCAGTAGAGCACCCTGATTTTTCGTATAATAAGCCTTTGCCGAATATTTACCATCCAAGGAACTTCGGTATGGTTCATCCTTATTCCCATGACTCTATTGAGCAAGATAAGGAAATACAAGGATATTCCAGGCCAGGAGTGGACGAAGCTGCTATGGGTGAGCCGCCTCTTAACATTCCACGCTACACCCCAGGTGGTAGTTCACCAAATGGTGAACAGTTCAAATATATTCCTAAAAAGAGTTTGCCATTGAAATCACCACTCAATGAGCCTGCTAGTTTACCTAGTAATCCACCTTCAAACTTTTGGCAAGAAGAAGCTATGGTAACTCCGATGACTAAAGAATATCCTAAATCTTATTCTGACTGGCAATCGAGACCTCCTGATACCCATAAGTCGCATAATGTAAGTAATTTACTGAGAGAATTTATCGGCCCTGAGAAACCTAAGCCTCCGAGAAAGAATGTTGTACTACCTTCAAGAGAAGCAAAAGAGATGCAGTCGTCTCCGAAGTATAGTAAACAGACAACAGTAGAGACTTCACAAAAGGATTTGCCCCCAGCTAAAGCAAAAGACATAACTAAGATGAATTTAAGAAATGCAAACTTCTCTAAGGATCTTCCGTCTGTTCAAGATAAACCACATAAGGGAACTTACGAAAGTCCACCAAATTCGACTCAGCCTCCCGAGATGGTAAATACCCCCAAAAGAGAAGGGATAGATAAAGTCGAGAATAATTTCAAAAAAACGGCTTTGAAAGTTCCACCGATACTAAGGCCTAATTTTCATGTTTTCAAAAAAAGTGCAGATCTTTCAAATTCGCAAAAGGAGTTGGCACGTTCGCCTCGCCAGCCTGAAAAACCTGAAAAAGACCAGCGTGCTGATCACCATAAAGAGCCATCGTTCCAGAAAACTAGTACGAATCCCACTATGGATGCATCAAGTCAATCTAATGGGCGCGGTGGTTATTATCCGGGCATGACAAAAAATCAGGATGCAAATAAAGGTCAATATAAAACGTCTCCTACCGGACGAAAAGCTCCTCCAATAAGTGTTAGTTCGAGGTATGCTAATGACCAAGAAGAATTTCAGGAACCTGTAATTCTGTCGCATCCAGAACACAGGGAAGTGGATTATAAGGTTCCTATTCAGCATGAATCCTTTTCTGAAGAGCGGAGGCTGCCAAAATTCACAGAACTTAATGATGAAAGCAAGAGAAATGGCCGCCAAAAATACACTAAGATAGTACCACCCGGTGAACATAATACTCAGATGCCCAATTTTACTCTTCATCAGTCACAGACGACCGAAAGACTCCAACTTCCTAAGAAAGGGACGTCACTGAGCCCAAATCCTGAGAGGAACGCACAAAGAATAGAAGTAAATCCTTATGCTCAACCGCTCAAGTCTGCACCAAAACTCACCGTGAACACAAAAAATCTCTCTCCTAAGATGCCACCACTGGGGAGATCCAATCATTATCCTCCTCAGCAGGCAGCTGCACCAACGCATCCTCCTTATCTGCTGAATTGGCAGCCGCAGCCAAGTAATATTCCCGGAAACCCTTATCAAGGGCAAGTCATGCCACCTTATCCACCGCTATATCCACCTGGTGTCAATCCTGGCTACCCATCTCCAGCACTTGCTCTACCACCAGATGGGTATATGTACGGTTATCCATATAATAATCCGTATTTAATGGGTGGCGAGATGGACATGCGTGTACCATCTCATCCACCAGGCTATGGTTATCCTTCAGCAAATCCACACACTGCAGCTTTACCACCCTTTAACGGGTATAATACAAATATGCATCACCCTCCTAAGCACTTTGCGAGAGCGCACAAAGGTATGCAGAATGTACCGGTTGCTGTGAAACAGAGTAAAAGCAAACCTTCGAAAGCTAATTTACGTGCGGCTCTTAATCAAAATGATTTAGGTGTCTAAAGCTAAAAAAATCAAAGCTGGCATTCTTTTTTTTTTTCCTTTTATCAAGTACGAACGAAAAAGTCGCTGAGAGAGCTTTTTTTTAGGGTTGCATGCTAAGGAGATAGTAACAGACTCTTAAATCATATTTTTTTTTTTTCATTTTGGAATTATAAAGCATTGTAGAGACTGGAAAATTACATTGTAGTTGTTTTGAACTAGGAATTTATAGATGTGACAGTGTCTTCTTTGCAGACAAGCCAGGCGAACGATCCTAATAAAATACAACATACTGATTCTATTGCCAGAGAGAATCCCACTTCAACCTCGATCTGTCGTTTTTATATCTTGTAATTTTTTTTTAATATGTCATTTCGTTGTCTTTTCAATTTTCCAAAAAAATTGAAAAATTGATAAGATTAGTAACATCGACTTTTTTTTTTAAAAGTAAGTAAATCTTGTTCGATATACATTCGTTCTAGACCGCTTTGGGGATGGGCGGAAATATAGATGCGAAGTCTTTGATAAGATCCTACAAGTTCAATGAAGAACGTAGAAATACCAGAAGTCAAAAAAAGAATAGTAACTTTCTGCATATTGAGAAAAAGTACAAAGATTTAAGGCCATCACTCAACAATCACACCAAAGTAGTATTTGTTGGATTCAATCCCGGGGTACAGTCATCTATTCAGCAGCATCATTACGCACATTTCACCAACTTATTCTGGAAGTTATTTAATGATTCAAAAATTTTTATAAAGGTGAACTTTAGAGGTGATTTCGAAGAAACTTTAAGAAAGGACAATTTTTTGAGTTCGCTAATTACACCGGTAAAAAAGGGAAACTATGTATCGCATTTTAAGCCCGAACATGATTTCGCCCTAGCAGATTATCACATTGGCTTTACTGATTTGGTTCTAAGGTGTACAAAATCAGCCCAGGAGTTACCTCTTAGTGAAAAAATTGCTAATGTACCTAGACTTATTGAGGAATTTAAATACACTGGAGTAAAATTTATAGTCATAGTTGGGAAAGGAATATGGGAGATAATTATAGCATATTTATCAAAGGAATTAGACATTAAGGTTAAATTATCAAAAGATAACTTTACATGGGGACAACAAACCACTGGGAAAGACGAAATGTACAATAGCTCACTACAATTATTGCATAACCTAATTGGAACTCAATGCAGAGTCTATGTTCTTCCAAATACCTCGGGATTAGTAGCTAGCATGTCCTACGCTGATAAACTCAACCTTTGGGTCAACTTGGGAAATGATTTACAAAATTCCAATTAGTGGCTACCATCCACTACTTATAGATCTGAGGCTACTTCCATACCTTATCAAATAGGTTGTTCACGTTGTCAAAAAATTTTGCACTGCTATCGTTATCGATTTTTTCAGCATATCTTCCGAAATTCTCTGTAAATAGCTTATCTACCACAAATCGTATCTTGCTGCACTGCTCTATGGAATAGCAGTCATCATAGTAAAGCATACCGAGAGCCTTCTTTTGAATTTCTACGCAAGAATTGAAGTTTTTTACTTCTTGTGAACAGTGACTGGCATCCATCAACTTCCAGTTACGTATGCATTCTATAACTTTATGTTGGACTTCCGCGCAATTGATCTGAGTAGCTACTCTTGCAGTTTCTCTTCTTTTATATTTATCAAAGTCGTACGATGTCTCTCCCTTATTTGCATGTTCTTGGAGAACTCTATTTACCTTATCGTCTCGTACAGAAGGCTCGAATAGTGGCCCATATTTTCCTTCCGGGTTACTCTGCCGATAGAAATCTTTCAAATCCCCCGGAAGTTCTTCTATCAACTCAGAAGTATCCTTCCCTTTGTTAGAACTGAACGGCCATACCATTTTGTAATTTACTACTACGGAAGCTAAGTCAAGATAAACCTCATCGCACACGAGAGATTAAGAATCATAAACCTCATAAACTATTGGTACATACACGAAATACCAAATATAGCATTAAAACCTTTCCAACAAGCCCTCGAACAAGCGACTAACTTCAACCTCTAAGGCATCCCTTATATTCAAAAGGATGCCATAGTCTGCTTCTTTATCATCGCTACGCTTTGACTGAAGATTTCCTTGTTCACGTCTTAGGAACAGTCGAAGATTATCCATTTTGTACACTATTAGACTTCGAAGACGAGCTACTATAGTAGATATTCTCACTATCTGAGTCCTATTCAATCTTTGTATACGCGGGCTTCCTTCTTTTGTAAAACCATCTACTAGAAAACTGATCCTGGTGTCCAAAGACTGCAAAAATGAAAAGAAACGCAGGAGCTTAGAATATAACACAGCCAAACTCGAGTGCACCTCAAAGAGCTCATATCTGGATACAAATTCTTCTAAGTCCAGCAATAACTTAATTGCGTATTCATCCTGCCCAAAAAGGCCATTTTGTCCGTTGACCGAGGACCAAAGGAGATCGAATATCGAAGACAAGTCATCCACGAGTTGATATATCGAGTATGTCTCCTCCTCTCCTGCCTGATTCTTAACAAATTTTCTCTGTACCTGCAAATACAGCTCGTCAATATCGTTAATTAAATTACTCCGACTCGATTCGCTAAGTTTACGGACATCCGGCTGATTAACTTTTCGCTCTACACTCTCATATGCTTCTTCAAACGTGGGTGTGAAACCCATATTTGGTATTTCTTCGTTTATGGCTTCACTTAGGCTATCCTCCGCGTCTTTTTTGACTTCGTAATCCTCCTCACCCATCTCATTTTCCTTATCGTGAACTTGCACTTGCTTTTCTTTCGTTGCTTCATCTTCACTGCTTTCTTGTAACGAAGGGTTCAATTCCAATTCTTCTAACGTATTTCGGCGTCCTTCGCTGTCATCAAGATTGTTCCTAATATCGAAAGGTGGTGGGTGTGTTGGACTTGGTGGCGTACTCATTAGGGTTACTTTACTAACTTAGATTTCTCACTAGATGGAACTAAAATATTGTATACATTAGATAAGGAAAATAAGAATATAGTCTATTAATTTTATTATAAGTCATATTATTATAATGCCGGTGATAGAAGGGAATAATGGGTCTGACATCAAGAATGGGGGAGACGAAAGCTTTTTTCAACATAATAATAAGTCTGGGAATAACTTGTCTGGTGACTTCAACTTTCAAATCAACGTAGATAAAGATTCGTTAGCCAAAGGCAGTGATGATGAATCAGAAGAATCGATGGCCAAAGCAGAGCTAAACAGCGGCAGAGTAAAGAAGGAAGTCGACATCAATCAGAATGAGAAGGCTATTCCAAGAATACATAGGTATAATAAAATACCTTTCTTCGCCAATTCATATCTTAAACCAAATGCAACTTATATCGGAGAACAGCAATCAGGTAGAGCAAAATATCATATAAAGGTTCAGTTTAAAACGGTAGACCTCTTGAATTCGTTAATAACAGGATTTTTACAAATATCAGGGCTCACGGAAGATCATCCCGAGATAACGACTTTCTTCAAGGGAGAAATTATCAATAATCCATTGCATAAGAATAAGTGGTATAGTGGAGACGAAAATCAGCCAGATGATGTGACTATTCAGAGATATACGTTTGCAACTGAGAATCAAAAATGGGGATCATATTTGAAGAACGATTTGGAGCACTGGAGGGAGCTTACGGGGTCGTACTACATGAGCGATTCCCAGCTAAAGGAAAAGCTACATCGGATATACACAGACTCCAAATTCAGCGACAACAAGATGTATATGCGCTGGAAAGAAGAATTTCTTTTACCTGATTCTCGGGTAAAACAAATCAAGGGGGCCTCGTTTGAGGGCTTTTACTACATAGTGCTCAACTTGTCTCAAGAAAGCAATCTTGCTGGTTCTATTCATGGACTCTATTATCACAAAGATTCCGAGAAATTTCAGTCGCTAAATCTTAAATGCGTTCAAGATTTTGGAGAGTCAGGCGTATTCGATTTTGTATGAATAGAAGGTCATCTTGAGAACTAGAAAAATTCATTTCGTTATTACCCTTTTTTTTTTTTATTTTTATACTTAATTTTATAACATCTTATTTTTAAGTAAAGCATAGAAACCAGTATACAGTCAATCGCCTTTCTTATCTCTATTTGCGTATATTTTAGCAGTAAAAGGCTCTTCAAAAATTAATGCAATACGATACATGATAAAAACCAATGCTGCTACTGCAATACCTGCCGGTTTACCGTACCACAAAGCAGTTCCTAGGAAACACAAAGCAGATCCATTGTACATGGGATTTTCATTTACATTAAAAGGGAAACCAGTGACACGATCGTCCATTAAAATGCCAAAATAGTCCCCCAAATAGGTGCCAGTGATACCTAGAGCATACATAGAACTTAAAACGAGTACGTTTCCAGCCGCAAAGCACCCAATTGCTAGAATGCGGTATACTGTCCCTTCAAGTAAAGGTACGTAGGTGGGCTGTTTAGATAATGCCTCATGGTAGACATAATCACGATAAAGTCCTAAAGTAAAAATAGTAAATGCCAAACAATAGCACCCTTTTTTGGCCGACCCTGCAATTTTCGTGAGCAAATGTGTCTTGTATTCCGTCCTAGCCACTACGTTCCAAAATATCGGGTTGAACATAATACACCCAATAGCATACAGTAATTCATAATTGGGTACAATGAAATCAGAGAAATTTCCAACTAAGTACTTTAAATCATTTAAAACCATTGCTCTTGTCAGCTTCACTTAGGACTGGAAAATTGAAAAATTAATTTTGACATGCAATATCATGTGCCCCACGTCGCCGTATCTACTTTTTTTTTTTTTTTTTTCCTTTTTTTTTTTTTTTTTTTTTGTCTTTTGTCTTGTTTTAAGGCCATTCTTTTATCATTGAACAAAAAAAAATAAAAAGTAAAAAAGAAAAAGAATGGTATCAAATAGGTGCGTAGGATTTTGTTAGTTTACTCTAGCAAAGTTATCTGTTCGAGTGTCTTTTCTTCCTGTCGTCTTCTTTCTCATTTTTGGGGGATAGTGAACACCCTTTTTGCTGCTAAAACTTCTTGATCCCATGTAAAGAGCACTGGTTGAGCAGACAGATCCACGAGACTTTTAACGTGATTTAGGAGATTCGTCTGGTTGTTTTGCCTTCGACATGCATCTTTGAGATATCAAAGGAGAAAGCAACGACAAGCGAAACAAGAGAGAGAAAAAAAAAAAAAAAAAAAAAAGAAACCAAAAGCTTATCGCTTAATATTTTGCACGATTTTGAAATCAATTATACTTGAAGAAGCTTCTCGTGGTTTCTCCTACTAGACAATGTTTGTCACACGCTTTTGTATTTTTAATTAATGTAATACCGTAAGCTTATCTTAATACTTTTCGTGCTATCTTGGCTAACTTTTACGTTCCATGAGTCATGATGTCGTGTATTGTCAAAACTAGCTTTTGAAAAATTCGATATTTTATCCTGGTTTACAATAAATCAAGTACAAGCATTGACTGCACAATGGTAAAGTAAGTATACCATTAAAGAGTTTTAAGACCCTAGGATAGCCTACTAAACTTTCTAGACAAGTACTTTTATTGGGATCGGGCTTCGTGGCCAAGCCTACTGTAGACATCTTGACCCAGACACCAGACGTTAAGGTTACAGTTGCCTGCAGAACTTTGTCAAAAGCAAAGCAATTAGCAGGAAAAAACGCTGAAGCGGCAGTGGTTGATGTTAATGACGAATCTAGTCTTGACAGCGCAGTTTCGAAAGCGGATTTGGTCATTTCACTTATTCCATATATTTACCACCCACAAGTTATCAAGTCGGCAATTAAATACAAGAAAAATGCATTGACGACATCCTACACTAGTCCAGCTATAAAGGAATTAGAGCCCCAGATCAAGGAGGCTGGAATTACAGTGATGAATGAAATTGGATTGGACCCAGGTATCGATCATTTGTATGCAGTCAAGACAATTGAAGAAGTCCATGAGAAAAATGGCAAAATCACTTCTTTCTTGAGTTATTGTGGAGGATTGCCAGCAGCTGAAAACTCAGACAATCCTTTAGGATACAAGTTCTCTTGGTCCTCGAGAGGTGCTTTATTGTCTTTGAGGAACGCTGCCCACTACTACAAAAATGGTAAGGTGGAGAGTATCAAACCAGAAGATTTGATGTCTACCGCCAAACCATACTTTATTTATCCGGGATTTGCTTTTGTGGCATACCCCAATAGAGATTCAACCCAATACAAAACATTGTATGGTATCCCAGAAGCTCAAACCGTCATTAGAGGTACTTTAAGATACCAAGGTTTTCCTGAATTCATAAAAGTCCTCGTTGACCTCGGCTTCTTCAACGACAGTCCTGTCGAAATCTTCAGTAAGCAAGTGGCTTGGAGAGATGCTTTCAAGGAGTTGATTGGGGCTAAGTCTTCAAGTGAAAAGGATTTGACGGCTAGAGTCCTTGAAGCTTCTACGTTCAAAGACGAGAGTGAACAACACCGTATTATCTCTGGATTGAAATGGTTGGGCTTGTATTCCGATAAAAAAATTGCCCCTAAGGGCAATCCTTTGGATGCTTTATGTAGTACATTAGAAGAGTTGATGCTGTATTCTGAAGGTGAAAGAGATATGGTTGTCTTACAACACACATTCGGAATTGAGTGGCAAGATGGTACCCAAGAGACTAGGACCTCAACTTTGGTTGATTTGGGTGATCCAAAAGGATACTCTTCCATGGCTAGATTGGTAGGTGTTCCTTGTGCTGTTGCTGCGCAACAAATTTTGAGTAACAGTTTGGGAGCAAAGGGCTTAGTGGCTCCTATGTCCTCTAAGGTCAATAATTCTATCATGGAGACATTAAAAGATAAATACGGTATATACTTGACTGAAAAGACTGTAGCCTAATTCTTGAAGTGATATAGGATTATTGTCAAGACAAATGAAATATCAATCAAATTCTTCCTCGCTTTCATCGTAGCCGATTGTATACTCTTCAATGAGATGACTAATATTTTCAATAAGTTCATTTGGATCCTCTACTAGGCTGCCGTTTTTGGTTCTCTGGATAATTTTGCGAAAATCTTTTAGCTCATCTTTCAAGTTCCCGTTAACAGAGAATTGATAGTCGTACTTCTTCTTTGGAATTAAAGAAGGAAACGTGTCCATATTTAAGGTTTCGTTAGCTTTTTTATTTACATAAACATTAGTAGGACATGAATACCTTCCATCTTCAGGCAAAAGTTCATCTTCATTCGTCTTGATGTAAGATTTGACAAAGTATTGGGAACCTGGCCTGTTGGACAAGCCAAGGTTGATGTCTTTTTTAGAGGTATCGACTTTCATATTCAGAAGGTTTTCATACAAAGCTGTTTTGTCTAATGATTTCAAGTCCACCACTCCACGCTGCTTGCTATTTTCGAACACTTTTATTTCATTAACGATATTAATACTTTTATTTCCCCGAAGTAGCTCATCCTCTACTTTAGTCATGGTTATAGGATCCCGTATTCGGTTATTTAAACCCCAGATGGAATTAACAAACATTGCTCCAAAGCCAGTACTAACCCATTCACTTAAGTTACTCGAATCATTCAAAGTGAAACTTGCCAACCTTTGTGTATTTAAATTTAGGGGAAAAATTAGTGAGGAATTTTGGGCAAGCTCCACCAAAGTATTTATCCGTGATACGGTATGGTTCAGTTTGAGCTTATTATTACTATTCATGACTCCATAAGTCCATATATTGTGTTTCGTGGTAGAATAACCATCGAAGAATTCATCGTTGATATCTAATAAGTACTCATTAGTAAATCCACCCCACGCGGAATCTATCTCAGTGAAAAAATTCATTCCTTGCAAGAGGTCACATTGCTCAATGAAGATTCTAAATTCTTCCATTCTTTCATCTTTGCAACTATTATACTCTTCTTTTCCTACCTCAAACGCGTCGAATTTCAATTGGGGAAAATTTCGGTGTGTACCGTACTCATCAAGATTATAATCCCAGTCACCCAAGGTAACTAAGGACCTAGGATCGTAAATAAGCTTGTTGTAATCCGACCAATATTTGATATTGTCCGGCTTCAAACTTTTTGATTGGACATATCCCGCGTCAAGGGCCACTTGATATTCATGTTTTGCAATTCTTTCTCCTGTCTCCATCAAGTCGTACCCGTCACTCTCTTGAAACTTGGGTTCGTGATAGTCATACTTCGCAAGCGACCCAAACCCTCCCCTGAGGTCATAAATTATATTTCTTGGCTCATATTTTGTCTTACCATTCGACTCTTTTGTGCATGTCATAAACACATTATTGTTGAACTCAACTACTGCATCTTTGCTGTAAGGGATATGTGATTCTTGCGTATTATACAAATGTGTTATTATATGATTAGCAGGCTGCGATGAAGACACATTGAGTATCTCCTCCATCGATAATGCTGATTATAATGGTTTGGCTGTCTGTTTTCTTCCGTATGGTCAAGAAGTCTGAGACTTCTGCTAGTACGATGAGATAGGCCGAGATCACGTGCGTGCAATTCTTTGGCACTCTGTCTTGTCGTTCTTTAACGTTGAACGAGTGCCATTCCCGACGTTGATAAAGGAAAGCAAATGAACCCAATTGCTGCTATTCTTTTTGTCTCTTTGTTGTTGATTTTTGGGGTGACCGGAAAAGATTATTACCAGATATTGGGAATAGAACGCAGCGCAGATGAAAAAGATGTCAAGCTGGCTTACCGTCAATTGAGTAAGCAGTATCATCCAGACAAAAATGATTCACCAGAAGCACACGAGAAATTTATCGAGATTGGAGAAGCTTACGAAGTATTGACAGATGAGAATAAAAGGGCCAACTATGACCAATATGGAGATCCCGAAGGGCGCCCGCAAGGACCAGAGATCGACTTAGGAGATATATTCAATCACTTCTTCGATGGTGGAGGTGGATTTGGTGGATTTGGTGGATTTGGTGGATTCGGCGGATTTGGTGGATTTGGTGGCAAAGCAAGAAGGCAGCCACGTAGAAGGGGGGAAGATGTACGCACCACGGTACAACTAAATTTGAAAGACTTTTACATGGGCAAAGATGTTGAATTTGACCTCGAAATGACGAATATATGTAAAAATTGCAAAGGCACAGGATCCCGAGACAGAGAAAGGAAAACCTGCGAAAAATGTCGTGGACTGGGTATGTTTCAAGTTCAGAGACAATTAGGTCCTGGTATGATTCAGACCTTCAGGACAATTTGCGACCAGTGCCAAGGTAGAGGAGACTCCATAAAGAATGTATGTGGTCACTGTGGCGGTTCTGGGGTAGAACGTGTCAATAGACACTATAATATTTACGTGCCTCGTGGATCTAGGAGAGATGGTCTGATAGTGCTTGAAGGGGAGAGTAACCAAGGACCTGACTTTGATCCTGGCAATCTTATTGTTACTGTGAACGAAAATTTGAACGAGTCGTGGGGATATCGTCGAATCGGAATTAATTTATATAGAACTGAAGTGCTTTCCGCTCGTGAAGCTATAAAGGGTTCATGGTCTCGTGAAATTCCCTTTTTCGATAAAGAACCTATCACTATTCTGCGAAGAGCTGGTGAAGTAGTCCTCGACGACGAAGTTGAGTACTTTCCCGGTAAGGGAATGCCTCTGCCTCATGATGAAGAAGCTTATGGCTCTTTATATGTTCAGTACAAAGTTTTGCTACCGGGTAACCCTAATGTGGTGAAAGATGAATTGTAAGGATAATGCTCGGGGTAGCCATTGCATTCCAGTTGCTAGAATTATTTGGATATAAGAGCAATCTATTTACGTAAAGTTTTAAATTTAAGCACGGCATATTTTTCAGAATGTAGTTCCCAGAACAAGTCTACAGACTGATATCAGTGGTAGATTTACAATCGACTTTCACAAATAGACTCTTAATAATTGGTGAAATCCAGTTACATTATACGTAAATAAAACTAGTGAAGATATTCCAAAAGCCACACATTCAGAATTTGTGCCATTTCCATAATTTCTCCCCAGGATTAACAATTTCATCTTCATTTTCAGTAAAGTAAACGCCCACCCCTTGAGAGGCAAGTACGTTTAAATAGTACAAAAAGTCCTGGAATTGAAATCCTTGAGCATATTTTGCCTGACCAGCCTTCAATGCATCCTCCGCAGAAACATAATTAACGCGGAGTTTCACATTGTGCGTCTCTTCATATCTTTTGACCACATCTTGCTGAGTTATAACCTGCGATTGAACCCGGACTTTGTCTGGTAGCTCAGAAGGTTTTTTGCTTGCCACAGACACAATCGCATAACCAATATCCTCGATCCTTGAGATGCTGATCTTCTGCTCAGGTCTGCCTAGGTAAGTTACCTCATTCGCACTCGCATTGATACCAAGATGTGCAACAATCTCGTACAAGAACGAACTAGGGGCCGCAAAAAGACTCGTTATAATGTCTACCACTTTGGCACCCGTTTTCCTAAGTGCTTGACTATGGTCTTGCTTAAATTCCAAAAAGCCGGGAAATATTTTATCTGACTTGTCGAGCTCGGTTCCAAATTGTGACGGAATTACCAACTTTGGTTTGACAGAGGCCACAAGTTTTTCGAACCCACTGAAAAGCTCTGGATTCCCACCTGTTAACTCTACAAGCACATCAACTCCCTTTAATTCTTGCGAAAGGCTGTCCACATCTCCTGAACCAATATTGCCTTTGACATATTGAATCCTATCCGTAGAAGGTTTAGGACTTCTCGTCACGGCTTTTACCGGAAATGACACTTTATCTGCGAATGTATCGCTTTCCAATGCATGAATGACTGGTTTTCCTAAAAACCCGTTTAATCCAACAATTGCAACCGTAGGCTTGCTCATCACTACTTCTCTTAGGCTTCAGCTAATACAAGATGCGATAAAAAAAAATTTAATAATCTATACTGACAAAATTGAACCTAACTATAGTTCCTGTTTATATACGATTTACGATACCCCTATATATGTGGCTTGCTCTACATGAGCCTAAGGCAAGTGATTTTTAATAAGGTGATTTTCGCTTAGTAAGCTTTACTAATGATCCGAAATTCTTGTGGACAAAAATTGTTACATCCCTTACGTAAAAAACATTGAAATCTTGGACAATACCATGTGGTTGTCTGCAATTGAAGAGAAAGACATACCTCTATCTATGTGGCTTGCACCACTAGCTTTATAGCTGGGCCCGTTCGTGTGCCGACGATACACGTGATATTACACGTGTGAAGCTTTTGTTGGGGCTAGCATTATTTTCTATGAATTCAGACGCAAGTGAATTATCCTGCTGGCGCAACGACCCCGCTTAAAAGCAATCCTGTATAAAGCGATAACCCCGATGACTTATTCGGCTTTCGGCTATTGTTATTAAACACTTGCCCAGCACTTGTTTTACCAAGATAGGTTGAAAAGTTCTCGATAACGAAGTCGTAACCAGATAAGTAACCTTGCTACATGCATACATCACCCATCGCGTTTCCTATATTGCGCATTTATGTCTGACTAAAGGAAAAGTGAGTTTTTATTATTAGTAGCATTTCACTTTTAGTCAAACTGGGATATGGGGTTACCCACTTCTCATGGAGCTCATGATTTCTACGGAAGGGACGGGTAGCATTGTTTTTACAATGATTCTAGAAGATTGTGCAAACCGGCTAGAAGAAACGTCTCCTATGAGCGTTTTGTGTTTCCTAGTCTCCGAAAAACGCCTACAGCAATTGTTGTTAGCCGACCGCCACTTCTGAAACTAGCATAAGTTTAACAAGGCACTTATGTTCTACTTATATTCAGTCTATTAGCGAATGTTTATTATTATTTTTTTTTTTAGCTAACTCCGAATAGTCGCTAAACACAAAGGCCGTTCTTTTTAGCTTGCACACGCAATTTACGCAAGTACAGTGCCCCTGGAACCCTGGATACCCGGGGGGCTTTGCATTATCATGCTTTATTATGGAAGCATCTCATATTTTTACGCAGGTAGTAGCACTTGCATATAAGAAAAGCCCCAAAAGAAATAAAATAAATAATGCTACCAGGTATGTATTCCTAAACATGGTGATAGCTTTTACTTGATTATTTTCTACAACCTGTATCTCTTCCCCTCTTAGTCTTTTGGGTGTTATGTTGTGTTCTCCTAAATGTTGAGAATGACGACCTCTTGAAGTAAAGCATTTTTTTAAGATCTAATACGTGACCCCTATGAATCACTTTCCCCACAGTCATTTCCCGAAAGGCAATCTTTGTGGGCCTGTCAAAAATAAAAAAAAATAGTAAAGAACCCAAACCACCCATTGGTTCTTTTTTTTTTTCGCTTGTATGCTATCACAGAATTGCTACAGCATGTACTATCAACGAATCAAAAAAAAGAATTTTCACTTTTTGTGTTATTTTGTTCTTCGCCCCCCAGCCTAAGGCGTGTGTTTCACTTTTTACTAGCCACATATTTGCTTGTCATTTTCATGAATCGCAACAAGATGCATGTTCATTGCAGGCGGGACAAGGCGGGCTTTTTTTTTTTAAAAATGTAATCGTTATATAAGTAGACTAGAGCCATTTTTTTTATGAGAATTTCTTTGAGTTTATTATACTAATTGCATATTAATATATTTAAATTTATTTAGACAATCGTGAAGGAGGGTAGAGCTTGCTTGCTTGATTTTAGGACGTTAGCAAGCCTCGGCAATCTATTGGGTCAAAGTGAATACATTGAAGAAGCTAAGCTATAGCAGAGCTGACTTAAGTGATTGCGACACAAAGTATACATTGCGGCTGGATTGGTTTTGGAGATATCCTAGCTGTCACTAAAAATTTATTTTAACAACTAAGAGACGATAGCGAAAGAAAAGGGGAATTACTTATATTCTTCCTGTGCCACAAAGGAGAGAGTAATTCGGAGCCCTAAAAAATAGAAGCTCGGCTGTTCGCGCGAAAAAATAAAGAAGGTCGGTTATTGATAAGCATCACGTGAGTTTCCTTTTTTGTGATAGGATACTCGGGGAGCGCATAAAAGATAACGAATTAGGGAATATGTTCTGCGAAAGTTCAGGTAAAGAGTTAGGGGTACCTCAACTAGAGGTACCAGAACTACGTATGCCTGGGTCAGAGGTCTCAAGAATTGAGGTGCCGAATGGGGGACATATGGGACTTACGAATATGAATATAGAAAAAGACACATGTCGAAACCGAAGAACAGTGCCCCCATTGCATATTCATGATACAACACCCATTACGATAGAAGAAATTCGTACATCTCTTCCTCAGGTAGTACATTGTTCGGATATAACAGATTTCTTTGCGGTGGAAAGTTTTTTTGCTAATAGTCTTTCAGGTTTATGGGACATGATTGCACCAGATCCTAGTAATGATGATCTGGTGTTGCGATGCCTAAGTATTGAACAATTTGGTCTACTTGATGCAAAGGAGCAGGCTACTCTAGTGCATCTTGTGGAACAAGTAGCACAAGCAGTTATCAACATGCAAGGGAAAATACAAGCATTCAATTTTGAAGTGGGGAGGCGATACTATTCCATTATGAACTCACTAAGGCTCTGGTTGTTATTAAATGTGAAGAGTTATGGGGTTTTAGAGAATTCGAGGGTAATGCTCAGTACCTTGCGAGACGTAAAAAAGCTTTTCGGAGAACTTAATTTCGCTAACTTTGATGATATATTAGGAGATGTTAAAGAGGCTTTAGATAATTACAATGACTATTGTGATGAAATATGGGACATAATAGAAAAGGGCAATAAAAGAGATAGGGACATTAAAAATAATACAGGGAGTTTATTAATGAATCAAGGTTATCAAAGATTTACTCAAAGTCATCTAGAAGTAACTAAGAGGTTACTGAAAGAATCGGATTTTATGAGGGATGAGTGCACTGTTTTTAAAAATATTTTGGATGAAGTCGTATATGGTTTTAGCGATTTCTTCAATCATATGAAGGAAGTAGACTTCGAAGGTGATAATAATAAAGAGGCATACATATGTTACGAAATCATTCTGTTTGATGACCACTTGAAAGAAAAATATATATAAGTCGATAATAATTAATTTATTTTTGTCGCAAAAGTCATGTAGTTTGCAGTACCCTTAATGTAGTCAATCTTATTACGTGTTCTAATATATGAGCCAGAGGGAATATAAGCAAGAAGGAGGTACTCTTCAGAAAACGTTGCATTTCCTAGGTGTAGATCTACCTTAAGCTCGTAAGGTGATAACGTACTTCTGACGCCTTTGGTATACATAGTGCCATGCATACAATTCGGTTGATGACTGAGAAGAAACACTATAAATAGGGTAAATTTTTGTTGGGAATTAAAGGCTAGCGGAGCTTCCCTGTTCCAATGCAATATATTTTCTTCGTTACATATTACACAATGCTTCTTGAAGTAGACCCCCTACTCAAGCTAACAAAGGGAAAACAACTCTATCCAATTCAATACATGAACACTCTAAACTCGGAAGAAAATAAGGAGTCTATGGAACCAGCCTTATCCAACCAAAAATAAAAAAAATTTTGCAATGCTAGCTAAAAAGAAAAGAGCGAACCAAATTATTGCAACTGCTAGCCGCCTAATTAACTTAAGGTGGCCGAAAAAACCGTAAAAACATGCCTGCCTTTCACCTCCTTCAAGATAGATAGGCACCCTTTTTAGTACTTTCTATGCGATTAGGAAAAAGGAAATGAAAGGCTACCTTAACGTGTGAAAGTAGAAAGCCTCAATGCATGCTCTCCAATTGTGAGAAAAACTGTTAGTTGAGCAAACCTATCTATGACATTGAAAATTGGAGCAAAAAATGTGCGGTCGAAACTTGGAAATTTGGGAATTTTCTGTTCACTGTGCAAGGCAACTCCAGGATAATATTAGATTCTAGAAAGAGAAGAAGTTGTTGCAATCAATTCCAAGAACTCCGATAGTTGGGTTCGGTCGTATCTTATGCAGATAGATTCGGATCATGGTTACTCAATAAGTACCTGGCATGTTTAAAAGATGCAATTCAGGTTTCTCTTTGGTTCTGACACCGGCCAGATGACAAGAAACCATAGATTGACCCATGTCGAAGGATCTAAGATTCTTTCCTTGGAAGTTGCTTATGTTGCAAATACCCCAATCCCGCCATGAATACTGACATTCAGCCTTCCTAACCTATTTCATGCAGCAGGGTTACAGTGTAATTCAACTTCAAAAAGAGCAATGCCGCAAAACCCCCATCTAGTTACAATAGTAGAGGTCCTGAACAGAATATTCGAAAGCATCAAAAAGTAGCATTATGTCTTTCAAGGGTTGAAAGGCTGAAGTAGAGACGTAATCTCACATTACTAAGCTACAGAATGCCTGCCATCCAACGGATCTGTCAAGGACAAACAATATTGAGACATACACAGGAGATAAATTTCACACGAAACCTTGTATTGTTAACAGGTCTGCTCGTTTTTAATGTAAGGAAGAACTTGACTACTAATGGTGATTAATATTGATAGGAAGCTGTATGACATCTTCATAGATGCAAAAGCACATTCCAAGACGCACACTGGGTTGTCCTATAAAAAGGACGGGATTTTACTTCTTAAAAAAAATATCGTCCATATAACTCATGTTTGCTAGGATGATTTCTTTCGTATAGCGTGACTCCGTGGCCAAGCTGGTTAAGGCGTGTGACTGTTAATCACAAGATCGTGAGTTCGATCCTCACCGGGGTCGTTAATCTTTTTTCTCCTCCCAAGAAAATCGCTCTTACAAAAATCTGATCTTTCATTTGAGTTCCACAGACATCACCACTCTTAGAATAGAGCTTAGAACAATTATACACGTGCCTTACTAGGTAGAAATATTTTTATTTAAGAAGTACATAATTCAGTGAATTCGTAAAAAGAGTTAGTTCCATAAATTATGGACACTATTAGAAAGGTGGTCGAAGTTAAAAAATTCACCCGACGGACCCGTTCCAAAAAAATCATTACCTGCTAAATTCCTACTTTGATTAAATGGCGAACTTTGATAGCTCAAAGGATTTGCCACAGGTTGAAAACTTGGTTCAGCTGTCTGAGAAGGTTGCGAAAATCTAGGGTATTGCATTTGGCTCGAAGAATTGGTCAAATCGGCCTTGATATGGGTTACTGTACCTATCTCGTCGTAAACATATTCGAAATAATATTTTGAGAGTACACCTTGACTTCGGCAGTGACTAAGCATTTGACTTAGAGTTAAATGAGGGTTTGCTAAGACTTGTTTAGTAGTTTCGTACAATTTTGTTGTTGGGGCAAAGCCCAACTCTAGCTGGTTTGAATCCCGTAATAGCTGAAATGCGCAATATGCTGCTGTACGGATTAAAATTTGCTCATTTGGTGAAGGATATTCGAAATTTTTTTGGGAAGATCCCATAGGACTACCAACAGTGTTATTACTCCATATACCAGGGCCAACTTTTGATGAAGCCCAAATAGATTTTCTCCCTACACCCACATTCCACATAGAAGATTGTATTCCATTTGCTCCAAAAGGATCAGAGTATGGCAAGTTACTAGTGAAATTGGGGGTCAAATTTTCATTTGTGCTTTGGGGTAAAGTATCTCCTGCAAATGCACCAAAAGGTTGAAACGATTGTTTTTGGTTCACTGTTTGATTTTCAATGGACCAAGGCGATAAGTTATTAACATGTTGATCTTTAAAGGAATTGTTCGTTGGCAAAATATTAGGGGCGGATGGTGAAAATACAGAGGGAAAAGTATATTCAGAAGTATTGGGAAATCCGCCTCTATGTATATTACCAGGATAGACATTGGTTGAATTTCTTGGGTCCATATTATACTTAGCAGACATGTAGGGTTGGTCTGTGAGAGCAATCTCTTCATTTCCATCTTGAGCGTAGAAGTCCTTATATGGGGGAGCGACCTTCGATATTCCGGATGAAAGACCAAATTCATCCAATGTAGATCTCTGCAATTTCGTTTCCAACATTTCTATTTCATTTTTATTTTTCTCCGGACTAGAAAGCAACCTATCCAGATTACCGCCCCTGTTTAAACTTATAGAAGAGTTAACATTTGTACCAGAATGCAACCCCAGGTTAACACCACCTATATCACGCGAGTTTGCAATAGTATTGTTATCAAGAAATCTAGGCATACCATTATCAGATCCTTTTGTCTGTTGAGATTGATGTACGTCGTCAATTCTTTTCTTATTCTCAATTTTTTTAAACTCTTCCTTTTTGCGTTCTTGCTGATCAACCTTTTTCTGGTGTTCTTCCTTTCTCTTTGATTCTTCAATTCTCTTCCTTTTCTCTTCTTCCTTTTTCTGTTGCTCTTCCCTTTTCTGGTGTTCATATTCCTTTCTTCTTGATTCATCGATTTTCTTCCTTTTCTCTTCTTCCTTTTTCTGTCTTGCCTCTTCCCTGTGACGTCTCTGCTCCTCTTTTGTGGCTTCTTGTTCTCTTATTAGTTCCTCTTCGCGTTGTCGCTGCTCTTCGGCTTTACGATGGCGCTCCTCCTCTTTCATTTGCTGTTGAAGCCGCTTTTTCTCTTTCGCTTTCTCCTTCTGTCTTGATTTCTTTAATTCACGTTCTCTCTTAGCATTCTCTTCGGCCTCTAATTCCTCTATGAACTTTTGAGCCCTCTCTTGACAAAGCTTTTCTTTATAGGCAACTTTCATTCTCTCTTGGAAAACTTGAAGAACATACATCAAAAATAGACGGCGTATTTCTTGCATTATCCACTTATCATTGAATTCGGGTTCCGCATCACTAGTTGGTTCATCTTCATCCTTATATTCCTCATCCACCACATCTTCTAGACTGGCAGTTTCCTCACCCAAACGACCAATATCATCGCCATCGCCATCTGTTACTCTCTCTTTCTTTCCCACGAGATCTTTTAAATCATTGGAGCAAGGATCCTTCGAAGTTTCTACTTTGTCAGTATCCTGTTGTATACCATCGTCACGATCTTCAAAAGGCAATGCTCTAGCATCATCGCTTGCAGAAAATCGATCGGAAATCATTTTAGCTTTAGACCCTTCCGGACCCGACAAACTTTCCATTATATCTATAAATGATTTACCGTCATTTTTTAATAAATCTTCAGCAAAAGAAGAAAATCCTTGTGACAAGGTACCACTATTTAATTCTCCTGAAAACAAGCGGCCCATGTTTTTAAGTATTTCAACACTCTTCTCAAGTTCTAGTTTAGTTCCATTCTTTAAGTCCCTCACACGATCTGTCTTTTTCTTCATATCTTCGATATACCTGTTGAAAGATTCTTGATCCGACATTTCATTTTTTCGATTTTTCAATTCCTCCATCAAATTCGGGTCAAAGATCTTTTGAAACATGTTTTGCAAGCCATGATCCTCGGACTGACTTTCGAAGATCATTTTATTATGTAGTTCTTCAACAGTAGATGGTGACGGCACCCTACTGTTACTCATTCTTAAGGTATCCTCTAGTTCCTCAAATTCGCCTTCCGGATGTCGACTATCAGCATTATCAATTAAAGCAGGCTCAATACCAGACTTTATTTTCTCCTTGTCACCATTCTCCATGGTCGTAGGTTGAAAAGCTTGTTTGTTAGCTTCCAGGCTCTCATTATGCGGGAACTTGTTTCGAAGAAATGATTCAGATATTTCAGAATCACCTAGTGTGTCATTAAGCGACCCATTTGTGTCTGAAGCGCATGATGAATGAGTTACATTAGAGAGCCTTATTCTATCCTTTTGTCGCTTCTGCAAATTGTACTCTTCTTCCAACATATGATACCCATCAAACAAAAGACCTGGTATTGCGTTTAGGTCATCTATTTTGTTCATTCCTTTTACAAAATCCATAATGTCCTCATAATGCTCATCATAAATGTTACCCACTATCTCTTCTATGTATTTATTCTTACGACCGCAATTGGTACACTTACATAATGCATTCAGTCCATTCACATTATTATGACTTTCAAGACCAGCTCCTTTAGGAGTCGTTTTTTTGTCCACATTATGACTGACATTGTCAAGTTTATCGTTACCGCTGGCTGCATGCGGGTTTCGAATCCCGTTCCTAAACATTTGCAACATGTGTTCCTTGTCTATCTTGACCAATTCTGTCCTTTGTTCGTCGGTAAGAACTTTCCAAAATTTATTTATATTTTCTTCTTCTTCCACCCTAACGCTATTTGGCAAGCAGCTCATTGGGTTTCCGATAGGCTTTTGAGACGACTGTTCATCAAGACTTTCTACAATCACTTCTCCATTATCCGCTTGCTTTATTACTCGTGAAGTCGGATATTCCGCATCTGGGTCATTTATAATCGCCTCCACATTCTTAGCTGCTTTTTGCTTATTTTTGCCTTTCTTCTTTTTCTTCTTCTTCTGTGTGTCTCTCATACTCATTTGACGCCCATTCTGATCTTCCTGATAATCGAAGTGAATATCGTCTCCGTTTTTGAATTGCTTAATATCTAGTGGTTTCTCTCCCTCCACCATGTCTATCTCTGCTTCTGTTAATTTTTCTTTCATGAAACAGATGTAACTCAACTTCAACACATAAAAATCCTACTCTAATTTACTTATACTGCACTTACTGCTATTATAGAAAAGAAAAAAAAAATTATATATAAAAAAAAATAAAATGAAGCAAAAACGATTGCTAAGAGAAGTCGTTAAGTTCTCTTGGGTTTGAGCTTGTAGCTTGACAAAATATGGTCTCATTGCAAGTATATTCGTATATACTTATTAGATATTGGTTACTTTCTCATCTGTAACTGGTAGCCTTTATTGTATCGACTGTCGCAAAAGAGTCTTCTAAATATAACGCCGTGCCCAAGATTCGAGTAATAACATAATGTTCGAGGAGCGCTAAGACGAAGACTTATGAATAAATAGGCTTCATCAGCAGAAGTTTCGTAAAAGCATGAAAGAGTACATATGAGTATCTGAGCGATATTTCTACATTGTGTATGCTTACCAAGCAGTTTTAGTGGATTTTGATTTTGCAATTGGTTATCGCTAGAACCTTTTTGCAATACAGTGTTGGGAGACTGAAGGAGACTATTGTAGTATAGACAACTTGAGAAAGACGTAAAGCTAAGTGGCATATTCACAGTGTCTTACTTAAATTCATATTAAGTGACCGCACATATTTTGGAGCAACGTAAAGAAAATCAATATAAAGGGTGCTTGGCATATCGAACCGTGTAGTTCTAGTGTGAAGAAACGAAGACAGAGGTTTTATCAAGCCTTTTTTTGTAATTATTATGTAAATTAAGAGTCTCCTCGTAGCAGTAGCACCATTGACTTTTGAATATTCAATACGCGAAATTGAAATTTCCACATTAAATAGGTTAATCAGTCGTACTAATAGATAGATTTTGAAGTTTACAATAGTAAAATGTCGCTTGATATAGACGAACAGAAGGAGAGACAAAACTTTTCTGAGTTGAAGGTATGTGATTAATTTCAATATTTATTTTCTTGTTTTGAATCAGAAAACTAACACATTGAATAGGATGGACCAGAAATGGCAGAGAGCTATAAATCCAAAGCTGATGCCACCAGTAATCAAGGAGTATACTTTTTACAGAATTATCACAAGCATTTCAACTTTGAAGAGACATACACAAGGTTTAAATACTTGTTGGGACTAACGGACCTATTTCAACACTTTATAAGCACAAAAGCCAAGAAAGATGAGAACTTTGAAGAGGTGTTGAGAAGAATAGAAATAGAAGACCATAAGCAAAAACAAAAGGCCAAAAACCACAGAGAAAGAAAGTCGGAAAAACAAGAAGATGCAGAATTATTAGACAACGATACTCATGTCTCATCGATTACGGAGTTCACAGAATCACCGGGATTTATACATGGAGACTTGCGCCCGTATCAAATACAAGGTTTGAATTGGCTTATATCCTTACATGAAAATAATCTCTCCGGTATTTTGGCAGACGAAATGGGTTTAGGTAAGACTCTCCAGACTATAGCTTTTTTGGGCTACTTGAGATATGTTCAAAATATTAATGGTCCTCATATAATTGTTGTACCTAAGTCGACCTTGGATAATTGGGCTCGTGAATTTTCAAGATGGACACCCGAGGTTAATGTTCTCGTATTGAGTGGAGACAAAGACACACGAAGTGGGCTCATACAATCACGCTTAATGACTTGCGACTTTGACGTGGTTATAGGATCATATGAAACTGTTCTCAAAGAGAAGTCTTCTTTCAAAAAGTTTGCTTGGCAGTATATTATTATTGATGAAGCACATAGAATAAAAAATGAAGAATCGATGTTGTCCCAAATTATTAGAATGTTCCAATCCAGAAACCGTCTATTAATCACAGGAACCCCGTTGCAAAATAATTTACACGAATTATGGGCTTTATTAAACTTTTTGTTACCAGACGTATTCAGTGACTCGGAAGCATTCGATCAGTGGTTTCAAAACAAAGAGGGCGACGATGAGAGCAAAGGGGGAAACCTAGTGCTTCAATTGCACAAAGTTCTTAAACCTTTCTTGCTTCGTAGAATAAAGTCTGATGTTGAGAAGTCTTTGTTGCCTAAGAAGGAGACAAATGTCTATCTTAAATTTTCAGATATGCAGAAAAAATGGTACCAAAAGATTTTAGAGAAAGATATCGATGCGGTTAACGGTTCAAACAAGAAAGAAAGTAAGACGAGATTGTTGAATATAGTGATGCAATTGCGAAAATGTTGTAATCATCCTTACCTTTTCGAGGGAGCCGAGCCCGGACCACCCTTTACAACGGATACCCACTTAATTTATAATGCGCAAAAAATGGTCGTTCTTGATAGCTTGTTAAGAAGATTCAAAGAACAGGGATCTAGAGTTTTGATATTTTCGCAAATGAGTCGTATGCTTGATATATTGGAGGATTACTGTTCCTTCAGAGATTATGAATATTCTCGTATAGATGGCCAAACCGATCATGGCGATAGAGTCAATTCGATAGATGAATTCAACGAAGAAGGCTCTTCGAAGTTCATTTTCTTGCTTACTACAAGAGCAGGTGGTTTGGGTATTAACTTGGCGAGCGCCGACGTGGTCATAATATATGACTCAGACTGGAATCCTCAGGCCGACTTGCAAGCTATGGATAGAGCACATCGTATTGGGCAAACGAAACAGGTTAAGGTGTTCAGGTTTGTCACAGAAAATACGGTTGAAGAAAAGATTCTAGAAAGGGCAGCGCAGAAATTAAGGTTGGATCAATTAGTAATTCAACAAGGAAGGAATACTTCGAATGTTGGACAACAGAGCAATAAGGCAGCTTCGAAGGATGAGTTATTAAACATGATCCAATATGGTGCCGAGGATATGTTCCAGAATGATACTGGCCCCAAGCCAGAAGGAAAGGAGGATACAGATGACCTCGATATAGATGCATTATTAGCTGCTTCGGAAGGTAAGACCAATGAATTGAATAGGAAATATTCTAAATTGGATCTAAGTGCTTTACAAAACTTTAGCAACGATGACTCTGTCTATGAATGGAATGGTGAGAATTTTAAAAAGAAGGAGCCACAAACAATTTCCTCTTTGAATAATCTCTGGTTGTATCCTTCAAAAAGAGAACGTAAGGAGAACTATTCTATTGACATGTATTATAAAGATGTCTTGAATACTGGTAGTAAAAGTGTCATGAAGAACGGACCTAGAGCACCTAAGCAGCTAAATATATACGACCATCAATTCTATCCTCCAAAGTTATTTGAACTTACAGAGCTAGAAAAAAACTATTATAAGAAACAAATTGGATATGAAGTTCCCCTTAAGGATGGGACACCGCAGAGTCTCAGAGAAAGAGAGTTGGAACAGAAACTTGAAATGGAGGAAATCGAAAACTCGAGGCCCTTGACAGAAGAGGAAAAGAATTTGAAAGAAGAATTATTGAGGAGTGGCTACAGTAATTGGAATCGAAAAAATTTTCTTCACTTTATCCACTTGTGTTCTAAATATGGCCGTAATGCTATCCTGCTTATTGCTTCCGAGTTTGAAGATAAAAACTTGGAAGAAGTTCGTGAGTATGCGAAGAAATTTTGGACCTCTTACGAGGAGATTGACGGCTACGAAAGGTACATTTCTCAAATAGAAATGGGTGAAGAAAGAATTGTGAGAACAAAATTACAAAAAGAATCCTTAAGAAGAAAGATGTCTCATTATAGATATCCTCTTCAGGAATTGACTCTTAAGTATCCTCCCATGTCAGCAAGTAAAAAAACTTTTACCGAAGATGAGGACAGGTTCTTGTTAGTGCAACTTTTCCGTTTTGGTCTTGATAGGCCAAATGTTTATGACCTTGTTAGAGACGCTATTAGGGACTCGCCTCTATTCGAATTTGATTTTTTCTTCCAGTCAAGAAATACGGCAGAATTAGCAAGGAGAGGTAGCACCCTTCTTGCCTGCGTGTTGAAAGAGATCCATCCTAATAAAAGGAAGCTCTCAAGTCCTCAAAATGGTTCCAAAAAAGTACGTTCTAAGTAATTAGTCTATTTATGCACTGTCTTGGTGTTCCTTTAATAATGTTACAATGGAACTCTCCATGTCCCTTGGATTAACTGTAGTGTCGAATCTTGCTACAACTTCTCCGTTCCTATTAAGCAAAAATTTCTCAAAGTTCCATCTTACTCCTTTGAACCCAAGTTGGTCTCTTTTTTGTTCCTTAATATATCCGTAGATAGGTGTCTCGTGCTCTCCATTAATCTCCACCTTTTCCATTATTGGAAATGTCACTCCAAACTTGTTTTTCGCCAACTCCACTGTTTTACCTGCATCATAGGGCTCCTGGTTTCCAAACTGGTTACACGGATACCCAAGTACGACTAGCCCATCTTTTTGGTACTTTTGAAATAATTCTTCTAATTGTATATATTGTGGCGTAAATCCACAGAGACTTGCAACATTCACAATCACCACAACCTTTCCTTCTAAATATTCTTGAGGAATTCTTTGTTTGTCGTGCTTTATGAACTCGAATTCTCCTAACCGGCTCTCCTTCATCTCTCAAGACAATACATACTTCAGGACTTGATTCTATAGATTCCTTTTTTGATTACGTAATACGGGACCAGTCAGGACTTTTCTAATCTGGTGATTACAAAATACTTTAGTTTTCAGGACACATATTAACAAGAAGGAGGTAAAGAAGCTATTTTTTTAAGATTGGACGAAGAAGGCATCAAGCGGGCACAACATAAGCGGTTGTTGTATGCATATAATTTATTTGTATCTTGATTTCCTTTGGATAACTCGCCAAAAAAATAAAAATTCTTAGTTAAATAATCTATTCGCTACTGTGTTGATCTGTTTTCGGTGGAGTGGTAAATTTAATTAGATAAAAGGCTATTAGTGTAAAGAGGATAAACTGAGAGGAGTAGAGAAAGGTAGAAAAGACAAAGATGTCGTTTAATGTTAATTGGAGTTCATTGGGGTCGGAGTCGTTGAGTAATTGGACGAGAGAACTCCTCACAGATGCACTTAACTCGGGAAAAAGACCCAATATATTGGCGTCAGATATTCAAGTAAAGGACATGAAGTTTGGTGAGATAGGACCACAGTTCGAAATCTTGGAAATTGGAGAGTTGGACAGAGATAGATTTAGAGGGATTTTTAAGATAAATTATGATGGAGACTTTGATTTGACATTACATACAGACGTTCAAGCGAATCCTATGAATATATATAGCCGTAATTTTTCAGAAAGGGAACTAGATGAACAGGAAGAAGGAAATAACTTCATAACACCAAAATTCGTGGGGAGTGATGAGCCGTTTGCTTTACCTCTTGACCTACGCTTGAGCGACATAAAAATATCGGGTATTGGCATCATCGTTTTTAGCGCAAGTAAAGGCTTGACCTTAGTGTTTCGAAATGAACCGCTAGATTCTATAAAAGTGTCATCGACCTTTGATACAGTTCAAGTTCTAGCTAACTATTTGCAAGCACAAATTGAAAACCAGATACGGGATTTATTCAGAGAAACGTTACCCACATTGATACACCAGTTATCTCTCAAGTATATCTCTGTCAACGGTTCAGATTTCTCTGACTTGCATACCCAATTAAAGAACAAAATGAATAACTCGGAAACCGAGGCTGCGGATAAGGTGTCCATCAAAGACATTAATGGAAATTTCACTTATGCCAGTGCAAATTTACAGAAAAATATTTTGATGTTTAGCTCGAGGGAAACGCTTTCCTTAAATGTCCCTAGGTTTAAAAATACTATCCACAGAGCACACATGGAAAAGTATACGATGGATTGGCCAAACCTATTTAACTCATTAAAATCGAAGCTAAAGTTACAAGACACGCCTATTAATTCCTTCTACTACTCGCATAACAATGGAATACCTATCGATATTCTTAGTGCAGATAACGATAAGGACATTCACCGTTATAGTCCTAAAGTCGAACAAATACTTAATGAGATTTCCTATATTCAATCAATGAATTATCACCACAATTCCAATGCAATAAGGCCGAGGAGACGTGTTATAAAGTTAAGAAAGGGCTCAAAGAAAAGTAGAGAGCAGGATGCTAATGCTAACTCTTCTTCTTTGACAACGATTGGCGAGGACAACCATCTGAGTTCAGCTTCCATCTTAGACATTTCGAATACCTCAGATAAACTATTACCATCATCTCCAGATAGCAGCGGTAGTTTGGATTTGGATATAAGTCAGCCAAAGCCTGTTAAACTTTTACATGCACTTACTCAAGATTTGAGAAAACCTGCTTCGCGATCTAGCAGTCAGGATAGTCTTGTTAACACATGGTCTCCGTCGCACTCAAATTCTTTTCTTTGGAACGGTGTTGGCTTGGGGACCAATTGTATTGATTTCACAAGCAATCGCCATATATCCACTTCGCCTGTTAAACCATACAATGATCATGAAGCATCTTACAAGAAATCCATGAATTACATCGATATAAAGTCTATCAAGGACAAGGACGCTTATTTTCAACACGACAATTTTCCTGATAAGCAAGATGGAGACCGAGATATTATACCTGGATCTCCTGATATAGCTTGCGATGAATTTTCCTACGATACCCACCCTCCACCTCCTTATCAATTGTAATTATACATAATTTCATTTCGTATATACATTTTCGATTGGATCATATACTGCAAGGTAACCACGAGATTTTAGCAATGTAGTAGTATTCTGATATCTTTAATTTTTTTTTCTTAAAGTTAGTACGAGAAGTTGATCTGTAACTTGATCCGCGTAGACAAAAATAGAAATTATTATTATTATTATTATTATTATTATTTTTTTTTTTTTTTTTTTTTTTTTTTTTTTTTTTTTTTTTTTAAACAATACTGAAGACATAACGAATTTTTATAGCGAATATCAGGATTTGACTCTAGTAGTGCTTCGCGCTAGCTAAGTTATATATTAGCATATTTTCATATAAGCATTAGGGTAGCTTTCACTTGTCAAAGAAATCATGACATTTGGAAGCTTTGAAGGCATCTGCAAAAAAACACCATTACCCTTGTGCTCAGTCGTGGGATCGGAAGATGCCAACAAATATTTTGGAAGAGGAATTGTACCTGATTGCTATGCTCGTTCGGTTGAGTTAGCTAATACAATGATTTTCCAAATAGGTACTGCCTTTGTTCATATTGGATCCTTAGCAGTGATACTAATGATAATATACAATGTTAGATCCAAGTATACAGCAATAGGAAGATCAGAAATGCTATCATTTTTTTACTTGGCTATAGGATTTATCATTAGTAGTTTGGTAGTGGATTGTGGCGTGTCTGCTCCCTACTCGTCAAGTTACCCATATTTTGTTGCCCTTCAGCTAGCTTTGGCTGGTGCATCATGCATGTGTCTTTTATACAACGGATTACTTTATTTTCAATATTGGGAAGACGGTTCCAGGGTGTCTATGTGGGTTGTTAGGATCCTTTCAACCTGCTGGTTTATTGTGAATTTCTTCGTCGCTGCAGCCACATTTAACAACTGGGGCTCCTTAAACAACAAGGACACTACTGCGCTTTTTGTTGTATCCTATATTATGAACGCTATTTTATTGGCTCTATATGTTTTGTCGCAAGCAATACTATCTATATTTGCCCTTAGACTGTTATGGTCCTTTGGCGCTCTTTGCCTAGGTGTTTTTTTCTTCGTCGCAGGACAGGTGCTTACCTACGCGGTGAGCTACATCATTTGCACAAGAGTTAATCATTATATTGACGGTTTATTCTTTGGCAGCTTGTGCAATATATTTACTTTAATGATGATATATAAGTACTGGGACATGATAACCACGGATGATTTAGAGTTTTCTGTTGCTACAGGAGAGCATGGTATAAACACTTTTGGGGGTGACGACGAAAAAAGAAACAGTACTTTCTTTTACTGAATAGAACCTTCTATGCTGTCTCTTACGAGCGGTTAAGTTCAGGTGGTAAGTTGTTGTAAAATAGATTAAGCAGAAGCTAAAGCCTTGAGCTTTTGTAGATTCATTCGCTATTATTTTTTCTTTTATTTTTCTTTTAATTTTTTTTTTTTGTTTTTGTTACTCTCTTTATCTTTGGACCTTTATGCTGTATTCAAAGAGCTAAGAGTTAAACGCGAATACATTCCGCACTAATTGAGAGGACGCTTTATATAGTTTTCGAATATTCGTCGGTCGTATAGTCAAAAATGTCTACGGATTCTGAATACAGTCGTTTGCTTGAAGAAGATAGGATACAAAAACTTCTTGCAAGTGATGGTGGTTTAGAAATATTGCTAGAGAGGTTAAAACAAAGTTTAGTAACTGGGGAAGAATTTTCCAAATTTATCAAGAAAAAAGCAATCATTGAAGATGATCACTACAATCAGATGAAGAAGTTTGCGGGGAACATGACAGCGGGATTAAAACAGTCAAACAAGATAAAAAATGACTCTTTTAGTAGTAACTTTTCAAAAATAGTGGAGATCGACGAAAAATTATATAACGTAGGTAGCTCTTACGTGAAAGCGTTAAATTCTTCTTACGACGAGTTAAATGCCTTGATGGCTACGGTTATGCGTTCTAGAAAGAACATTAAAGACGAGACAAAAAAGAAAGAAAAGGAATGCCTGGATTCAGTTATGGCGGCGGAGAAGGCGAAGCAGAAGTACTATCATTTCTGTGAAGACTTAGAAAAATTAAAGTCATCAGATCCAAACAAGAAGTCCTTCTCCTTAAAGAATAAATCAGCAGAGCAACAAGAGGATGATTTACAGAGAAAGGTAGATTTAGCTGATCAGGACTATAGACTGAAAGTGAATACGTGCAAGAAGTTGAAGGATGAACTCTTGATGATATTTAGACCTCAAAATGGCAAGAGGCTAAAGCAATTGGTTTTAGAAATGGATATTGCTATGAATGTCCAACTTCAGAAATATGCAACGTGGAGTGAGACGCTCATTATCAATTCAGGCATAGTGATATCCCCGTTGAAACAGGAAGGTTCACAGAAAACATCGATGAAGGCATTAGCCTCAAGCGTGGACAATGAAAGAGACCTTTATAGTTATTTGATCAAACATGAGAAACAACCAGTGAATAAGGCTTTACAGCCAGTTGAGTACAAAGTTCACCCTTCCTTAGCTAAGACTCCAAGAATAAACAAACCTTTTCTACAAAATAGCAGCAATCAAGCAAGTTCTACAGAAAGAGATGCTTCCAAAAGTAGAGATGCAAGCGTTGGCTCAATCAATACCAATCCTAAGCCGCCATTTCAGTCTGCCAACAGCAGCAAAAGTCAATCAGAGACACCAAGTGAAGGAAAATCAGACACTAAAATTCAAAGTAACTCATTGGACCCAGGAAGCTATGCAGCTTCACCTACTTTGGAAGGGCCCAAGAGCTTGTATTCTCAATTGAAGCAAACTTCACAGCCCACATTTGGGGTTTCAATCGAACACTTAATTCAATACGCTGGTGTTGATAACGTCCCACTAATCGTGAGAAGATGCATTGAAATTGTGGAAAACTATGGTTTGGAAATTGAGGGTATCTATAGAACTAGTGGAAATGCTACGACGGTTCAAAATTTGAAAGATTCCATAGATCAAAACTATACAAACTATTTGCTCATCGGAGACGACATTGACCCCAATCATGTGAAGGATTCGGAAGTATATTGCGTAGCGTCCTTATTAAAGAATTATTTCAGCAGTCTACCTGAACCCCTTTTGACAAAACAATATTGTGAAGCATTTATTGATACAGTCAAGTCATTAGATGAAGTCTTCATCGCGAAAAAGCTTCACCATCTTGTATATAACTTACCCGATGGTGCTTATTTTACATTGAGAGTGCTCATTTTCCATTTAAACAAGGTTGCGTCTTATGAATCAGTGAACCGAATGTCACCTAAAAGTTTATCCATAATATGGGGTCCTGCCTTATTCAATGAAGACACCATAAGCCCTCAGGACTTAGGTTACAAGAGCAAGGTTGTTGAAGAACTTATGCGTATTGCTAATGAAATATTTGATACTGATGACTAATAAAAGGAATCTGTTCTTGGTTTATAAATTATCTAGAATGCTAATACATCATAAATGGTCTAGTACTCTTTTGGTAGTCATTACCATTACTTTCCTCCCTGTTAGGAGTACTCCCTGAATTCGTGTTTGTATTAGAAAAGTCCTCACTAGAATTCCCATTTTTAGTTAGATCTGCCGTTCTATTAAATGCAAAGCTGATTCTAGGTGGCTTGGACACCCTAGAAGTATTATCAATATTCTTGACTTTGAAGTTATTCTTGTACGTAAATTCTTTTTCTGCGTTTTCTTTCTTTTCCTCCTCTTCTCGTCTCTCTTGCTCCCGCTCATCCTCCTGTTGTTTAGCATATTCTTCGTCGCTTACGTTCATTAACCTTCTTCTAATGTCCTTCAACTCTGTTTTCAAAACGTTGCTGAATTCCGGCGAATCGATTATTTTTTCCTGAATATCTTTATCCACAATACTAAGTAGGCTGTTATCATTTTTATCGTTTAGGTCTTTTTGCTGCATATGATCATTTATGATGCTGCCTTGAATTAGTGCCCCCATCTTTCCTCTGTTTTTGATCAATATTGTGGGATCGTTCTTAACTTTATTCTCCACCATCAATCTTAATTTCAACATTAAATTATAATGTGTTTCTGATGACTTGAAATCTTCCAATAAAAGTTTCCTTCGTCTGTCAAACGAACCATTTCTTTTATATATAGCCGTCAACTGCTTAGGGTCAGTGACTTCAATAGGCTCTGAGGTATCTTTCGGTGTCTTCTCGGCTTTACTTTCCTCCATGCTAATGTTTAATCTGATATAACTTTATATAATTTTACTTTTCTGTCGCAAATTAACTAGTGTTCCTCATATATAAAATAAAAATTAAATACAGATAAATGATTTAACAATGACTTCGAAGGCTATCCCTGAAATGTTGGATATGGGAAGCTCATCGAAGGGCCCGATAAAACCGTCGCATTTATCTCCGGAGCATCCACAGTCAGAGAACGAGAGGGCTTATACCAAGAAGCAGAAATCGAATGAAGAAAGTACTAATCATCCTTCCATTTCAGCCCAAAAAGAGAAGATCAGGATCTTGCTACACCAGTCTATTGAAGATGTGTTACAGGAGCGACGATTAACGAGTAGTTATGACGTTTATTATAAGTCAGAGGAGTCGCTATGTCGCTCTAAATCATCAGAGCAATCCCACTTAGCGGACCATATTCAACAGAAACTCGACTTGCACTTCTACCTGGTTGTGAAACCACAGATAATGCGTTCTTTAAATGACAAGAATTTGAGAGCTTCTTTATCAACGTATTTGGATAGTTATCGTAATTGGCTTGGAAAACTTCAACTACTTAGTAAATTGTTCCTCTTTTTGGATTGTGTTTATTTGAAAAAACATTCTTTGAGAAAAAGGATACTAGAATATGGCGTTTCTTTGTTTGTTGACGAACTTTTAGATTCCTCGTTGAGTAATGAGGAGATTCCTCAAGCAACGCTTAATAAGTACAAATACTTACTTCATAAGGGAAGAGAGTTCGAGGACCTGGGTGACATCGCTTTGGCGAGCGACTTTTCTAAGATGCTAATTCAGCTAAATTTTAAGAAACAAATTAAACTTCGGTATGACTTGATAAATCTGATATTAAGTCACTATCAGTTATTAAAGACTTGTTGGCTTCAAGACCCCGAAACCTACATGCATATAGTTTTGTCAAAGACCTCCAAAGAAATTACCTTTTATAAAGACAGCGGATTTGATAATAATTTTTTGAAGGATTTGTTTCGAGGCCTAAAGTGGACCTTGGTTTTTTCAGATTTCGGTATGATAGTCAAAAATTGTTTACCTTTTCTTATCAAAGATGAGAATAAAACGCAATTGAATTTAATATATACGTATTCGGGAGATGCCTTGGAAGATTATAATCTCGATGCTATGGCTTTATTCTCACACGAATGGGGTGAGTATATTTTTGCGGAACTATCCAACCTAGTGGAAGAGTTTGAAGAAAAAGGGAAACATGAAAATATTGTGATTCCTGTGGTCAACTTGTATTCAATTTTTGAGAATATCACTGAAACTAGGCTCAAGCGAAATGAAGCTTTGGACTTTGAAATAAGGAGGTCTTTTCAAAAAGTATTTAACGAAAAACAAGCTAATAAAGTCATCTTAGTTCAGCTAAGCAAATATTGCGACAACTTTTTGAAAAATTACAGTAAAAAAAGCCCTAGAGAAGACGTGTCGTATGTTACATTTGATAAATTTTTACGTGATGTGATGATAATTCTAAAAGCATTAAATAACAAGAACACTTTCGTTACGATATATAAGAAGGACCTTTCCAAGAGACTACTCATAAGTAAATCTAGCAACATTAATATGGAAAAAAAAGTAGTGGACACATTTTTAGAACTAATGGGTGATAACGATGAGATAAATGCGTTACAGATTATGCTAAGAGATATAGAAATTTCAAGGGAGAAATTTACACTGCTTCCGATTTATCCAGATGCCCAATTTTCTGCTCTCATTTTAGAAAAAAAGGTATGGCCTGAGATACCGAAATCAGATGACAAAATAACCTTGCCTCCCATTTTTGCTGGTACCTTATCGAAATTTACGAAACTCTATCATGAACAGGAGCAAAGGAATAAAAATAGATTGCTTGACTGGGAAAATTATGCTTTGCATCAAGTAGTTATCTCAGCTCAGTTTGATGCTGGAGAAAAGGAGCTTCATGTGAATTTATTGCAGGCAACGGTTCTTCTAGCATTTTTAGAAAAAGACTTTTATGAGTTCGAAGACTTGAAAAGAACTCTTAATATCAGTGATAAGCTACTCAAGAAGGTCCTAGCCTCGTTTACCACTGAAAGGTATCCTGTTTTGTTAAAAGAAGAGTCTTTGTATGTCTTCAATCGGAAGCTTTCTGAAAAGGCCAAGAGGATTAAGTTGCCACTATCTCGAGATAAAGATAGCACCTCGTCTACCCATGAGAACACTAATATGTTGGTACAGAAAAATCGAAGCGTAGAGTTTCGAAGTGCAATAATTCGCGCTATTAAACCAGTAAAGAAGATTTCTTTTGCTGAGTTGCTTAAACAGACTTTTGATATGGTAAGTGTTCGCGAGCTTTGCGATATAGCTGACTTAAAGACTAATCTTGAGTGGCTCATAGAGAACGATTACATAAAGCGTGAAGCCGGTGGAGATACTTTAACATATTTACCTTAGAATAGAACTATTTGACGAGTTTATTTAACAAACCTAATTACCTAAATCTATTTCTATAGGTAAGCTTAAATAGGTATATCCTCAGGGTCTTTCTCCTCAATCCAATGTTGACCGAAGTATGGTATTTTTGAATGCAATGTAGTAGTAAATAATGGGATACCATCGGTGAATGCCAAAAGTCCTGCACCAGTAGCAATACCCCAAATAGTTAAGTCAGGGGCATAATTTTTAAGACCTTGAATATTTAAACCACCAAAGCTAAATGCCTTTCTGTACAAAGGACCTCTAAGATACTAAGTTCGTTAGCACAAATACTATCAGTTATAGTGCGTTAAGAATAGACACGTTTTTCTTTTCAAGCCAATACTTACCGATACCATTACTACAACAATAATACAATTCTACTTTGAGCTTCACTGATATTTTTCAAATCATGAAATTACAATTGGCCAAAAAAAAAAAAAAGACTCACGTGACACTCAAATGACTATAGAACTTAGAGTCTACAGAGAAACTCCCGTCTACGCAGATAAAGGATAGAAGAAAAGTCTTCGCATAACTTATTACCAAACTTTATAATCTTTTATATGATCGCTGATAAATACAAGACTATTTCAAATAGTTTTGAGTGAGAGAAGGACTCACAGAAGACCAAACTAACCTGATAGACAAGGTGGTTAATAATGCCCACATAACTTACCCAATAGCTCAGGAAGAATCTGGTTGCGCCATTATGTAGTCTATTGTTTGACCTACTGTTTTCAAGCCATCAGCCTCTTGATCGGGTATTTGAATATTAAATTCGTGTTCCAATTCCATGACAACTTCAACAACATCAAGAGAGTCCAACCCTAGATCTTGTGTAAAAGAGGAGTCTTCTTTAATCTCTTGGTCTTTCTTCACTTTGTCATACCCTTCTAGAATTTCAACGACTCTTTCTCTCGCTAATTCTCTGGTCAAGGATGGGAAGCCAGCATAGAAGCGTACAAAAGATGCTTTAGGTAACGGAGGCGCCCTCGAACTTATAATCCGCTGCGACAATGGTAACCTTAAGGACCTCAAGGAGTTCCTAAACATTTTCCACTTCTGAAGTCTGATTTCGTTTAATATATAAATTACAAAATTTATGAATGGATGTTTTTTTTTTTTTTTTTTTAACGACATGTATGAGACATCAAATAATGTCGCATTTTCAAACAAAAAAAAAAAATTCCACCATGGAAGAACATCTAGTACAGAGTCTACAATAAATTATAGGCAGTAATGCTTAGAGCAGCATTTAACATAGGCGCAATGAGCAGGATTTGCTCGAGTAGGCTCAACGTGGCTACAATTTCACCTATCATGAAGTTTCAGACACCACTGTTGAATACTCCCAACATTTTGCAATTGAAGTCTTACGCAACTTTGAATCAAATAAAGAAAGGAAAACAAGGAGAGCCTAGAAAGCCATATATATCGAAATCGCCACATTTGGATACAAATCCTTTTAAAAAAGGAGTTGTGTTAAGAGTGATGATAGTCAAGCCCAAGAAGCCGAATTCTGCTCAAAGAAAGTGTTGCCGTGTACGATTAAGTAATGGTAATGTGGTTTCCTGCTTGATTCCAGGAGAAGGGCATAACTTACAGGAGCATCATGTTGTATTGGTTAGAGGAGGAAGAGTTCAAGATTTGCCTGGTGTAAAGTATCGACTTGTTAGGGGTGCATATGATTTAGCTGGTGTTGCTAACAGATCTACTTCGAGGTCTAAATATGGTGTTAAAAAGCCAAATCCTACGTAATACCTTCATAATCTTATGTAAATAGACTAATTTAATTTTTTAAACTGTTGGAATACTTCTGTAAACGACACTCAAGTTTAAAAGGGTTAATTGAAGTCAAAGCGCCTTCCACTGGCTGTTTTCTTTTCAACTTTGCCTTCTTCGTTAACGTATTCCGGTTTAGCTCTATTTAAAATCTTCAAAAATTCCCTTACTCTGTATCTCATTCTTGAATGCATGTAGGCCTTAGAGCACTTTATGTGATAGTGAAAGTAAGTTCTAAAGTACTGGATATGTGATATGGTATTTTCTCTTTTCTCTCCCTTCACAAGGTGCCTAGGGAATAAAACGAAGGTAACATACCCCTTGTTCTCATTATCGACGCGCTTGACCAAATTTTGGATATCCAAAGGTGGAACCTTATGAGAATACAAAACTTGGGGGGCATTTTGAACTGATCTTTTTCTAGCATCCAAAAATTCTTGAAGAAAAACTTTACCAAAAATTTTATCAGTTTCATCAGTGAAAACTGTAGAAAATATGACAGTTACCCTATCAAAGGATGGCTTAATATAGATACTTTCGTCTACCCCCCGGTAGTTGATAACAATAGTAGGTTCATTCATAAGTTGACTTTGGATTTCTTCTGAATAAGTATTGCTATTAGCATAAGTCTTTGCTAGTTCATCATACCTGCTAAAGGCAACATCAAAAGGACACGAAATACAAAATCGCTTCAAGCTTGACAAGGCATGGATTAACTCCTCCTTAAAGGAGTCGTCGTGGGAGGCCAATTGGCCAAGATCCAAGGTCATAGAGAAATTGTATCCTGCCTGTCTTTTGTTCTTGTCAAGTATAGTCAACGGACCAAAGAATCGGGAGTATCTATTCACCAAATAATCTTCAACTCCATAACTGGACAATTCCTCCCAGCACCTCAAGTATATGGAAATCAATAGTACATCGTTATTCTCTGAGAGTGTTGAGGAGATATGAATAAGCGTGAAGTCAAAGTCCGTAATTATTCTATCAAGCGACTTAGAGGATAACGCATCCTCAGAAAATATTTTCTCAGTTAAAGTATTTTTGATGAGAAGATTGTTTTGTTCTATCTGAAGCATCTCCAATTGCTTTCCGCTTTAAAATCAAGGAGTATCGACAATTCGGGAGTAGAGCTCTCAGAAATGTCGCATTGGTGTCTCCTTTAGATTTTGTTACACAAAGCAAACCCGCTAAAATCTCCTCTAATTTATTTTCAGAAGCTCACCTATTAAAGTACACCGTATACCTTAATACCTTATATATATATATATATAGAGAGAGAATAAAGAGATTTAAAGTTCAAAAAATAAAAAAAAAAAAGAAAAATTTAAAACCTCAGTAGACTAATTACCCATTAGTGAAAAATATCACCAACGCACAATTATTCTCATGCAATATTAAAATAAACTATCTGTAATCATCGTATACTTTTCCTAGTCCTGCCGATACCACCTCTATGTAATGCTGGTGCTTGAACTCTATTCTTCAATAATGAACTTACAGATTCCGACTCTGGCTGCTTTGAGGCGCTATTAGATCTGCTTAAGCTCTTCTTGCTCTTTTCCTCTTCGATCTCCGCCATTCGTTTGTTCACAAATTCTCCCATATGCGGATCAAAAGCCCTGTATCTTCTTATCCAAGGATGATTTAGCAATACATTATAAGAAGGACGAAGGTCGGGACTCTTGTTGAGACATGATTTGACGAACAATTGAGCTTCCTTGGAAAACCTTTTTGGATCCAACCTCGGCGGCTCACCATCAACAATAGCACTCAATTGGGAGAAAATATTGCCATATGTTTCTGATGGATAAGGATAGTGACCACTAGAGATTTCTAATATAGTCAATCCCAATGACCATATGTCTGATTGAATTGAATATGTAGAATCAGTAGGGCTAGAAGATTTAATTCTTTCGGGAGCCATATAAGATTGGCAACCTATATTTGTTTTCGCTAAAGAAGCCACCAAATTTCCGCTAACCCCAAAATCACATAGTTTTACTTTCCCAGATGTGTTAACCAAGATGTTAGTTGGCTTAACATCGCGATGAATAATATTGTGATCATCTTTTAATTCTTTGAGGCCTCTAATCACGCACTCGGTAATATACGCCAAACACGCTTCGTCATGAATTCCTACATTAGGCGCATACACTTTGTCTAAGGATCCTCCATTCATAAATTCCATGCACATATAAACTGCACCTTCAACAAAAAATGCACCATAAAATTCAACAATATAGTCAGAATGACATTTGTGTAAAACCTCCAATTCCATCAAAATTTGCATTAACTTCGTCTCGTCCAACTCTAATCGTACCTCCTTCATCGCCATAAGAACCCCCGTGGGCTTGTGCTTCACTTTCAGCACAACACCGTAATTTCCATGTCCTAGCTCCTCCAAAAATTCCAACTCATCAAGAGATATACGAAACAGCGAGCCCGATAAAAAATCAATACCTTTTGAATGAAGGGAAGCCTTACCCGCGAAGTTTAAGGAGCCAGATTTTATATCCACGTATTTGGAATAATTTGCAAATAATCCTTGTAACTGCGGTTTTCTTGCATCCCTAGACCTTTCAGCTACATTCTCCCCAGGTTTTCCCGTATCAGAAACAGGTAAAGACTCAGAGCCTCCAACTTCATTCAAGTTCAATTTAAGATTCGCCTTGCCTTTTCTTTCAGATAATTCTCTACGCAAATTGACAGGACTAGCTCCTTGTTCCATTTTATCGTAGCCTTCGGAGGTTTGAGGTTCTTGGCTTCCGGAACCTCCACTTTCCTCTTTATTTCCCATTTCTGATAAAGCAAACTTCATGCCCCTCCTTTGAGACAACGAGGGCCTCTTTTGCAAACCAGTTCCTTGTTGGTTGTATTGCAGGCTGGGAGAAGAAACACTCTCGGGTCTTTTATCAATCATCTTGTCAACATTGGACAATTCTTGTTTCGCAGAAGAAGGAATATTTAAATTTAGGTTCCGGCGGTGTTTTTTCATATATAAAGCGTCATCATCGTCTTCGTTTAAAGGTGGATGTTCACCTGCAAAAGTTTGAGCGTGCTCCCTGTGTTGCTGTGTAGGCAATCGAGGCAAAGGTTTATCAACTTTATTATTTAAAGAATTATTGGACACGCTAGCAGACTTTGCTCGCGTTTGTTGAAATAACAAGAGCCTCGCTTGAACATCTTCATTCAAATTTGACATATTAGAAACCATGGGGGAGGATTGGGAGGCCTCCAAGTTGTTCTTGCTCTCTCCTATAGTTAAGTCCTCCAATGTAGAACACAACTTGTCTCCTTTTTGTTTATCACTAGTCATTGACCCCAAATTATCTCTATCGTTTTAATAAACAAACTAATTTCTCCACTGTTTTAAAATGCGGCACCACTTAAATAACTTAGCTTTCGCCTCGATATGTATACCCTCCTCAAAAATATGTCCGCTAATTAAAACCTAATATATTATCCGAAAAAATATTATCCATATATATATGTCAGCCTACTGTAGACTTTGCCGACTTCGTCTTTACCTAGAAGCTTTTATTTTACTTTATCTTGGTTCCCTAATCAAGCCGAAAATACTACTCAATAAATTATTTTAGTTATGTAGCGTGCGAAATCTTCGGATAAAGATTCAGGCGAGTATAGGTCGTCCCCTGAACAATTTACTAAGCTAACTAAATTAAAGCTTGAAATAATAAAGTCTGTTCCCAAAAGCTCTACACAAGAAAAAATGGTGCAAAGAAGTCCTAATGGCCTTCAAAGTCTATATAAGCAATAAACTCACTAGATTTTGTATTCTAAAAATACATTGTCAATTAGTACACTAGTGGTACCGATAATACTCAAGATAATTGGTCCTGCTAGCATTTCAGATAGAAGCACCTATTCGCTTAAACATTATCACATCCTAAGGGCTTCTTTATTTAGATATAAGTAGAAATTGTACATAAGGGGAATATTTGAAGATGATGATATACTCAATTTCGAGCCGCAAGACCTCTCTCAATTTTGACTTCTTTGTTAACAAAAAAAAAAAAAAAATCCTACACACAAAATAAACTATACAAAGGAAAAGGATGTTAAATAGGCTTCACTAAGTGAGACAAACAGTTCATTAGAAAAACCTTGATTGCCTTATGAAATTTACGAGAGCTTTCATTTCAAAAGTTTTAAACAGAGAGGACACCCGAAGACTTCTTTCTCACAATTCTCACTGAATAAGAGAAACACAAGTGTTTTCCTGGTAGAGAAATTGAAACTTACTTAAGCAGGAACAGTGCATAATTATGCAAAATTTAAATAGTACCTTACATTATTGGCTAGATGGGAATTTCTAAAATTATATATTAAGGCCAACTTACTTGTCTGGGATAACGAAGGAATAATGATTTCGACCTTTCTCGCTTGTGCCCCTTGTGTATCATCTCTATCCTTCTTTCCCCTGCGCGAGCAACGTGGAACTGCGATGAAGTTATCAAATTAATACATAAGACTTCTTACTCAGAAAGGATGACATAATGTCTTCAAGGGGTGCGGAAGGAAACATAAATAAAAACGCTTGCTTATTGAATTACCCTCCCAAGTATGGAAACCAATTAACTTTTCATGCACCTAAATTTAGTAAGTACTCGAAAGTTTGTGTTTATGTTAAGACTTCCTGAAAGTAGAAAATATATTTTCTAAAAATTAAAAAAAAAAAAAAAAAAAAAAAAAAAAAAAAAAAAAAAAAAGAAAAAGAGGAAAGAGAGAGAGAAAGGCTCTTAACTTTCTACAAATACTTGCTTCCCCTGATCTGTTGGAAAAGTACGTAAGATAATATGAAACCCTTACGTTAAATTGAAAGTTTACGTTATTTATGGCGATATTTTCTATCGTAAATACTTCTACTTATGATCTAAGCACGTGATAATATTATTTTATTTTAACAACTACACTTTAAGCTTTAGTTTTCATGTATGGACTATGCTTCAAGATTGAAAGTACAAGTGAACGATTATGATTCGTATCAGGCGTTTCCTCTGAAAATCGACGAGCTTTACTATGAGGTAGAAAAGGTACCCATTTTGAGAATTTTTGGAGTATTGTCAGTTCCCCGGAGCAGCGTTTCTGCAAGAGATGAGAATGAATTTTATTGGTACAATGTGGTTTTACATGTTCATAACTACTATCCTTATTTATATGTGCATTGCTATGACACCGAAGAAAGTGCTTTGGATAATAAGCGTTTAAGAGAGGTAGTATACTATTTGGAAGCAGCGCTATTAAGATCATTTAGAGAATGCAGAGCAGAAAATGATGAAGATGGCGAAGAAACGTTAGATGACACGAGTGAAGATGGTGCAAAAAGAAAATACATAGCAGATGTTTCAATTTGCCGAGCAACTCCTGTTTATGGGTTTAACTCAGATGAAAGTTTGTTCTATAAGATTAAATGCTTGTCACCACTTTGTAAAACGAGGCTTGCGAAGTTGATTCAGCAGAGAAAGATAAAAATACCTTGCTCTAATCCATACCTTTACGAAATGCGGCTTAGTCAAAAAGTATATGAGGCTCATATTCTGTACCCTATGCAGTTTTTGACGGATTTTAATATATTTTCCTGTGGATTGTTAGAGACCGAAGATGCATATTTTCGTCAACCCATATTTAGTGAAGAATCGGGACTTGATACTGCCGTTCTTAAAGACTATATCCAGCAATTCATAAGGAAGGATAATGTTCTCAGTTTTTCTTATAGAAGAACGGGTAAGTCACTTCTCGAACTTGACATTACCACCCTGTCTATTTACAATAGGCTGTACCTTTCGAGTCAAGAATTTCAATTCACACAGGATTCTCGATACAATTGTGGGAACGTTAACTTATCATCTTTGTTGAATGTATACCGAGACTTGGCTTATTATTGTGACGCACATGGACAACCAGTACCAAACTCTTCTTTTGTTAGTGAGGATACGGGAAGGATCGAGACTTCATGGGAAAATCAAGCAGATTTGAGTAATCTTTTGGATTATGCAATTTATTTGTTAAAAAATTCAGACCAAGAAAAAAGAGGCAAGTTATGTAACTCTGCGATTTCAAAACTGTCAACCTCGTCTAACCTAGTGGATTTGGAAAGAAGGACTCTTTCATTTGATAGACAAGCTAGACTTGGAGAGGGCGAGCTTCAACATTGGAACTCGTTTGCAGACTTATGGCGCGATGATGCTCTAGAAAGTACTATGACAAATTTATCAAGTAATCGACTGTTATCACAAGCATCTGATCCTGGGCAAGAACTTTTCCAAAATGCAACAGTCACACCTTTTAGTGGTGAACGAATTAATCTTGATGACATGAACATGAGTTTCACAAGTAATGACTTTTCAGATTCTGAAAGTTCGATTAACTTACAGGAAGAGAAACAAGAAATAGATGAAATGACACAGAATGGATATCTGAAAGATGAAGATTTGATTATTCGATTGAGCCAAAACAAAGCATGTAAAAGGTTTTGCCCTGGAATAAATACATCCTTCGCTGATTCTTTTGTGTCAACATTATCCCAATCACATTCTACACCTTTGGACATGAAATGGCTCATACCAGAAAACATGAACAATGTTCTCGAAGTTGCGAAGCCTCCAGAGTTAAATAAAGATGAAATTTGCCGCACCTTCGAGCTTTATAGGATGCCTATAGTTGATTATACGGCGCCTTTCTACGATAAGAGTCTGGATATGCCAAAGAAAGCGTTCATTTTTTCTAACAAAAAGCTTTCTATACCTTTAAAGGATTTTTCTTCATTGGACGCTGTCAAGGTTGGTTTCAAAGGTTCATCACGCAGTTGGCCTATGTCAAGTCTCGTGAAAAAGAATTTGAGTTCAAGGAAGCAACTTACAGGTCAAGGACCTAGGTTAAATTTACAAACTTGGGAATATGCTCTTCAACCCCCCCTGCGGGAATATATAATTAAATGGAGTGAATTACAAAAGATGAAAAGTGATGATCAGCATAGTAATGGTCTTCTTTCTACACAAATACAGAATTTTGACGGAGATAGTGATAAGTATTCTTCCTCTTCGGACAACATGCTAAGAGCAACTTCTAAAGTTACAAATTTAACTAATTTCTGTTTGGAGGTACATGCTAACACTGAAAATAAGGATACCCTTGCTGATCCTTTGGTCGATCCAGTTAATTTAATATTTTATAGTTACGTTGACTCAAATGAAATGTTCAAGAATAATAAATTCAAGACAGGTGTTCTTATATACGATGAAAGTGAAGATCGAGATAACAAGTATAAGTTTCAGAACATGCTGGAAAGTTCAGAATTGATAGAGGTCTATAATAGTGAGATATTAATGTTTCAAAAGCTAATCAATCTTATTAATTATTTTGATCCTGACATACTATCTGGATACGAAATACATACTCAGTCATGGGGATATCTTATTGACAGGATGACATTGGCATATAATGCTGATCTTTTAATGGAATTAAGTCGTTGTGTATTATACGCCAATGTGAAGCATGGCGATAGATGGGGATATACTCATACGTCCGCCTATAATGTCAGTGGTCGTCATATGTTGAATATTTGGCGTGTACTTAGGTCAGAACTAAGTCTAATGAGTTATACACTTGAAAATGTGTGTTATAATGTATTAGGTTGCACTTTACCGCATTTTCTGGATTATCAGTTATCGAAATTCTTTAAGAGTTCTCGTTTTCTGGAACGATTAATAGTCTTTAAGTATTACATGAAAAGGATACAGTTAATGCTACAAGTGATTGATGTGCAGGAATTGATTGTCAGGAATGTTGAATATTCTAGACTAATAGGCATAGACTTCCACTCGGTTTTTTACAGAGGCTCTCAGTATAAGGTCGAGTCTATTCTCAGCAGACTTAGTAAACTGCGCAACTTCTTGCTCGATTCTGTTTCGAAACAGGCTGTTCATGAAATGAGACCTTTGGAATGTGTTCCTTTAGTAATGGAGCCTGACTCTAGTTATTTTAAATCACCATTGTTGGTTTTAGATTTTCAGTCGTTATATCCTTCAATTATAATAGCCTATAATTATTGCTATACAACCTTGATGTGCAAACTCCACGGATTTAAGCCTGGAAGTAATACCATAGGATATAATCATGATTTGAAGATTTCTGCTGATCTTTTGAATAGCTTGAAGGAACAAAGATTGTTGACAATTTCACCTAATGGTTACGTCTTTGTCAAGCCATTAGTCAAAAAATCTCTTTTAGCGGTAATGCTTGAGGAACTCCTTGATGCAAGGGTAAATATTAAAAAAGCAATGAAAATTTTCCAACATGATAAAAACTTTATGAAATTGTACAACTCGAGACAGCTAGCTTTGAAGCTTATAGCAAATGTTACTTATGGTTATACATCAGCAACCTTCAGTGGCCGAATGCCTAATTCTGACATTGCGGATGCTATCGTATCTACGGGCAGAGAAATTTTGTGTCAGTCTACAGATATAATTGAGCGACTAGGGGTCGGTGGTAAGGTAGTTTATGGCGATACAGACTCTTTATTCGTCTATCTTCCAGGAAAGTCTAGAGAAGAAGCATTTGATATTGGCAAAATTATTTCTGAAGAAGTGACAGCAAGGTTTCCAGACCCTATTCAGCTTAAATTTGAGAAGGTATATCACCCCTCTTTTTTGATAGCAAAGAAAAGATACGTAGGGTACAAATATGACACTCCCTGTCAGTCTCAGCCCACATTTGACGCGAAAGGAATAGAAACGATACGAAGAGACGGCATTCCAGCTCAACAAAAAATACTTGAAAAGTCTATCCGTATTCTTTTTGAAACATCTAATCTCTCAGAAGTAAAGGAATACGTGGAGAAACAGTTTATCAAGATTATTCGTCTTGATGTTTCAATAAATGACTTCTGTTTTGCTAAGGAAGTAAAGCTCGGGACATATAAAAGTGACAATTCTTTACCACCAGGTGCTATTATCGCTAGCAAAAATATGAGTAAAGACCACAGGGGAGAGCCACAATATCGTGAGCGGGTGCCTTATGTCGTGGTTCATGATCCTTCTAAGCCTCGCATGAGGGATAGATGTCTCTCCCCAGAAGATTTTATTGTTTCTTCCAAATCAATGGGAGTAACCCTTGATAGTGATTACTATATTGCGAGAGTTTTGATTCCCCCCTTATCTCGAATTTTTAATTTGGTAGGTGTTGATATTTCCTCTTGGTATAAAGACTTGCCCAAAGTTCAACATGAAGTTTTCGGCAAATCTTCAAATATTCTAAAAGATACAATTGGAAGCCTTGTCTGCTTATCCTGTGGCCGTCCTTTAAATAATAAACAAAATGAGACAAAGTTATGCGACGACTGTTATGGGAATGACTTCGAGGTTGCCAGTAGCTCATTATTTTCAATTAGGAATGACTTACGTTCTTTGTTAGTCATAGAAAACACTTGCCTATGCTGCCTAGATAGAAGTTTTCCCAAATTGGGCGTAGGAGTCACGAAGTCTACAATTGACAAGTGTGTCAATAATGATTGTACCGTGTATTTTAGAAGAATCAATGCTGCTACTAAATATCATTACAGGTCTGCAAAGGTAGATGAAATTTTGCGGTCCTTAAACTGGTAAAAAGGTATTGCAATTAAATGTAATTTTTTAATTTTTTATTTAATTATATAGTTCTTTATTTACCATGTGCAATATGGATATTTCTTCCGAGTTTGATCTAGTGTAAGATAAAAAATTCGAAAATTAATAATATCGCCAGTGAAAATTAAGCTAATTGTTTACTACACCATTTAATCATATATATCGGGACAACATTTACAGAACTAAAGGACAGCACCCAGTGCTATTTGTAAAATATCACAGATTATACATTTATTTCGTGGAGACTAACAATAGCTTGAAATATTCTGATGGTTCACACGAAGACTACAGAAGTAAACGGACAAGATGTTACTGAAAAGGATGTCCTATTGTACGTACCAAATTTGATAGGGTACCTACGTATAGTAACGGCGTTGATAGCTTTTGCTTGTATGAAGAATCATCCGATTTATACCTTGTCTTTTTATGGAGTATCGGGTTTCTTGGATGCGTTCGACGGATATGCAGCACGTAAATTCAACCAAGGGACAAGATTTGGTGCTGTATTAGACATGGTAACAGATAGATGCTCGACAACAGCCTTGACATGTTTTTTAGTCTATATTTATCCACAATTCTGTTTATTGTGGCAGGTGTTGGTATGTTTGGACTTTGGCTCTCATTACATGCACATGTATGCCATGATGGCGTCGGGCTCTGGTTCGCACAAGAATGTTGAAGAAACACAATCTAAGGTATTGTCTTTATATTATTCTAATAGGGTTTTTTTGTTCTTTGTTTGTTGTCTTAATGAATTGTTCTACGTGGCTGTATATATGAGCTATTTTAACTTCTTTTGGCTTGGAACAGTGGTGGTGTATATTAGCGCTCCAGTTTGGTTATTCAAGCAATTTGCAAATGTGATCCAGTTGAGATCAGCGGCCCATATATTGGCCAGTCTTGACGCAAAGGACAAAACCAACGAAAAAAAAAAAGTGCCCCTGTACAGTGAAAAGAAAGTAAAATAAACTTTTGCGTAACTGACCCAATCAGCATACGTTAAGAGTTGCTTTTTGGATTGATTAATTGTCGATTTCTGTTAATGTGTTTGGGTAACGACGTAAATAATGCAATGCAATAGAATTTCTATAGTAGGCCTTTTCAAATTACTCTATTCATCGAATTCATTACCTAAATTGATCGAAATAGTAGCCATCTTGTCTTCTATAATATGACATTCTTTCAACATAACGAGATCCTGAGCTCGAGTAAATCCCCATTTACTAGACTCCACAAATGTATAAAATAGCTTGGCTAAATGTTTATTAGGCAAACCGATCCGCTTGTAATCATTTGTGAGAGATATCAAATTAAAACACGTTTTGGCTAATTCGTAATATGCTGTCGAGATAAATTCGTTGTCTTCAAGAGCCAACACGTTTGGCATTGTCGAATTTAGCAAATAGAAGGAATCCTCAAAATATTCCATATTATTCAAGACCGAAATCAATATGAGAATTCCTTCAATGACAATTGTCAAAAGACCCATTCTATGTCCTAGTTGAATTTGATTTACCAAGAGTATAAGAGCCCTAGAAGGAGATCCGGAAACATTATATAGTTGACACTTTAGTAGTTTTATGCGAATAATAGTATGGAGATTAATTTGAATTTTTGAATGTCGTCTCTCAATTCCACTTAGAAAATTTGCCAAACAATCAATTCCCTTGGAATAATTCTTTGCGTAGAGTTGCAATTCTGCATTTAAAAGCACCAATTCTGTACTGATTTCGATATCTTGAAATTCAGTACACATCAACTTATCCATTAGAACTTCGGCAATTTTAAAGTTTCCTTTCCTAAAGTTTGACTTGACCAGCAACACTAGTTTTCTCAAATGAACTAACTTGAATAATGAGGAATTCAACTCTGAGTTTTTGATTAAAGTCTCCAATTTCTCATATGCAGATGTTGTATCTCCTTTATTGTACTCAAGGTAGAAGTGTCTCACTTTCAAAGATACCTCATCAATGAAATTTCCCAAGTCTTTTGCACAAATTAATGCGACATCATTATAAACATATGCTAAATGTGGTATACCAACTCTGCTCCATACTGTAGCAGCCAACTCTGCTGATTTAATAAAAGAAGCGGGACCATCATTTATCGAGATGAAATTTCCTTTCAAAAGACTTTCAAAGTACTTAGACAACAGGTCTCCAGAATTCATTATGTGTAATGTTTCGAAATGATGATTCATAGCATACAACAGCAAAGACACCGTCTGAGACTTTTTGACCAAGAACCCTAACAAATTCAGTTCATTATTGTTATGATAAAATGTTTGGCTCTGCCACAATTCTGGCTTATTTTTCATGAGGTTAAATAACCATGACAAGATATATGTTAGCGTAGAGTTATCCTTATTTTCTCGGGCGACAGATATAGCCTCCTGAATTGCGTCCAATGCCTTTTCGTCCTCTCCAAAGCGTTGATGCAAAGATGCTCTCGAAATAAGTGCAAAATGATAAAAATATTTTGAGTTATTCGAAACCATATAATCAAAATATTGATGGAGGTATTTAAGAGAGCCCTCGTAGTCAAGCTCATAGAGACATTCTAAAAATTTCACGTAGTAATAGGAAGGAAGGTTATCGTAGACGTTGTTATTAAGCAGACTTATGTTAAAACTAGACGATGTCATTAGATTCATTATTTCGCGCACCTGTTTTGGACATTTTGTCCCAAACTTTTCCAAGATTTCTATTTGATTATCAAGTAATGATCGAATATCATGAATAGGGACCATGATAACCTTATGCTGTTTTTGGTTAGGATCCAGCGACGAATGAGACACATCTAGTGCCAACGCATCCTGCAAACGAGATGTAAGTGTGTCATAGAATGGAGCACTTTCCTCAAGAGGCTTTTCATTGCCCACGAAAGGCTTTCTTTGATTTTTGTCACCCAAATTATTCATTGAAGACACATGCAAACATGAAGGAAGTATACCACCCAAGGATAAATAAAGATTTCTTGATGGTTCTCTATAATCTATGAAAGCCTCGAAAAGAAGAAGTTCTTCGTCGAAGTTAAGTAAGCTATAGGTGGTTAATATTTTCAGAAGAAATGAACCTAAAAATGACTTTGAAGAAAGAAATCTTCTTCTCTTGCTTTGAAACTGAAACTCCTGTGAGCACACTGTAGAAGGTTCCACCAATAAATCATATGCATTCCTAATGTACATGTCCAAATCATCAATCGAAGTAATTTTCCAAAGTTCTGCTAAAAGTATTCGTTCCAAAAATGACGCTTCATTTACTGCGTTTCGAAAGCTTTTTCCATCATCTGTTTCGGAGTCAGGACTCGTCGACTTTTTCAAAGCGTTGCACAAATCCTTTATTTCTGGAACCACTAAGAGGTCTCCTTTTTTGTTATATACTAGTTTATTCGTTAAAAATTCGACTAAAGTCGTCAATACCTTCACCAGTTTAGACTTAGGCAAATCATCAGAACAATATAATGATATTAACGCAACAAGTGCCAACTTATGAGGCGACAATTCCTCAGTGAGTAGCAATCTTATTCTGCTTACATCGAATGTCATCTACTATCAATTTGTCTAGCTTTTATCTATGTTTACAAATCAGTTATCGTTGCACTACAGAATTAAAAAAAAAAAAAAAAAAAAAAAAAAAAAAAAAAAAAAAAAAAAAAAAAAAAAAAAGCGTACTAGACTATCACTCATCGTCCGATTCTCCAATATCTATAGATGGGATTTCAACATCAGAGTCACTGTTTTCACCGTTTGTATCTTTCTTTGCATGCTGGAGGGTTAAAAGATTGGAAGCTTCAGCTGCTCTATTTTGCTGAGAGAAAGTTATCTCGCTTTGTTGGTTGTCGTTTTCACTTTTATGGACATGCACATGATACAGAGATGGTTTATCTGGCGCATGTTTACTTTCGGATCCCTTTTGAACGGATGAGGATGTAGATGGTGTCACCAAGTCCATACCTTCTGTGACATTGTTGACGGCTTCCGATGTAGTCACGACACTACTGTGAACTTGTTCAAGTTTGTCATCCTTTATGACACAATCCTTTACTTTTTCTACTGAAGGAGCATCGCTAATGGGACCTGTACCCAGCTGTTCAGATTCTTCTAACTTTGTTCGCTTTTTGGGTGAAAAGACGGTCGCATCATCATTGGGACGCGATTTGGAACTTTGTGGTTCAGCTTCATTTTCCATAACCGCTTTAGCATGTTCAGCTACTTCTTCTTCTGGCAATTCTTCATCAGATTCACTAGATTCAGAAGCTTGTACATTATATTGCAATAGAGGTGGAAACCTCGGATGATTGAACACGCTCAATAAGGGATCGTCACTCAATAACGAGGAAACGATTGGCAAAACAGAAATCTTCTGGGATCCTGGATTTAATACACTTTTAAGTAAACAGCTTTTTAAACTTTGCGGGACCTCAGAGTTTAGGTTCTTCGATCTAGCTGATACGGCTTCCAATATTAGATAGTTCATTAGTTTACTGTATTGAGTAGTTGGCAAGGTAATCTTAGTAATCAAAGTTTCAAAAAAACGGTTAACCGTCTCAAGAATGTATACAGGTACTTCTCTCTTGAACAGACTTTCCTGTATCAACAAATCAGCTAATGGTGCCTGCTGTTTGTTTTTCTTTTTCGGGGCTGACTTTTTAACTGTACTAATTCCATTTGTACGAGTTGCTTGCGGGACCAGCGAGTTAAATCCCTTTGGTTCAACTAGCACCATTGCCACATCAAAGAATTTTAATATAGCAGACGGATCGCCTAAGTAAGAAACAAGATTGAGATAGGAACCCACACATTCAAGCAATTCGCAATAGAAATACTCGTGACTGCCAACAAAATTGTAATCAATACTTCTACCACTAGAAGGAACCAAAGTTTCCAAAAAAGATAATATGCCATTCAAATGCGTTACAAATGATCCCCGATAAACAGAAGTTAGCCTTGTTAAGGACTTGATGACGCTTCGCTGATTCATCACGCAAGATTCTAATACAGCCTGACGACTATAGTAACCTCTAATATCATTTTTCACTGATATCAAGTGTGGATTAAGTGCACAAATTAATTCAGACATTAAAACGAGTTTACCAATATTAACCGAAACGCTAAACTGTGTCTCCGTTGTCAAGAAAGAAGTTATCAATCCCAATAAAAGTTGAACCCTCCTAGAGATCTCAAATATAGTAGAACTTTCATTAACGTCTATATTCAATGGTTCAAATTCGAAAAATGAATATTTTTCCTGTGTGTTTCCTATGACTTCTAACTTATTAAATAACTCTTTAACCGCCGAATCTTCACTTGTATTCAATAATTCATTGTAAATGGACAATGTTTGAGTAATATTGACAAAAAGCCCGTCTAATTCGTTCATCCATTTTACCTGAGGGTCATTTCTCTCTATGACGATCAAAGCAGCAATTGTATCACTTATTAGCTCCACGAGCGACAGCGGGAAGTCTTTTGCCTCCTTAAGTGAAAGCAAAAATAAGAGTTTGCTTTTTAACTTATTCCCGTATGGTCGAAATGTTGTCGGATGGTTTTCTAGCAAAACTTTCAAAGAACTAATTATTAATTGAGGCAGAATAAATAAGTTCTCTAGATATAAAACTATTATTGTTGGAAGCTTTGGCGTGAGTACTTCTCTAGTGAGTGATGGCTTTCCCCTTATCTGCTCACATAAACTATTTATACAGTCCACCGTCGACGTCAATATAGTTTTACTAATTGAGTGATTATATGTTTCTAGAATTTTGAGCAAATGGGAGATAGTATTCGTACCTTCATTCACCAAGATATTGTAGTTATAGCATAACACTTTCAATAAATTAATTCCGCACCACCTCTTATGCGTATCGTGAGCTTTAGCCAAATTCAAACACCGCAGATACAAATGCTTCTGTTGAACCGCACTACAAGTGTCTATTGCTGCATTATTATGATATAAAGATTCTAGTATTGGTATAATACTTATGGGAGTTTCCTCCAATTTCTTTGTTATAACATCAACACTAAAGCTCATCTAAGGTCTATTTGAATATGCTGTGATGACTTCTAAGTTCGAAAATTTGTTAAAAAAAAAAAAAAAAGAAAATTAGAAAATACTATCTAATAATAATAATAATAATAATAATGTAATAAAAAAAAAAAAAAATGAGACCTTGATAACTATCATCGTACTATTATTGAACTACAAAAAACGAAAACGTCAACTTGTCCTATATGTTTATAAAATTCCATCAAGGAGGCCTTTAAATGCGAAAGGTTCATACAAATTACCTTCCCCTTCAAAAAACTTTGACATTGACTCCACCCAATGTAATCTCAAAGAATGTAACATCGCAGATGTTCCTTCCATTAAGACCAAAACTGCAACGGTGAGGCAGAACCACATTGCGAAAATGAAAACTATCGCGAATACTGCGCCATAACCTGTTTTTCCAATTACGTTTCCTAGTGTCATACTCCACAAAACACTAGATAATTGGGCGTGAGCTAACGATAAGGCCCACAATCTAAGATAAGACGCCGTATGCGACACACAGTTCAAGCAGAACTCGATTGTATGGATTATCTGATGTATCATAATATCGCCAAATGAATGTGACTCCTCTTCACCTTCTTCAGAGTCGTCTTCTATTAATTCATCTTCATCTTCCGGTATCCCTGCATATCCAGCTTTTTTCTTATCTAGCTTCCTCTTCAAGCAAAAGGGCTTAACAAAAAGCAACCAGGGCACACATAATAGAGCTACGAATAATATCAAAAGTTCAACAAATCTCTGGCCCCGATACAAAGGTTCTGGTACCGTCCCTGGTGCCAAGAACATCGAAATCAATAAGTTCAACAACCCTGGTGGCAGTTTGTTGATACCAAACCAATCCACAGACCACTTATATACGATACATATGGAAAGGTACCCGAATATTCCTTGCATGAAAAGCAAGCCCGGAATGAAGTTACCGACAATATCAATCATACTTCTGAAATGTAAGTGATTCACCAAAGATAAAAAAAGTGAATAAGTCATGTGAACATGACCCACCAAAATTGATAACTTCATCTTAAATGAGTTGGTAAATAATAAGCCGTTTTCAGCAGAATGCCAAGCAGGATCGAGACCAAATGCATAAACACCTACCTGTTTCGCTGTTACTGTTGCCCCAACTTTAAATTTTTCAGGCCATTTCCAACCAGAGGAAAACAAGGTTGACGACAACGAGAACACATCGTTGTAAAGTAAACCTGTATACATCGAAAATAACCCCATAAGAAGTAATATATAACGCCCAGTAAAAGCCATATCAAAAATTTCTCCACGCTTCATACTACCCAACTTCTTCTCGTTGATTACAAGAAAAGATGACGCTAAAGTGACGATGAAGCCATGACCGACATCACCGAACATAACTGCGAACAAGAAGGGAAAGGTAACTATAGTAGGTAGCCCGGGATTAACTTCCCTATACGTAGAAATTCCATATGCGTCACATATATTCTGGAATGCCTCAGTAAATTTGTTAGTTCTATGAAATGTAGGAGGACTTCTAGTAGTCTCTAAGATATTAACAATCGTAGGCACTGATTGAGAAGCAGACGACTTCTGCACAGTATTGTTCAACAAATCAATCGAGTCAGTCGGAAGCCACCCTTCGGCTACTAGTAACCTTCTCGACTCATCGTAATCACATTGATTCATAACCAGGTAAACGGCTTTTTCTCTCGCAATAATTTCCCAGCATTTTGGAAGAGACTTAGATATAGCCGTCAATTCCGACATTAATGCAAATTCTGTCTCTTTGGCGACACTGACCAAATCATTCAATTTCATATTAGTCTCTCTTAATTGTCCTTGTCTCATATCCTTCGCGAAGCAAACATCAAACAATTCTCCTCCAAGCGATTCGCATATCTTCTTGATGCGACCTTCAATGTATGAACCATGGAAAAACACAATAAATGCACTTTGCTCTAAATAAATATCCTTTTTATAATCATAATATTTTTCTTCTAAATCATTATGGTAAAAGTAGAGATTTCCCCTTAACAATCTTAAGAGCAATTGTTCTAAGATTATAATTTTATCTTTGTTAATAACACCACTGATATACAAGGACCTAAAATCAGAGGGCTCTTGTGACTCTAACTGTGAAATCTCATCGTCTAATAGAAGACCATCAGTGTGTGTCGCAAAAAAATCGTCCACATTATGGATTGTCGACTTCAAATTTTTCAACCCTTCAATCTTGCCGTTTAAGGACTCGTTTGACAGAATAAGCTGATTCAAAACATTTTCCAATAAATCAGCTCCCTCCAAAAGCTCTTCAATATGACTTTGGCTGGCAATTTCCTCCAACTGATTAGTGTAAGGGTACAGACTCAACCCAATCTTCCTTTTCTCGATTTCTTTCTTAAAGAAGCTATACTGCCTCTCTATATTACCGAGCCTTCTCAATTCCTTGACGAAACATCTTTGGAATTCATTAACCTTTACGTTCAAATCCATAAATTGAACTAAGTCTAGTTTTCCGATTTCATAGATAACTTTTCGGCATGCTTCCGAGGGCACATACAATTGTACCAATGACATTCGTGCCGAACCTAGAAGTGTTAGCATTCTACTAGTAAAAAAAAATGGGTGTAAGTCACATCATAAACTGTGAATTATACTTACGGAAAGCAGCCTCTTCTTTTAGAGACATCTTGTATCCTTGATTCAGTTCTAAGCAACACTAGTCAGTAATACGGAAAAAAGGACTTTGTACATACTTGGTATAGTACACTACTTTTACCCAAGCTGGAGCTGCGGATTAAAAAAAAAAAAAAAAAATTACCCTGTGTTGTCTTAAATGTTACGTAGTACTATGGAATAACTCTACGGGTTTCTATGTTATTTTTCTTTCTTCTGGTCACTGCAATAGTGTACGAAGGAGCTCACTCAGTCGTATAAGTATCCCTATTCGAGAAGAAAAAAAAAATGTGTCAAAGCTGCGTCCGAGAGTAAAAAGTGAATAGAGAAAGCTGCAATCGAGTATCCTCTGAATAGTAAAAAAAAAAAAAAAAAAAAAGACAAAAAAAAGAACCTCTCATATCATCGCATATAATGCCTCGTCTCCAAGAAACAGTATTGCACTATTGTTAACCTGAGCAACTCTTTCTGAACCTTTGAGTATATATATATATATATATATATATATTTTTTTTTTTTTTTTTTTTTTTAAGTAAAATCTGCGAAGATCATCTCAAGACGGAATAATATTGAGGTAAAAAGGGCAAGGTGAGTCGAACATGAAAAACTTGGTTATTCTTAATAGAGGCCATATAACTGCCGAATCAAAGACCTATCCTGACCTTGAGCTTTGGAAATGTGACTTCGATTCAGTTTCAGACAGTATTACAATGGTCCTAGGGTCTAATGATGCTGGAGTATTGGAGGTTCAACAATTCATGAAGACTGGACAAGTTATCTTACTTTGCACTTTTCCGATTCATGAAACCGAATTGCTATCATTTAACCATTTTGTTGACAGCTCTGAACTAATTTTTGTGTTCAGCAACGGTGACATAGTTAGCGCCACCTACGATCTCCAGCAACCGGATCCAGAGATGGCAGTAGTCCAGATAGCAGGTACCATAGAAGGAGGGATTTCCTCATCATGCTTCTCTCCGGATGAGGAAATATTGTCATTATTGACTAAGAATGGTTCTGTAGTTTTGTTATCTAGATTATTAGAGCCGATAAGCGAAAAACATTTGAATCCACAAGACATTAAGATAAGTGTTGATAAACATGTTTCAGTTGGATGGGGTAAAATGGAGACACAATTTAAGGGAAAGGGCGCGAAAGCGATGGAGAGACAAAGAGAAGCTTTAAAGTATGCTGGCTTGGATCTCAAAGAGGACACCATTATGAGGGACCCTACTGTCAAAGAGATGGAGAGGGGCACTCTTAGCCCTTTTGATAATGCACAAACTAAGATAAGTTGGAGGGGTGATTGTGCTTACTTTGCGGTTACTACTATAGAACCGGTAATGATAGAAAACTCGAATGACACCTACGAGAGAAGAGTTATCAGGGTTTTCGATAGGGAAGGTGAATTAGATAGTGTTTCAGAGGCTTGTGATGGGGTTGAACATAATTTAAGCTGGAAACCACAGGGGTCTGTGATTGCAAGTACTCAAAGACATTATGATGAGGACGTGGAACAAGTTCTTGATGTCGTTTTTTTTGAGAGAAATGGGCTTAGGCGTGGCCAATTCAATACAAGACTTGATTCTAAAGATAGTGTTGTCCAGGATTTACAGTGGTCTTCTGATAGTGAAATTTTGGCTGTGAAATTACGTCACAGCGTTCAGTTATGGACTACTAAGAACTATCACTGGTATTTGAAAAAGGAGATAGTTATTCCTGAAGAGACAGATAATGAAATTACATTTGTCAACTTCCATCCGGAGAAACCTTCGAAGTTTATGCTTGGAACTAAAAAAGGACACATTCAGGTTATTGATTTAGCTTTCAAAATAAACACTGGTCCTACTTATACGGGTCTAGACATTGGAATGGTGGTTGTTACAGACGGTAATAATGCAAAGCTTACGCCTATATCGATCGCTAACGTTCCCCCTCCTCTAAGTCTTAGAGAATTCCAATTGGAAAGTAACATTGTAGACATAGCCATTGGGCAGTCAAATGAAGTTTATGCATGTGCCACAATTACAAATGAAATTCACTTAGCGTATCTTTCTATTGAAAGTCTTAAGAAAGGGGGCACTCCTAAGGTTCAAGATAAAAAAGGCTTAGTGCTTGAACAAGACGATTTTATCAAGCAGCTTGCATTTGTCAAAAATAAGCTTCTCGCATTGGTCGAAGGACGGTATGGGACAAGACTTGCTGTATTTGGGGTAGAGCATTCTTTTGCATTATCATTCGAGTTTTGGATTGATTTACCTTCTAAAGCAGTTTTATTAAAATCACTGGCAAATTTTAATGTTGTCGTCATCGAAATGATAGATGGTTCTATTTTTAAGATTGGTTCGGACTTAACATTAATGCACATCTCGAAGTTTCCTCAATTGTGTCATGACATAGAGTTGGCGAATATAATGCCTTCGGATTCAGAATACCCTGATTATGACTTAGATACCGCAGTCGCTTTCGGTATTTCATCTGGCGGTAAACTATTTGCTAATGATTCACACATATGCAGTGGTGTCACATCCTTGAAAGTCACTGAGTCTCATTTACTTTTCACTACAGTGCAATCTCAGCTTTTCTTTATGCACTTGTCCTCCACTTTAAGGAACTACCAACTTTTTCACTGTCATATAAGTCAACAGAATATTGAAGATGAAAGAGTTAGACTTATTGAAAGAGGCTCATTCTTAGTTACAGCAATGCCATCGAAGTATGCAGTTGTATTGGAAGCTCAACGAGGCAACTTAGAAACAATATACCCTAGGATTATGGTGCTTTCTCAAGTTAGATACTTGACCAAGAATTGTGACTATTTGCAAGCATTCTTTGCATGTCGTACACATCGCATCTCGTTGGATATTTTACATGATTATGATCCTGAGTCGTTTTTTTCAAATTTGGAAAGTTTTATCTGCCAATTGGAAGCAACTGAACATTTAGACTTATTCATTTCATGTTTGACGGAAGAAGACGTAACTGTAACAAAATATAGAGATACATTAAATGAGACGGCTGAGTCGTTAAATGATTTAAATTTAAATAGTCTGACCCCCAATAATCAGAGAAATGTCAGTCTTCTGAAGAAGAAGTCGCATGAAAAAGGCTCAAAGGTAAACAAAATTTGTGATGCGATGCTTCATGTATTTCTTAAAGAGAAATTTTTCAAAAAGCATATGCAAAATGTTTTGACCGCTTACGCTTGTAAGAACCCTCCAGACTTGAAGAGTGCCTTGTCTTTAATAGGGACTTTTGATAACGAAGAACAAGCCAGTGACGCTGTAACCCATTTATGCTTTTTACAGGATGTCAATAAGTTGTACGATACCGCCTTAGGATTATACGATGTGAAGCTTACATTGGTTATTGCTCAAAACTCCCAAAAGGATCCTAAGGAATACTTACCATTTTTGCAACATCTTTATGTTCAACCCGAGTTGAAACGGAACTTTTTAATAGACGACTACTTGAAGAAATATAATAGCGCTTTGAACTGGCTTCATCAAATGGGTGGAGAGGCATATGATGAGTTCGATGAGTATCTCGTAAATCATGATTTATACAGAGAAGCTTTGAGTATTTACCGCTACGATGCAAAAAGGAACAATAATACTCTTTATTTATACGCCCAGCATTTAACACAGGTCCAACACTATGCTGAAGCAGGCCTTACTTATGAATATTTAGGTGATAAAGAAAAGGCTTTAGAAAATTTTATTTCCTCCAAAAAATGGAGAGAAGCACTTTCCTTAGCTCAGGAAACGAATGACGAAAAGAGGATACGGGACGTAGCTCTTCTTTTGGTGAACTCTCTAAAAGAAGAACGCAGTTACGCCGCAGCTGCTGAAATTGAATGTTCTTTCTTGGGGGACGTGGAAGAAGCCATCAAGCTGTTTTGCCAAAGCTATTTATACCATCAGGCATTGTTATTAGCCTCTCGTGACATTTCGGAGGGCTCTGTTTATACTATCATTGATGAGAGCCTAATGGAGGGTTTTTCTACAATCGCTGAATTTCTTTCTGACTGCAAGGGTCAACTAAATTCACAGCTTAGACGACTCAAAGAATTACGAGAAAAGAAAGAAGAAAGCCCTCTTTTATTTTATGGGTCGGCAGCAGAAGATGCAGACGCTGTAGACGACGTGTCTGTCGCTCCAACAGAAACATCTACTGCCCCTTCTTTTTTTACAAGATATACAGGGAAGACCAAAGGAACGGCAAAAACAGGTGCTTCTAGAAAGACTTCGAAGAACCGTAAACGTGAGGAGCGTAAGAGAGCTAAGGGTAGAAAGGGCACTATCTACGAGGAAGAGTACTTAATCAATTCCGTCGGAAGACTCGTTGAAAGGTTATCTCAAACTCAACCGGATGCTATTAAGCTTATTGAAGGACTACTTAGAAGATCATTCAGGCAACAAGCCTATCAAATACAGAAGACTTGGCTTGGGCTCACCGACATTTTGTCTGAAAACATTGTTGAAATTTACAGTATGAGCGAAAAGGACAGAGAAAGGGTTGATGAGAATGGTGAAATTTACATGCTTCCTGAATTTAGTCCTCCGAAAATACCCGTTTTCGAGAAGTTTAATACTTTGGATTTTTGAATAGACTCAATATTTCAATACAGATTTGGAAAAAAAATTATATAGTAATAAAATTATTGGCCTACGAGACAATATAAATATTAATTAATGAAGGAAATTTTAGAATCCTAAAATAGGTTAATATAATTTAAAAATATATTGGTTTTGTTCAATTTTGGAGTAGTAATTGTATGGTTTTCTGTCGCGTATTGGTGAATATCGTTGAAATTTAGTTAAGCGTAGGTGCTATTCATAAGTCAAAATGGACTTTCTCAATAACATATTAGGTCAAGGAAGACAGGTACAACTGGTTGAGGAAGCAATACCTATACTATGTAATAGGCTAGAGCATTCGACATTGTCTTCAGATCGACGATCAGCTATTTTGGGTTTGAAAAGTTTTAGCAAACGACATAGGGAAATGGTTGTTGAGTATGGGCTAAAGGCTCTAGTGGGTGCTTTCGAAAGGGAGATTTCAAATGCAGTAAATATTAAAGCCATATTAGAGACATTAATTCTCTTGATGATAGGAGGAGAGGACGATGACGCTATCACAAGAGCGTTGATCTCACAGAAGTCAAGACTGCAGAATGGCAAGTATCCATCACCACTTCTAATGGAAGACTTAGCTTTCGATCAATTTTCCTTGTGGATAGCTGACGAGTGGACGCAGCTGGAAAAGAAAGTTTCTCTATTAATAGATGCTCTTCTCGAAAATGATGATTTCCATGTTAAGCTATATACTTTGCAACTTTTGGAATGCTTAGTCGCAAGTAGAGCCGAAAGAACGAAGGATTGTCTTTTAAGCATACCCACAGCTACTTCAACAATAGTGTCATTATTAAATGATGTCCATGAACCGGTCAGAAATGAAGCAATTCTACTCTTGATGGCAATTGTAAACAGGAACTTCAATATCCAAAAGTTAGTAGCATTTGAAAATACTTTTGAGACTCTTTTCGGTATAATTGAGGAGGAGGGTGGAATCAGAGGCTCCATTTTGGTTCAAGATTGTTTAACTTTATTAACGAATTTGTTACAATTCAATGCTTCCAATCAGAAGTATTTTATGGAAACCCCATGTATTCCGATGTTGACAAGACTTTTAGCTGAGCCTCTTCAAGAGACGGATAGTAATGATGATAATGGTGAAGCTGAGCAAATTATATGGACTGATCAAAGAATACAAAATGTGATTATCTCTTTAGAAATATGTAGGCTTTTTGTGTCAGAGGATAATGAATATTGCAAGCTGAATCAAAATAGATTGCATGAATCGGGTGCATTGTTTACAACGCTAAAGCTCCTGTTTTCTCCCCTTATCATTCCAAAGGCAATTAGGTCCACAGCTCTTTTAACAGTGGCAGATTTGATATCTCGGAATACCGTCTTACAAAATGAATTATCAAAAATAGATGTTCCTTATACTGATCCTTCCTTGCCTTCTCAATTGAACAAGTATGATTCTTCTATTCCTGTTCCTTTGCTTCTATTAAGTTGGGCTTTGAATTCTAATTCTGTCCGTGTGTTCGATATTAGGTTAAGTGCTGCTTTTTGTTTACATGCGTATTTTAGAGATAACGAAGAGGCAAAAATGGACTTTCTATTAAAACAAACTGAGACCTATAAAAGTTTTCATTATTCTTTGGCGCAACCAGAGGAAGAAGAAATAGGAAATAATGAGCAAGAGGATGAAGGTATTTTATCAAATCATCAGAATATGAAAGAAATGGAAGCAATAGCTCAACCACCGTGTAATCTCTTAGCGACATTGATGGATTACGATGCAGAAATTAATTTAAACCCTTATAAGGTCTGGTTTGCGGCTATAATCTTACTCTATATTTTTGAGGATAGCCCTCAGTCTAAAGAGACAGCAAGAAGTTTGATAACTGGAAATGAATCTGATGAAGAAGAAACTATGAGCTGTATTCAAGCGATTGCCAGTTTGTTAACCACTACTTTGACCACCACAGATCCTCGAATTCCCATGGGTTATCTTATGCTTTTAACGGTGTGGTTTTATGAAGATGGTCAGGCCGTTAATGATTTTCTAAGTGATCAGTCCATCGTGAGAACAATTTTGACATTTCTAACCAGTAACTCCTATGAGCTGACACTTTTAGTTCACGGCATGGCGACTATTCTTTTAGGCACAGTATATGAATTTTCGTCGAAGGACTCGCCCATTTCCAGAGAGAATCTACATTCATTGTTAGTGAAGTCACTTGGGCGTGATAACTACACAATGAAGGTTAAGCAATTCAATGAAAATCCTTTGGTCCGCGAATTTAAAAAGAGAAACATCTTCGATATACAAAAAGACTCTACTGGGCTTCCTGATGTTTATTTTGATAAAATTTATGTAGATTTACTTGAAAATAATTTCCTTAGGTTGAAAAAAGCTTTGTTTCACGACCCATCTGTTGAACCTCGCATGAGGTTATCATATGAAGTTTTCGAGGAGATGGATTCGAATTTAGCTTCACTTCGGAAGAAATTTAATGATGAGACAAGAAATGCATCAGAAAGAAAGGCCCAACTTGAAAGCGAAATAGATAGTCTCACTAGAAAAGGCGCGGACTTGGAAGCCGATTCGCAAAAGATGAGTCTGAAACTAGCACAAGTTGAACAAGACTATAAAATTCTTAAGGAAAAGCATGATTCTACAGCGAAAGAGTTGGAACATCTTAGGGTATCGGAGAGAGAGCTACAAAAATTGTCCGAGAAACATCTAGCTGACTACAAAGGTTCTTTGAAAGATGCTGAGCAGTACCGAAAGACCACGAAATCATTAGAGGAAAAAATTAGTAAATTACAGGAAGACAAGGATAAGAGTGAAGCAGGTATTAACAAAATGAGTAAGGAGCTCATTCAACTAACTAGGAACAAAAGAGATTCCGATGCCGCTTTCAAAAGACTTCAAGGAGAAGTTGATTCTTTGCAAAAAACTTTAAATAGAGAAAAGACGAAGTCAGAAAACACTATTCACGGTCTACAAAAAACAAATGAAGATCTTTCGAGCCAGATAGCGAGTCTTCAGCACAGACTTTCTGAAATTAGCGAAAAAGTTGGAGAGGATGACAAAATAATACAACAAAAAGTAAATGAAATTTCCAGGTTGGAAGGCTTTAATAGAGATCTAGAAAGCAAACTTCAAATAAAAACGTCTGAGCATGATTCTGTCGTTTCTCTTATAAAGAGATACGAGGAGGAAATAGAGAAATCGAAGTCTGAAAAAGATATAAGTAAATCAAGCGCGCAAAAATTACGAACAGAGCTATCTCATCTTCAGGATGAAAACTCAAAATTACAGAGCGAAATCGACTCTTCTAAAGGCTCAACAAGAAAAGAGATAAGTGCTTTACAAAATGAGGTCACTGAATTGAGGTCTTACGTTTCAAAGCTAGAGAAACATAATAACGACTCTATCGAGGAGAATAGCAGTCTAAAGAGAAAAATTGAAAATGATGTTAGATCTTATCAAGATGATAAGACTACATTTGAAGCAAGCATCCATAATTTGCGAAATGAATTATCTGGAAAATCTGACGAATCTGAACAAAAAGAAGCGGCTCTTGGGAGTTTAACGGAAAAGTGCGCTCAGCATGAAAGCCAGCTTTTGTCCCTTGAAGAAAGCTATACGAAATTGAAGGACTCAACAAAAGAAAAAGAAATGGCCCAAAGGGAAATAGAGGAGTTGAAACTGACCAAACAAAATAATGATGCAGTAATTGCTGGCTTAAAAAACGAGAACTCAAAACTTACGAGCGACCTCGAGGATCAGAAAGCAAAATTGGATCATTTACAATACCTAGAGACTTTCTTCGAAGATAATAGAAATTCCTCTGATTCAATGAGCCAAAAGACAAAGGAGAGGAGCGGTAAAACTTCCGAGCTCGATAAAGTTTCTAAAAGGGACAATAAAAAATCAAAAGCAGATCATTTGCCGCTTTCAGATGACTCGAAGAGGCTGGTTTCACAACAAGAAAAAAAGGATCTTGAAAAAGCGATTGAAGATCTTACTTCAGACGTAAAATCTAAACAGAGCGAAATTGAACGCTTGCAGTTAGGACCGTCTTCTATAAAGATTGACAGAGAGAACGGCGAAAGAATTAGTACCCTTGAAAGTATGCTCACACATTCCAAGAGTGCACATGAAAATGAGGTCGAGGAGTTGAAGAAGTCGAGCAACGATGTTTCTAAAAAATTGTCTGCTACGAAAGAGAAGGTCTCGAGTTTGGAAAAACAACTTGAGGACAAGACACAAAAATTCAGACTCTTGGAGAAAGAATCGGCTAAGTGTAAGGACCAATTGAAGGGAATGTCTAAGGCATCAAATGAACGCAAGATTGAGATAGACAGGCTCAAGAGTCGAATAGAGGGATTCGAAGCTTCAAAGTCTGAGAGCGAAACTTTGCTAAATAATGAAAGAAATGCTGCAGTTAATATTAAGAAGAGCAATGAGTCCATGCGTGCTAGAATAGAAAGCCTTGAGACAAATATTGAAAATTTACAGTCTGAAAACAAAACAAATGATAACGAAGTTAAAAAATGCAGGGCGACAATAGAAGACAAGGAAAAAGAAATATCACAAATAGAGCTGATTAATAAATCTTTGAATCATAGTGTGCATAGTCTTCAAAGTTTAGAAGCAGTTAACCAGAATTTACGGAGACAACTTACAAATAACAATGGTGAAATAGGAAATGGAGACGCCCAGAAGGAAGTTAAAGAAGACTCTAGTGTTAGACAAGATGCTAATGAAATTCTTCAACTTAGGAAAAAGGTAAGTGATTTGGATAGTAGGTTGAAGGAACAGGCTTTGAATACAGTGCCTAGGACAGAATTGGATGATCTCATGTTAGTCATGTCAGACATGGAGGAAAAACTTAAAAAGTATAAAAACAGATTAAGAAATGAAGGCGAGGAAGTTTCATCAGATGAAAGTGAAGATCTGGATGAATCCGGAGATAGTAATGATTAATAGATTTATAGAGGCTAATAAATGTTGTTATTATGGATTTTTATAGATAAATAAGACATTTAGCTCTAGGTGAAAGGCTACTTAAAAAATTAAAAAAAAAAAAAGAAAAAAAAATAGACTTAGACCAGTACACTTTAATATGCCTTCGATGATTAGTAACTTAACTTATGATTTTATTGATAGATTCATATGATTCATTTTCAAACAATTTGATACAGTTGATAACATCGAGCACAGGGAAAGAGGTATTTAGGCTCTTTAACAATTCAGTTGAACCCAATGAATATTTAACCTTTGCACAAGAATATTTAAAGCTTTTCGAATACATTGTTATAGGTCCAGGACCTGGACATCCTTCATGTGATAAAGACATTGGTATTATTAGATGGTTGATCAGACACTGCAGCCTGCAAGATAATGTAGTGCCTATATTTGGTGTATGTCTAGGATTTCAGTGCATCTGCGAAGAGTTCGGTTGCACTGTCAAACCTCTCGAAAATATTCAACATGGCCAAGTATACACGGTTCGTCCAATATTTCACAAAAAATACACTAATGACCTATACCCGTTGCATCTTCATCGCCGAGAAGGTATTCTATGCGTACGATATCATTCTTTGTTTGTCGAAAATATCGACAACAGTAGCATGGTTCAATTGGCATACTGCGATGAGTACTTTCCTGAGCATTACGAAATCTTGATGGCTGCAAAACATAAAACTTTACCTTTTTATGGCATTCAGTATCATCCGGAATCTGTTCTCTCTGACGATGGACATTTGCTACTCAAAGCATTCGACTCCCTTGCTCAAAAGTTCAATATAAATAACAACAGGTTAATAGTTGAAGAAGAAAGGGAAACCCTAAAAGCCGATTTTTTTAAAAAGATGGATAAGTTGGGGGTCGTGGAGAGGACTCTACTGAAACCTAGCAAAGGACCTAATGATATGGTAGACTTTCAAATACATATAAAGGAGTTGAACTTGAAATCCTTTTCTAGCTCAAAAGTAGATCCAATAGGCATTTGTGACTATTTGGGTAAAAATTCAATTCATTTTTTTTTATTGAACTCTGCTGCCCCACCAGGCAAGTGGTCAATTATTGCGCTTCCTATTGAGAACTACTCACTTGTGTTGACTCATTCAATAGACAGGAGAAATGAGGTAGGTATATCAGAGTTTGCGTCAAGAGACTCAACAAGTCTTGCTCTTCAGGAGGACAAAACTGTGTGGGACTATCTTGGAGAGAAAATGCAAGAGTTGTATGTCCCTCTTGAAGTTATTGATAAGAAACTAAGAGGGTTCAGTGCGAAAGAGTTCCCCTTTTTTGGAGGGTTGGTAGGTTTTATTGGGTATGAAGAAGGACGCCATATACGACTAAACAAAATGCGATCAATGACACAAGGTGCTACGCCCGATCTAAAGCTCATACATGTTGAACGATTTTTATTGTTAGAAAATGACACAGGCAAGAGCTATTTAGTCTCAACCGGTTATCGGCATGACCAAATAGAGTGGATCTCGCTGCTAGGCCAGAGTCTCGAAAACAGTGCACATGATGGAAGTCTCCGCTTTAGTTCTGATGGTGTTCCTAAAAGTGTAGAATCGTTATTGGAAGAGTGTGATCATTTAGACTTCGAATTTCCTGACAGACGAACCTATACGGATCAATTCAATTTATGTCAAAAGCATTTGCACTCTGGTGATTCCTATGAATTGTGTCTCACTACACAAGCTAAGATTAGAGTTCCCAACTATATTGATCCGTGGGATATCTACAAAATATTAACAGTGCATAAAAATCCTGCTCCTTATTCCTGTTTCTTTGATTTTACAGACTGCATTCTTATTTCTTCGTCACCAGAAAAATTCTTATCGTGGGATTTCGACTCACACTTTAATGACAATAGAATATTCGAGTATAGACCAATAAAAGGTACTTTAAAAAAAAGTGATAATATGAGCTTGGCAAAAGCTCAAGAAATATTGAGTACACCTAAAGAGAAAGCGGAAAACCTCATGATTGTTGATCTTATTCGGCATGATCTTCATCTGCTTGTTGCGAATGTTACAGTCCCGCGTTTATTAACCGTAGAGGAGTATGAAACTTTATACCAATTAGTCAGTGTCGTCCAGGGTTCTGTTTCTAGGAGCAAGGTCACTGGAATTGATATTTTGCAGAGATCTTTGCCTCCTGGTTCTATGACCGGTGCTCCGAAGAAGAGGTCTGTAGAACTATTGCAGGATATAGAGAGTCTTAAGCAAAATAGTTCCAGTTCCACTGCCGCTAGAAGAGGCGTATACAGTGGTGTTGCCGGTTTTTGGTCTGTGACCGATGTCTCCAATTGGTCGGTTATCATCCGTTCCATATACCATTATACAAATGATCTAGAAAACGACCACCACAAATCAATATGGAGAATTGGAGCAGGCGGTGCCATCACTGTTCTAAGTGAAGAAGAATCCGAATGGGAAGAAATGATGCTCAAATTCTCCAGTACTCTAAGAGTTTTTAAGTAGGACCTACGTGTATAGCATAGATAATTCATCACGTGATAGGGCTTTCTCAATTTTTTCGACGCTATACTGTCAAGGATTCTAGGTATTAAGCAAACATAAATAGAAGAATGTCATTACATGGGTTTGACTCGAACGGAGCTTCTCAGGGCCGGCAGCAAGGTTTGAGCTCGGAGAGCTATGATTTCCAAGAAACCTATGATGGATTAGGTGAGGAAATTAATACATCTGATGATGCTCTTAATGAAGAGACCTTTGGTGGGACCGAAAATATCAGTAAAGATTTCGACTTCGGAGCAACGATGGGTCAAGCTAGTCAACCGGCTACATCAGGTAATAAACCTGGGGTTACATATGCGCAAGCAGTTTCGCAAGCGAATAATGATGATGAATTTATGCAAGACCTTTGGGGTCCTTCTAATCCGACTAAGACACCACCTTCGAAGCCCGATGGTCAAGGAGCGGGAGAGCGCAAGGTTTTATCTTTGGAGGAGATCGAGGCGCAATTGACGTCAATTGCTAATCCTCAACAGGTTCCACCGCAGCAGAATCCGATGGGGATGCCTAATATGATGTTTCCACCACAATATGGCGGGTACATGATGCCACCTCCTGGTGTTATACCACCTGGTAATTATGGCCAGTTTCCTGGCGTTGCTTTTGGTGAAACTCCCCAACACATAACTAATAATGGAATGCAAGCAGTTAACCAGTATGGTGTCGCAATGCCTTCACAAACGGCGCCGCCACCTTCTTTTGGGCCAAATGTTCAAGCGCAATTTCAGCCTCCTCCGCAAGCTGCGCCGCCTTCGCAGCCTGCTTTAAAGTCTTATATTAATTCGCCAATACACCAAACCCAACAACCATCGCAGGTGGGTGATTTCTCTGTCAATCAGAAGCATGAGCCACCTGTCGTTAATGGGACCAACAATGTACTACCACATATTTCGCCTTCTCAATTTCCAGTGTTGGGTTCAAAGGTAACAGAAACTGGTCAGAATCAAGTTCCTCAAGTAGGAAAAATTCTGGCTAATCGTAATCAAAGGACAAGTACTCACTCTCCGTATCATCCCGTTGACTTTTCTGATCTTCCTCCTGAACAACAACAGAAATTCACTAAAAGGCACGAAAAAGCTGCTCGCATTATGAAATACTCTGGTATTATGAATCCTAAGGATAAAGACTTTGTAACACGGTTCCAGTTGTCACAGATAGTGACAGATGATCCTTACAACGAAGACTTTTATGCCCAAGTTTTCAGAGTCATTCACCCAAGAATTAGAGGGGGCTATTTGCAAGAGCCTACCCAGCCAAACAATTCAATTGCGCAGGCATATTTAGACCAAAGTGGTCACAGATTAGGCGGTCGCTACAAGAGGGCCGATGTTGCTTTACAGAGAATGCAGCAACAGGTTCAGAAGGCAGTGACTGTTGCTAAAGAAAGACCAAAACTTACTCAGTACGCAAGAGAAGGGTCCTTGGGTAAGATTTCCGTCGGAAATGGTAAGAAGCCTAGGCAACAACTAGAAATATTCAGCCAGGCTGCGCAAAATGAAATTGATAAGCAAGAGGCGAGGGAGTCAGGCGAACAAAAGCAAGGCCAAGAGGCCTACGACTTGGAGTCAAAGATCAGGAAGCTTAAATCCCCAGCTATTACCGGGCCAAGTGAAGCGCGCAAGAAATTTACCAAGAAAGATATTATGAGTATTTTAGAGAATATCATTTCTAATGTTATGGCTGTCGAAAGCAAGACGAGAGTATCCAATGATGTAGACACATCAGAATTGTGGGAATCGTTGCATATCTTTGATCAAAACCCGACAGCAGGTGGTTCTGAAGAAGAAGTCAATCCTTTTATCCAATGCCTCAATTATAATAAAGCTTTAAAGATCTTAGGGAGGTTGTTTAAATTTCTTTCGCGAGAACAGATTCTTACCATAGTGACTTTAATAATGGCAAACTTAGAGAAACTAAAGGTCATAAAGGAAGGTTCTTATAGTACGTATCCGGATAAAAAAGTACCTGGAAGCATCGTGAGATTAATTGATTTATATTCGGTAACGTTTTCGAAAGTCTTGATGAACGCAGTACAAGAGTTCAGGTTTAATGAAATTATCGGATTACTTGTCATTCTTATCGAACATAATAATGTTGCTTTTGTTTCCACTACAAAGATAGGTTTGTCGATTTTAACTACATTGTTGTCTCGCGCTGAATTGATCAAAGGCGAGGGTTCTATTTCGGCAACTGACTTGTCTGAGTGGTCTGCTTGTTATGACGAGTTGTTTACTTCATTGGAATCTCGGATTGCTGAGATTTTCCCTCCTCATCCTGATAATTTTGATGATGGTTCCTCTAAAGAGAACTATGTATGGCAATTTTTGGCTACTTTGTCGCTAGGTGGTAAATTGAGTCATCAAAGAATCATAGTGGACGAAGTCAGGGATCAAATTTTTGGTGTCATGAATAGAGCTAAAGCAATTGACAACCTGGATGTGGCTAATTTATATAAGAAGCAAAACCTATTGAACAATTTAAACATGTACTTGGTCGTCATGGGCCTCGTTGCTGATGAAAATGATATCCTGGAATTACAGAGTTAAACTTGTGAATTCTGGTCAAATATATAGTGAATGGATAATGCAAAAACGTTGGTTATACAAAGAATGTGTTCCTATTCGCCACGCGGTTTTATGTGGGAAGTTTCCAACATAATTTGTGCTTTTTCTTTTTTTTTTTGTGTGTGTGTCTTCTAAATATCATAGAAAGATAATTCTTACTGAATTATATAGTGTTCATGAGCGGCAGCGATTGTCTCAATACAATTCAGTACGCTCGAACTTTGAAACTACCTTTTGTTCACAAAATTTAGTTTTGTATTTTAATTCGAAATTGCAATTTTGCAAGAATTTGTTAGATCCTTCAAAAGAAAGCTGCGAAAGTTAGCTATATACCTTAATAGAATTTAACAAAAGCAGTCCCATAAGTAACGCGGAAAATACTAATTCTGTATTTGAATATAAGTTAAATTAAGGGTCTGATGTACTAGTGTCGCCGAGACAACAAGCCTTATTCCTTTACTTGTTAAGTAGCTAGCAGCCGTCTTGCTTTTTTTTTTTTTTTTTTTTTTTTTTTTTTTTTTTTTTTTTTTTTTTTTTTTTTTTTTTTTTTTTTTTTTTTTTTTTTTTTTTTTTTTTTTTTTTTTGTGATGTCCCCGTTATTGTGGATATCTGAGACCTACATACAAATATCATACGTCTTATAACCATTAGGGTATTAGATGCACTAATTGGACACTTTTACCCAGCGGATGGAGTCAACTAACTATAGTGCTTTCATACAGAGGAAACAAGGCGAAGGTTTGTAAGCAGCTTGTGAAAAGATTTAAATCAAATTTATCATCGAGTTTTTTGAGCTCTTAGGGTGCTGGTACTTTGATTGTAATTTTTTCTATAGTGAACAGGAACTGCTAAATTTGGTCGCAATTGGTCAAAACGCTTAATCACCACCACTGAAAAGTCATAACTGACTTCGTGTAATCAGATTGATACATTTTGCAGTGCTTGGACGAAGTTTTGGTAGTTCAATAATGAAAGACAAGCAATGTACCGATGAAGGTCTTGTTATGCCCCAGGATAGACATGCAAAGGAAGGCGAGTACATGAATTATGATACAAGGGATGTTAGAGATGAAAAGATATACACTCATGGTTACGTACATGGCCACATCCACCATCATGATGATCATGCTCATATTCATGGCCATATCCACAACCATGACCATGACCACCATTTCAAAGATTTAGAACGAGAACCTCCTTTCTCAATCGAAAGTGTTTTGAATGATGTCGACAACCTAACTCAGCACCAGGATTGCAGTGCTTATGACGGCTTTGACCTTTGTCAAGATATTTTGTGTGATGAGCTAGACGATTGCTTTTATTTGAAATGTACAAAGAACGAATTGAAGGAGAGGCTAAACGAGGCCTACAATTTAGGGCAACATGTTGGCCTTAAGAACTCGGCAAATGTGCAAACGGCGAAGGACGGGTTTTTAATACCAGATATCCCAACAACTGGTCAATTGGAACAGAAGACAAAAATTGAAACAGCAAAAGACAAGAGCGGGGTATGTGGTATCGAAGAAACCAAAATCGATGATCCATCATCTATAAGCCATGGGCAAAACCTTTGCGATACACAAATGTCAAGAACCTTATTATTCGAAAATTTAATAAATGAAGTTCAACATAACTTCGAGATGAAACAATCAAGTTTAGACAAAAGCAATTCTCCGAAACGAACTAAATTAGACCCCGAAATTGCGGGCTCAAATTTAAATACTGATATTCATTTTCCACACAGATGTCATGTCTCTATGGAGAAAGATACATCATCAGAAAGGAATATAAAAGATTTATCGACTGGAAGCTATAAACCAGGACACATGGCACACAATGGACACCATCATAATCACAATTCTTGTTTCCATACTACCGTTCCTGTGAATACAGAAACTCCAGTCGATCAAAAAAAAAGCACTGTTATGTCGGACTTTGAATTCTACTTGCATTTCAACAACTTGGATACGAGTAAAACCTCAATAAATTATTTGGAAGAGCCCTTAGCAAAGGAACTCACTGACACATCACAATTTGATGATACTCTGTTCCCATGTAGATGGAACAATTGTTTAAGAAAAGTGTCTAATGAGACAGTCATGCAACACTTGATAGATCAGCATATTGGACAAGAGTATTGTGAGAATGAACCTCCTTCACTGAATGGCCCTAAACTGTCTTATCAATGCGAATGGGATGACTGTAACTTTATTAATCCTGACTTGTCTTTACTCATAGACCACTTGAAATCGCATAAAGGCGGTTCTCGAGCTAACGAGAACCCGTTGATCTTAACGCCGCACTCTCCAACAACTTCAAGTATGTCACCTCCGCTAGTATGGGGTTCTTGGAAAGAGCAGTCACAACTGGACACGAACAGCACTAACGTTGACATTTTTCCTCGAAGCAGAGAAATAAAAAATGAAAATTCGAACTTAGATCAATTCACTTGTCGTTGGGAAATCGGCTTAGATGCCTTTCAGTATCCCCTTCAATGCGGTCGAAAGCACTCTTCCAGCGGTGACTTACATCAGCATTTGCTTGATGACCACATAGATCACGGAAAATCTATCTACCACTGTAGATGGATAGGCTGTCTGCGTCATAATGGTAAATGCTTCCCCCAGAGACAAAAATTGTTGCGCCATGTTTATATGCACACAAAACATAGACCATGTAAGTGTAATATCTGTGGTGCCCAGTTTGCTGTCGAGTCTATGTTGCAGCAGCATGTGAGAACGCATTCGGGTGAAAAACCGTTTACTTGTTCTGTATGTGGGAAGGAATTTGTCACTGCTTCGAGTTTGTCTATTCATAAACGTGTTCATACGGGTGAAAAGCCCTTAGAATGCAAATGGCCTGGTTGCAATAAACGTTTCAGTGAAAGTTCAAACCTAAGCAAGCATATGAAGACACATACAAAGTCCTACAACTGTGGTGTTTGTCACACAAATTTCTGTAAGAAATCTGATTACTCTGCGCATATGGCTTTTCATGAACAATGAAAAAAAAAAAAACTAATTTGGTTACGTTTAGTTTCACTAGTTCACTTCTGTAGAATGTCTACATGAATGGTAGTGTAATACACAATATCTTGAAAAATGCTTTAAGTAGACTCAGCTTGAGGTAGAAGTGTATATCAAGAGTTTATATTTTGAGTTTGTAAGATAATGAGGGGGTCATGTACTTTGCTTAAGTCACCCAGGTTACATTTACCTCCAAAAGAGATAAAAATGTTTGAATTCCCACTTCTTCTGTCGATTTCAGCAGAAGAGTTACCTAACAATGGCTTTGGGATCAAAAACTACTTCATCGAGAGAACCAAATACGGGCATTGGCCCGTTTACAAGAAAATACAGAATACGAAAATAACTACTGAGATTAAGAGGATAAAGGGAGATATTGATCAATTCAAGAGGGATTTGATGAGGGTTTATCCTGCACTTTCCCAGGAAAAGGTAACTATCAATAGAACTGCGGGATATGTTAATATAAAAGGTGACTACGTGGATGAGATCAAAAGCATTTTTTCGACAGAAATTCCTTAGAGTTTCAATTTCATTGTATATAGCATACTAATAGATAAAAGTTTATTATTGAATTAATCGAGGGATATTTAATGTAGCAAAAAAAAAAAAAAAATTAAAAAAAGTTGAATTATTGTAGGTTTACTTCTGAAGTCTGTTCCAGAGTTGTACTGGAAGTATCTGATATTGAGAAGGCAGCTTGTCGAATCAGAACTATCCAAGGGTCACTCAATAGCTCGACAGCTCCAGGTCTCTTTGCAGGATCATGCTCCAAACATCTGGTTACAAAGTTCCTTCCAGCCAAGCTAAGCTGGTCAGGACTAGGTAACTGTGGTTGGTGACCTGCTGCAATATGGTACATGATGGCCCATTCATTGTCCAAATTTGACCAAGGTCTTCTGCCTGTTGCCATTTCAAGGACACAACAACCAAGCGACCAAATGTCTACCACACCATTTTTCTTAATTGGTGATCCTGTAATAACTTCGGGAGACATATACATGGGTGTACCTGCCATAGAATTTAATTTGTTTACTCCAGCATTTGGTAATGAGCCAGAATTGCTGCTGCCAAAAGTTTTCCTGCTAGTAGCGATAACTTTTGCTGCACCAAAGTCAACAAACTTTATCACCCCATTATGATCAAGTAAAATGTTTTCAGGCTTTATATCACAATGGGCAACACCCGATTGATGTAAATAAGCTAAACCTTCGAGCATCTGCAATGCATAGACCTGAATAACCATTTCATCTTCAATCCTCCCGTGCGTCAACAAGCTTGCGAGTGACCCGCCTTCGCAATACTCCATAAAAATATAAACCTTATGTCTGTGAACCTCTATACCAAAGTACTGAACCACGTTGGGGTGATTCAACATTTCTAAAATTGTCATCTCGTCCTTGATAGCAGGAACAAGATTTTTAACAGATTGGCTATCTTGAAACTTGATCTCTTTTACTGCCATAACACCACCAGTGTCCAAATTTATAGCAGCATAAACACTTCCAAACGTTCCTCCACCGATATATTTTCCTTTTTGCCATCTTATAGAAACGCTTGAGAACGACGAAGCTAGTAATGTGACGAACTGATATTCCAGATCCGTGATGTCGATGACCCTTCCTATTATTTGTGACCTGCTTTGTAATTGTTCACGGTAGCTTTCTATTTCCTCTATTTCTCTCATCACATCCTCTCTATATGCTTTCATATACTCTTCGTCAGCAGTTCTATCAATTTTTTGACGTTGCGAGGACCACTTAATTAATTTACTCTTCTGCACTTCACTAGATCTTGCACCCATAATATCGAAGTGTGAAATCAAAAGGGACATACACCGGGCAACCTTCAACTTTAAGGTACAAAAATGATCCGAACTCAAAACGAGTACGTTGAATCCTCTTGTCATATCCATGGCAAATTCTAATGCTAAGACGCATGCTCTAAATGTCTTTCTATCAGAAGGTATGCAATCATCACTGACGAAAGACACCCAATTAATTGCCAATTGCATCAATTTCTTGAGAACAGCTGTTTTCTTTGAAGACCGAAGAATCCTCGTTGAATGTAAACCATAATCCCTAGCATCAACAAAATAATTATTAATCAACTCTTGGCATTCAATATTGGGGAAGTTGTCTTTGAATTTAGACCGAAGAACATCAACAGAATTGATAACTGCCAAAGACATCCTGAAAAAAAGGTTGTTTATTTTAGTAAGTTCATGGTGGATTTTAGACACCGAGCATCGCCTTTCTGCGACTCTCAATAACCCCCCCGAAGGGAACTGATTCAAGTTTTCAAAAAACATATCGCGAGCGTGATATTGCTCGTAATCAGGTAAGTTTGTTACAAGGAGTATTTCATTTGGATTGACTTCAGTTATAGGCATATCATTTATCTCAATATGCATAACAAGACCCTCCCACATTATTGGACTCAAAGGACATATTGCCAAAAGATACAGAGTATCTGAATTTTCATCAGTAGTATCGCTGCGGCTAAATGGTTGACCCACAATTTGCTCTTCCGATTCGAGCATATTAAGCAAGAAATTGAAGTTTGTATTCTCGCTTTTATTGTCTGTATTAATTGTAAAATCAAAAAAAAGTTTCGAAACTGCTTGATCATTATCTATCAAGTTGGGAGAGGCAAAAAAATACATGCCCTTATTTTCAACTGTGCCTGTATAAACCAAAACATGATTTGTGAGCCTCAAAGCTTCGAATAAATCTTTACCCGAATTATTGGGAAGAATTTCAAGGAGATAGGAATTAGTGAAATTCCGGTGAAGCCCAAGGCTGAATCTGGTAAGTTTTCGCCTAATTTGTCCAATGTCATACAACTTAGAAGTGTACCAAAGAGTCATATCAGAAGTACTCGGAAAACTATTACGCGGATATCTTGTTGTGTGAAGAGAAAAAGCTAGCAATCTCTTTAGAAGCTTCAGAGTAAGCACACTGATCTCCTCCGCGACTAATAAACTTCCGCCTTCTATGAATTCACCTAGACATTTCAAAAAATTCCAACTATCCTCTAGTTCCTGAGGCTCCTTAAAGGTTTTGAAACCCGTTTTCAATTTGGAGCTATCTAGGATTTTCATATTGAGCAAGTACAAATAATACTTGACACAATCAAGAACAACCTTATCGAAATCCAGATTCTCACCACTAAATAAATCTCCTAAAACCCACTTCTTCTGAGAGTCAGTTCTACAATATTCAAGAATACCATGTTTCACTTCTAAAGCCAACGTGATATAGGACTTGAAGTCATCAAGCATTTGATCAATCATCATCAAAGTTGGATTATGCAATTTCCTCGCGTACAGCAAACGTACTTTTATTATTTCTTTAATTAATTTCATTGGTATAAGACAGATGTCGATAACATCATATATGTAGTCTGGTAACTTCATTTCCTTGAAAATTTGACCGTAAAGAATATAGGTGAACTTAGACTTTGTCATCCAAATTGCCAAAGGGGAAAAAATACGCTTTCTGAAAATTGTATAAACATCTTTTTCCTTCATCAATCGCTCAGCCAAATACTTATTGTCCTCATCGAATAATTGCCATACCATTTTTGGGGCTGAGGAGATGACGTCCAATCTGCTCGTATTTAGTGGGCTTTGATTTATATCCACATCATCATTAACTACCCAAAGGCCTAAACATTGGGACTCTCTCTTGATTGCGTCGGTTATAGATAACCATGAGTTCAAGGCATCAATTCGCTGCTCGAATTCAGGAGTTCTGCAAATAGGCTTTTCATTCTTCATGTCTTCCAATGTGCTCCACAACTCACAGCACTTATCATATCTATCAAGAATATTGATAACCTGATTTCGGGGTGGATTTGAGACAGGGTTGTCATAATTGATTTCGTACTTAAGAACCTCATCAAATAAACTATCAGCTAATGTTCTACGGTACTGAATGACCTTGCGTTGGTCGTCCTCAGTCTGGTTGAATATTTTCGCTTTAATTTCCCACCACAAATTCTCCTTGAATCTCGTATGCACCAAGAAACTATGCCCGGAATCAGGATTATTCTTATTGATAATTTTTGTTTTTTCTGATCTGACCACATCTCCTGTTAGAACAGACGTCAACATCGATTGCCACTCCAATCTTTCTATCACATCAGGGTCTTCCCAGTTTTCTCGTGTAGCTTTCCTATTGTAGCTATCGCCAAAGCTGACTGGAGTTTCCGGTCTAGAGGCCAATGAGGAAAGCACTCTATCATCTATAACAAGTTTTTGGTCGGCCAAGTCACTTAACATGTCATTCTCATCATTCAAATTGCTATCTTCGTCGTAGTCATCATCCTCATCAGGAATGTGATACTCTATATCCCTTACTTCATCATAAGAGTCGTTGATGCCCTTGGTATAATAATCATCGGCAAACTGGTTACTAATTTTGTTGAGATATGCTTTTTCCCGTGACAAATACTGGGATTCGTTATTCTTTAGATTGTTTGATATAATTTTCGTCAACGACTGTGATCGTCCTCTCTTTGGGTTGTTCGTAAAGTAGTCTTCGCTTCCCTGTTTACCCACACTAGCATTTCGTGGAGAAGCCTTTTTATTATTACTGCTAGAAGGCAAACCTCCTTGTGAAGCTGTTGTAGGAGTTACAACTGAATTTCCACTGCTGTTTGTTGTTTGGATTTGAAGTTCGCCTCGTGAATTGGTTCTCGTATTGATTGTACCTCTAAATAATGATGGTCTTCTAGAAGGTGTAGCAGTTACGTTTTGATTATCAATGACTGTACCTTTCAGATTTGACGCCTCGCTCTCATCTCTAGTGTTCTTAGACGCCGAGGACTTGGAATTATTCTTGTCCTCCATCTTCTAGATATTACAATAAAAATCGCTCTCCCTTTCTACTACAGTAAATATATGCGTAGAAAGCTTTTAAATAGCACAAAAATTCTTCACTATACTATTAGACCACACTTGACGTCAAACAAGAAAGGAAAATCCATACCAAATGAGTAGATGACCTTGAAGCTAATATGGCCTCCTTATATCAGATAATAGCAAATGAAAAGAGTTTTAAGCATTTGCGATGTGGCATTCCTTCAGTAGATTCTATATTACAGGAGACACTATCATGCGGGATTCATGATATTCAAAGCGTCCCTAATGTCAGAGGACATTTTGCCATATTGGGAGCTTTAATAGCATCTCATCTATCGAATACGGGGGGAAGTAAAGTTATCGTTATAGATACGTACAATCCTTTTCCATGGCATCTAGTTACATGTCAACCCAATTTTCAAAAGGAATGGCTAAGGACTCGTATAAAGTCCTTCACGGCAGACACTTTCGCTAAACTATTTGTATTATTTGCGGGAGGTAGCTTGAAAGGAGCAGAATCAAAAAATTCGCTTGTTATCATAAATAATTTTCATGAAATGGTCGAGTTGTACTGTCTTGATTTGATGGCTTCCTATGAGGAAATGCTTCTAAAGTTTCAGATAGATAAAAACGCAGTTGTTTTGCAAAACAAGGAAAGGATACGAATGGAAGGTTTTACGTCGAGTATCCCAGATTTACCATCGCACTCGGGCTTGTTAAAAGATAATCCTACTTTGAAATATAAATCGCATCTTCGCATGATGATTGATCTAATTTCACGCCATACCTTGGAGTCTAATCTGCTCTGCTTCCTTGTTGGCACTTTGACTACCAAATACAAATTATTCGAGACAGGACCCTCTCCAAGCCAGAGCCTACTATCTAGTTCGCAAGTTCCTTCGTCACAGTCGAGCGCAATGAACACTTCTTTCGAAATGGCAGAGAACAGGACGAAGGGACGACTAGTCTTGAGCACATCATTGGGTGAAAAAGAAGCTTCTACACCGGGTATGATGAATGTCACACCCAGCCAATTCGACTCTTTTATAGACAATGTGATAATTCTGAGACTTATATTTTACAAGGAATGGTATCATAAGACGCCACAGTATTTAGCTACTTCTGCAAGAAGTCCCAAGAAAACTTTCGCAACTTGTCCAACTTCTAATTTGAAAATGATACAGGCCGTCAAGGTAGTAAATCTACAAATGCCTTCACAGAGATTCACTCCTGCCTTTTTTGATTTTAGCTACGAGTTTGAAGAAGACCCAAATTTGCAGGAAAATGAAAAATTTAAGAACTTTAATTTCGAGGATTTCTCTATCGAGCCGGAAATTGAAGGGAGCCAAGGAACGGCATCTAATATACGGAGTGGGGGTGCATCAATGGATGACGATCTTTCGAGATCTAATATTCTATCAGTATTGGAGTCAGTTCCTTCGTCGCCTAGTATTAATATCTCGCAAGTTCATGATAATGCAACTACATCTCATCGTAATAGCCAGATGGAAAAATCTGGAACACATAGTGACCATAATGCAGGTTTAGGAGGACAGGAATTTGAAGAACAAGAAGAGATAGAATTTTCAGATGACGACTTGGTTGAATCAATATTATATAAAAGTCATACTAACAGAGGCTAATCGCATATTACATATAAGAGGAGGTTAAAGATACACATACCATTTATATATATATATTATTATTTTTCTTTTTTTTTTTTTTTTTATTCAGTCAACTCATCTCATCTCATACTAGACTTTAGCCAATACCTTAATATACGAGAGTCGACATGGCGACGCTAATACCCCCAGCGTCGAAAAAGCAAAAAAAGGAAGAAAACTCAGCTGCAAATAATGATACTGTACCGGAGAACTTGCCAAATGTGTTGATTAAATTCCAATCTTCAGAAACTGGAGAGTCTATAGGAAGCTCGATAAGAGTCCCGGGAAACATATCAGAACAACAACTTGAGCAATTATTAAATCAGATGAATTCAGAAACAGATGACCCCGTTCCATACACATTTGATTTATTGGATAAAACAGAAGATGGGAAAGAAGACCGATTGGTTGAAATCAGAGACAATTTATACACATCTGTCTTGAAACCTCAAATCAAGACCACGGAAGATTTCTTGACATTGCTTTTCACACCAAGAGCGGTATTCAAGGTAAAGCCTATTACGAGATCCAGTGCATCAATAGCAGGCCATGGCTCTACAATTTTGTGTTGTCAATTCGCACCTAATAATTCCGGTAGAATGTGCTCTGGTGCTGGTGATTCTACCGCCAGGGTATGGGATTGCCATACTCAGACCCCTCTATACACCTTGACTGGGCATACTAATTGGGTGCTATGTGTTAGCTACTCCCCCTGTGGCAGTATGATCGCAACTGGATCTATGGACAACACAGTAAGATTATGGGACAGCGCACTGGGTAAGTGTATAGGTAATACTGCTTTGAAAGGACATTCTAAGTGGATATCTAGCTTAGCTTGGGAGCCGTTGCATTTGATTAGTCCTGGACAAAGACCAAGATTAGCATCGGGTTCAAAGGATGGAACTGTGAGAGTTTGGGATACTACTCAAAGGGTTTGTGTTATGACGATGGGAGGACATACCAATGCAGTCTCTTGTATCAAGTGGTCGGGCTCAAATATTATTTACAGTGGCTCTCATGACAAAACAATTCGAGCTTGGGATATTCCTGCTGGCGGAAGGTGCATTCAAATTCTCAAAAGTCATGCGCATTGGGTTAACCATTTATCTACATCATCAGACTACGTCCTTCGAAAAGGCGGTTTTGACCATACTTCGACACCATCTTCCATCCGAAACTCAACTCCGGAAGACTTACACAAATCTGCTTTGGAGCAATACGATAAAGTTTCTAAATTAGGAGGTAAAGTCAGTGAACGAATAGTAACAGCGAGCGACGATTTCACAATGTACCTTTGGGAGCCATTAAAGTCTTCGAAGCCAATCTGCAGAATGACTGGTCACCAAAAGCTTGTAAACTACGTTTCGTTTTCTCCTGATGGCCGTTATATTGTTTCCTGTTCTTTTGATAATTCTGTGAAGATTTGGGATGGTATCAAAGGCACTTTCCTTGCAAGTCTTCGAGGCCATGTTGCCCTGGTATACCAATGTGCATGGTCTCCTGATAGTCGCCTTTTAGTTACATGCTCCAAGGATACTACTTTGAAGGTGTGGGATATTAGGTCCAAGAAATTAATGATTGACTTACCGGGTCATGCCGATGAAGTTTACGCTGTGGACTGGAGTTTAGATGGTTCGAGAGTAGCTAGTGGTGGAAAAGACAAACACATTCGCTTGTGGTCGCATTGAGATATAGAAGTTATATATACATTTAGATACATTATCTCAGATACAAACCTTTCGGATTAGGTACTCTTTTTTCTTTTTTTCTTTTTTCCTCTCTCTCTATGTCTTCTTTTTTTTTTTTTTCTTTTTTTTTTTTGTTTAATTTTTTACCTGCAGGGGCGAACCGAAATACAAATGTTCGGAAAAAAAAAAAATAATTACGATCGCTACTAAGCCGTAGAGCAATAATTAGAAGTTATTGATTCAAAGGTAATCATCAGTTATGGCTATTGTAAAGAGAGGAGGTCGCACCAAAAATAGAGAGCAGCAAGTGCAACCAGCAAGGAGTGGCATAAAGAAAGCCGAATTCGATGTTACTAAGAAGAAAGAAGTAGGGGTTTCAGATTTAACTCTTTTAACAAAGATAACGGATGAGGCCATAAATGATAATTTGCACAAGAGATTTGAAAACTCAACCATATATACGTATATTGGGCATGTATTGATTTCAGTAAACCCTTTTGAAGACTTGGGTATTTACACAGTGGAGGCAATGAACAAATACAAAGGTAGAAATAGATTAGAAGTCCCGCCACATGTATTTGCTATTGCTGAAACTATGTACTATCACCTCAAGTCGTACTCAGAAAATCAATGCGTTATTATCTCTGGAGAATCAGGAGCAGGAAAGACAGAAGCAGCGAAAAGAATTATGGAATATATTGCGTACGTCTCAGTCGACGATCAGAAATCAACACAAGTTAGCAAGGGCATTTCTCAAATTAAGGACATGGTTTTAGCAACGAACCCACTTTTAGAGTCTTTTGGCTGCGCGAAGACATTAAGGAATAATAACTCATCAAGGCATGGTAAATATCTTGAAATCAATTTTGATAGGACAACATTTGTTCCTATAGCAGCTCATATAACCAACTATTTATTGGAAAAACAGAGGGTTGTTTCACAGATAACAAACGAAAGAAATTTTCATATATTTTATCAACTCACTAAACATTGTCCTCCTCAATATCAACAGGCTTTTGGTATACAAGGCCCCGAAAGCTATGTGTTTACCTCAGCTTCAAAGTGTGTGAATGTGAACGGCATTGACGATAGGAAAGATCTTAGTGATGCTATGAGGGCAATGCAGGTTATTGGTTTGACACAAGAGGAACAGGATAACATTTTCAGGATGTTGGCTCTGATTTTATGGATAGGAAACATATCATTTCAAGAAGATGAAAATGGAAACGCCGCGATAAGGGATGAGAGCGTCACGACGTTTGTTGCTTATTTGTTAGAAGTAAACCCTGAGGTATTAAAAAAGTCAATCATAGAAAGAGTCATGCAAACGTCACATGGTATGAGAAGGGGATCTACCTATCATGTTCCTTTGAATATAGTGCAGGCAACAGCTGTTCGAGATGCTCTTGCCAAAGGTATTTACAATAATTTGTTTGATTGGATTGTGCAAAGAGTAAATATTTCAATGATGGGAGTTAGTGGCCCAGTAGAGAAAAGGTCTATTGGTATTCTCGATATTTACGGTTTCGAAATCTTTGAGCACAACTCATTCGAGCAGGTTTGTATCAATTATGTGAATGAAAAATTACAGCAGATTTTTATTCTGCTTACTTTAAAAGCTGAGCAAGATGAATATGTCGAGGAACGTATTCAATGGACACCTATTGATTATTTTAACAACAAGGTTGTCTGTGACTTAATTGAAGGCACTAGACCTCCTGGATTATTCGCGTCGTTGAATGACTCTGTGAAAACTGCCCATGCGGATTCGGATGCGGCAGACCAAGTCTTTGCCCAAAGGTTGAGCATGGTTGGTAGCAGTAACCGCCATTTCGAAGATCGTAGGGGAAAATTTATTATCAAACACTACGCTGGTGATGTGAGCTATGACGTTGTGGGTATGACAGACAAGAATAAGGATGCTATGTTGCGTGATTTGTTGGAATTATTATCGACTTCTTCTAACAGTTTCATAACACAGGACTTATTCCCTCCGGAAATTTTAGCTTCTGTTACTGATTCGAAGAAAAGACCGGAAACAGCTTCTGATAAAATTAAGAGAAGTGCTAATTTGCTAGTTGATACATTATCACAGTGCCAACCATCGTATATCAGAACTATTAAGCCTAATCAAACAAAAAGACCAAAGGATTACGATGATTCACAAGTCTTACATCAAGTGAAATATCTTGGATTAAAAGAAAACGTTCGTATCCGAAGAGCAGGATTCGCTTATCGTACGTCATTTGATAAATTCGTACAAAGGTTTTACTTGCTATCTCCGAAAACTGCTTATGCGGGCGAATATATTTGGCAAGGTGATGATGTTACGGCCGTCAGAGAGATCCTTAAGGCGTGCCATATCCCCACGTCTGAATATCAGCTTGGCACTTCAAAAGTATTTATTAAAGCTCCAGAAACTTTATTTGGATTAGAGGACATGAGAGACAAGTATTGGTACAACATGGCTGCAAGAATACAGAGAGCGTGGAGGAGATACCTAAAACGTAAAGACGATGCTGCTAGAGTTATTCAGAACTGCTGGAAGGTTAAAAAGCATGGTAATCAATTTGAACAGCTCAGAGACTATGGTAACAGCTTATTAGGTGGTAGAAAAGAACGTAGAAGGATGTCAATGCTAGGCTCGCGTGCGTTTATGGGTGACTATTTGGGTTGTAACTACAGTTCAGGTTATGGAAAGTTTATCATGAATCAAGTTGGCCTTCGTGACGACGTTGTGTTTTCAGCAAAAGGTGAGATGTTAATGTCAAAATTTGGGCGTTCATCTAAGAGGGTTCCAAAATTTTTCATTTTGACGAAGAGTTGCTTATACGTTATCTCACAAGAATTGATCAACAATAGATTGCATTTACAAACAGAATTTAAGATACCGGTGAGCGGAATTGACAACGTCGTCTTATCGAATCTTCAAGACAATTGGGTTGCTATTTGCTTGCTGAATCCAACTTCCCAATTACTGGATATTTTTATTAGTTTAGATTTTAAAACGGAACTTATTACTCATATGAAAAAGTTAAATCGAGGCATCGAAATAAAAATTGGTCCAAACATTCAATATCAAAAGAAACCTCACAAGTTGCATAAAGTGAAGTTTATATCGTCGCCTTCTGGCCCCGCACAAGGTGATTTGTACAAGTCAGGAACAGTCACGGTAAGGCCAGGGATGCCAGCTTCGAGCAAAAATCCGAAGAGACCCCGAGGTAAAAGTAGTAAGGTGGACTATAGTAAATATTATAACCGCGGTGTGAAAAGGAGTGGTAATAAGACCAGCTCTTATAATCCTCCTGTTCAGTCTCTTCCAAGTCAGTCATCCAGTACGACATCGCATATTACGCCACAGCCAAACTCGTTCCCAACTCAATTAGGACAGCAGGCATCATATAAATATGCTCAAAAGGAACCTCAAGCAGAATCTCAAACACAAGAACCAGTCAGAAGGGTAGCACCTGAACCAAAAGTGGCAAATAACAATAACAACAGCGAGACGCAAAAGACGAAAGTTCCCCCAAGACCTGCGAAGAAAGCCGCACCCGCTCCTCCGGCAAAGAAAACGGTGACATCACCACCACCACCACCACCTTCATTATCGAAACCAGCGTTGCCTACTTATCAAGCTGCTTTCGACTTTCAGGGCACAGGAACTGGTTCTGAACTTCCAATCGCTAGAGGTGACATTGTTTACATCTCGCGTAAGGAGCCAAGTGGTTGGTGGTTAGCAAAGACTATGGACCAGAATAAAGAAGGCTGGGTTCCCGCAGCTTATGTTGTCGAATGCGAAAATCCGGAGACTCTGAACAATATTAATTCGACCCTGAGCTCACAACCTTGGTTTCCTCAGAATGAGACACGGAATAATTTCTCGGCGCCCGTCCAAAAGGCTGAAGACTCGACTCCACAGAACAACAATGATTTGGGTGGGGGTTTAGCCGAAGCTCTCAAAGCCAAGAAAACAGAAGAAAGTACATTAGCAGGATCATTGGCTGATGCTTTGAAAAAGCGACAAGGTGCTACAAGGGATAGTGATGAAGAAGCCGAAGAGGAGGACGATGATTGGTGAGAAATATGACGACTTGGCTTTCCTCGTTTATGTTAGAATATGTAGTAGTGTAAAGATCTTTTTTTTTATTTTTATCTCGTAGTTGGTATGAAATGTCACCTGATAAGTACTTTTGCAGTATCACAATTTGGTCCACTATAGAGATCGCCCTAACTATTCAAAATTGGATCATCGAGCTTGATATGAATTCTTTTTTTTTGATAGAATTTGATTGAAATGTCAAAAAGCGGTTTTAGGATTCCTAAGTCCGTCGATCACCACAATATCCCGGAGATGGAAGTATATCATATTGGAAAACCTAAGGAGCAGATTTTTCCATATAATGATACAGAGCTACTAGAGGGTCCACCGAAAGGTGCTGGCAAAAGAAATTCTCAAGAGTTCGTTTATCCGGACTTTATGCAATGGCATGATGCCAAAACAAAAGAGTATGACGTTGATAAATCCCGAAAAGATACATTGAACGATGCATTGTATTTAAATAAAGGGTACTTCGAAGGGTCGCATGTCTCCAACGAGTACCATTCCGCAAGAAATTTTGTGCATGCGGGCTTGGGTTCTTCGGATATCTCTAGGAAGGTCTTACAAGAATTAAGCAAACATATTTCAAATTCCTACAGAAGGAGAAATCTGGTTATAAATAAAATAAGTCCTGAGAACAGATTTCGTTTACCCCCCCGAGTGACTTTAACTGCTGTGAAGAGAGAAACGTGGTTAAACGATTTGGCAAATCCAAGCATTGAGCTATATAGAATAGGAAACAAAATTCCCTATGGAATAAAAAATAAAAGCTTAGTTGACGTATTGTGCAACAAAAAAGTACCAATGAATAGGGCACTATGGTTCACTAAGTGTGTAATGTTGAATGAGATCAATACACTCAAAAGGAAACAGTCGTCATCTAAGCATTCACCGTCATCTTCACAAGTAGGAATATCGTCTGAACTTCTTGAGATGCACTGGTTACAAGAGTGGACACAGCAGTTAGTTGACTACGTGTTCAAATTTTCGAAAGAAATGAACAATGTGTTTTCGGAAGAAACGAAGCAACAGTACATGACTAAGCTAAGCTATTTACTAAATTATATTCGAGCTTTATACGTTGAAGATCTAATTTATAAAGGCATATTTCTTTCGTCTTGCGTGAACTGTTTGAGAGAAGGTTTACCGACTAAGTCTTTCAGCATCATACAGTTATCGAAGTTGAGTTTCTTTGAGGGTGAAAACGAGTTTTTTGAAAAATATTTTTCAGAGAATGAAATAATATTACATGTCAGATTCGTTATTTTGACTATAGTGAAAATGTTTTGGAAAGAAATTATTCATTTGGATTATTTATCGAAAGAATTAAGTGAGCAATTGCTCTTAAATTATTTCTTTATCGAGAAGATCCCTTGTAATAGTAAACATGCTAAAAGGGTTGGCACAAACAAAGTGTTAAATGCTTCGTTGAAATCAAAGCTATTAAGTATTACCTCTGAATCTATTAAGTTTCTATTCAAGTACAATACATTTGTTTTCATTATTCCGAATTCTTGGTTGTTGGTAAAGGAAAGTCTATATAATATCTTATTAGATGATATTACCATAAACGAGACTGAAGCGAAAGAAATAAAAAATCAATTGAATTTGATAAAATACAGAAATGAAAGTATGATGCTTAATATGAACCAAGTTCCGAATACGGAATCTATTTTTTCTGTTTCTCAAAGTTCCTCGAACGGAGACTTTTTCTCTGTGTATGAACCTTTATCTCCTGTATCAAGGTTAGACAATCCTAGTTCAAATGGGCCTCTCTTCGAATTAGGTAATGATAATTATTTGTTTACTCGGAACGAAGCCGATATACTCAATGTTATCGATCAGTTGGACAGAATACGATTGAAGGACTGGCTTGCCGATTTGGTAAAACCTGTTCCCTCAGCGTCGGAAGAAAATGGCTCTTGGAAAGTATTTCTTAAACTAATGATTTATTGGGCTGTCACTGAAGAGAGATGCTCTTTAGCTTCGAGGGATGGTGTACTAATTATATGCAACTTTCTAAAAAGAGTGGAACATAATTTTATCTCGAAGAACCCCAAAAATACGAAGACTATGTACGAAAATGAAATATTTGAAATTGTGTATGATTTAGGATGTCAGAAGGACCTTTCTTTCAACAAGGAAAAGTTATATGTGTTGATAAATGAATTGTATCAGCTCAAGGTTATCACTATATCTGCTTACTTGAGGAAACTTATTGCTTCTGGAATATTTTTTTTGCCAGAAAATGAAAGCACTCCAACTTCTGAGGAAAAGGACAATCTTAGTGTTAAAACGCATCTAGAAATTTTACAAAATCTACCAGTCATTAATAACAGACAATGTGATAGTATACTCACTAAGTGGTCGAAATCTGGATTTAATTTCAAAGAAAGATTTGAAACAGGGAAGGGAATTCTTACTGAGAAGATCCTAGAGCAGATTTCAAATAGCAAAGCAGATATCAGGTTCGATGAGGTGATGTCATTTTTTAAAGACTTACAGGTTGGTTTGAAGTTTTTGCTAATTAATTGGTTTACCGATCAATTTAAACATACGATATCAGATTCTGCCAGGCTAATTCACTTTACGCCTGCATTAATGACGAAATTGTACTATTTTTATTCTGTAAATGATAATCTTACGGTCTTTTTTAAGGTGATTCTTAAATTCGTGTTGAATAATGAGACAAAGATGGTTATATACTACTTGGATACACTTTACTTAATGAGTCGATTGATTATGAAACACTTCAAACTAATTAAAGTGATTGACAATAATAACGAATCAACCAGTATTGGTTACGAGTTGTTTAAATTGCTTGTTATAAACTATCGTGATTTACTGACCAGAGATATTAATTGTTTCAATTTTGAGAGTGTCTGGGATTTCATCGATAAAAGTGTAAGAAAGGATGAATCTTGCGGCGAAAATAAATTCAAAACTAAATCTGAGTATTCCTCCAAACCTAAAAATATGATGAATTCTCTCTCACAAGACATAGCGGAATCTCCAGTGAAAATCAATTCGAAAACTTTTATACAACGACCAGACGAGTGCTACAGTTATGTAGTTTTTAGGAAAGATTTAGATGGCTTATTAAGGGAGTCTGAGACGGCTTTTCTGCTTGGGAGCATTCAGGATCTTTTAGGTGTTGCTAATGTACCCATTGAAATTGATGATGACAGCGTAGTTCTGGTTAAGACATTATGTTATAATATTTTGTTGACAATGCTAAATACCTTTGGAAAAATGCTGAGAGAAGCAGAAATATGTTGTTTAAGATCGCTAAGGTGCTTAAATATTCTTTTGATGAAAGAAAACTCCTCGTTGGATGAGGAGTTCTCACATTTTATTTCTGAAGTTCACAAGAGGGATAGTCGAACGGATGTGGTGTGTTTGTATATTGAAAAACTTTTGGCTTTTGAAGTGTATGATATAAAGCAGGTTCTTAAGATTGTACGTGAAATATATACAGGTACTGGATCGGAGACTATGTTGAGCGAACTTAGTCTTGCATTGGTATTAGACTCTGACAAAGAGTTCAACTTGCCTGATGAGGAATTACTTTTCTTAAACCTTAGTCGTAGTCATTACAGAGAGAATTACATGCCAGAGCTTGTTGATTTAATTTTACGAGAGATTCGAATGAATAGAACACAAACTATAGAGCGAAAGCAGACCGAAGTTCATGGAATTTTACTTCAAGGCGCAATTTTTTTCACAAAGTTCTTTATTGACGCTCTCCTTGAACATCTAGAGCACGAGGAAACCATCAAATTATTGAATGCTTTATTGAAAAATCCAAAGTATTTTATTAGTCAACCTTCAGATTTGCCCAAATTGGCTAACATTGCCAATGAGTTTAATTTACCTCTCTGTCAGGCTTTTCTCGTTGTCCTTCTCAAAATGAATACATCGTCTACTAATAAAAACGAAGAGAGATATTCATTGACGATGGAGTCCATGGAATTGTTTTTGAGCAATCTTTCATTCCCTTTTTTGAAAGGTAATTCGTACTTTGGAGAATTATTCAAATTTGTCGATTGGAAGAGCCAGCTTGAAATCTTAACGATCCTAGAGCAAAAGGTCTTAAAAGAAACGAAGTTCGAATATTCCAGTGAAAGCTTAACTGTCCTTTTGACCAGCAAGCACAAAAATGTTAATTTGCTACCAATATTAAGAGACTATTTCGAGAAGTTTTCAATCTCATCGAAACATTTGGTTGCCACTTCAAGTAGTTTTTTTGATGAACTTAACAACTTTTCTGTGAAATTGTTGGACGTAGCAAACAAAGAGGTTTCACTAACTTCTGAAATTCATGAGGATATCTACAATTTAATCGCCATATTTATAAGGATGTTGATTATTCACAAGGTCACTTTGACAACAAGAGTGTTGGAGAGGGGTTATTCAAATCTCTCTCTTGTTACCAACCTTATTTGCTTGTTGAACTCTACCTTTTTGTCCGGCGAAAACCAAAAGCTCAAGGTTTTATTATACGATTTATTATTGCTTATGAAGACTTCCGTTACACAGGGGTTGTCTCAAAACTCTTTGAGAACCCTTAATCATACTTCTCCCAAAGATTCTCTTACTCATACTGAATCAGATATGGAACATTATTCTCGACAGAAAAATAATATGCATGTACAGCAACATTCCCATCCAGTGGAAGATGCCTCCGATTTTTCCAGAAACCTGTCTCTATTGTCAGTATTTAAATTGCCTGAGCCTACATTAATTAATCTGTTGAAATCGTATGCAGATGAGTCTTCTATTCAGTGTCTTCTGATGTTGGATGACAAGGAATTGCAAAATGATGGAGATATTCATATGCTAAATGACTCTGACTTCCAAGTGCTTTCAATTAGAAAAAAGCCCGTCAATTCTTCACCGAGCTTTATGGAAGAGTCAGTGGTCATCTATCGCGATGTCCCTTTACATCTTAATTCCTTCGAGGTCCTAGAGTCTAGCATTGACTCTATCAATGAGAACTTTTTAAATTTACTGTTATTTGATGCCTATCTTACTAGAGAAAATCCTCCCTAGCGAACTATCTTGTGAAAAAACGTTACTTTCAACTCTGCATATATTAATGATATAATTGGGTCGCGTTAGCGATAAAATATTTTATACATATAAATTTCAGTTCTTATATTATAAACTTCAAGTGTTTGTATGGCCTCTGAATATCAGAAGGCTTCGTCTTATTCTGCTAATAGTAAGGAAATGCCAGGGAGCAGGCCTGTCTCGATGTTGTCAAAAGCTTCTGAGGACGATATGGTTGAGAAGGTTAGAAATGAGGGTACCAATGAAAACACGTTAAATGGGAAAGATGGGAAGAACATAGGATTTTTGACCAGCGCAAATTTTTCAATGGACTCTTTGGCAGAAGATAGCAGCGAGGTACAGTATGATAATCGTATGAATTCGAATGTGGGTCAGAAAAGTCCATGGTATAATTACGGGTTAGACTCTCCTCATAAAGATCGAAATCTGATATTAACCTATTCAGAAACTGAAAATGAGAGTTTTTCCTATGGAAATGAGGGAGAAGATGTTTTAGGAAAGAACCAGGGGATAAATTTCAAGGGTAATGGGTCATTCGAAACTTCACTATTTCCGGAAGACTCCTTGATGTCGATTAAACGAGATAGACTTAGCTTGAATGAGAAAGAAAACTTGGCTTTCTATGAGAGTCAGAATGACTATAGTGATCAGGAATCATGGGCAAATGTAGCGGTCAAATCCTCTAGGTCTCCTTCGCCGGTCAAATCCTCATCACCAAATCGAAGAAGATTGTCCACCATAAGTCTTTCAGGCCATTTCAACGGCACTTATTCGCGTTCGCCGTCGCCAGTGAGGTCTAAGTCTCCAGTGAGGTCCAGATCTCCGGTAAGGTCATTTTTGCCCTCTAGCCAATCAATTCGAAGACCACCTTCTCCTGTTAAATCCCTGCCTTTCAATTTTAAACCTCAAAATTTACAGAGCACAACCCCTCAAAACCTTAGGTTACATCCTTCTCATAGAAAGGGGCATAAGTATAAGCACTCTTCGATGTCTCAAAATTTATTTCAGGAACCGCCTGCAACTCCTGATGTTGAAAAAGGTGTATACAAAGCTGTCCACCTGTACGTGGTTCCCAATTACAGGGAAATAATCGCTTCGATCAAACCTTTGCAAAAAATGAAACTAGCTTGGGTGTCTTTTTATGCATCACTATCCCTATTTGTGTATTTGATAGGTCTCCATCTTAAATTATCCTCATTCTCAACACTAGCACATTTGATCTTTTACAATTCTTTTGGGGCTTTTATTGCTGCATTTGTCAATATTATGAGAAATTTTGAAGTTTGGTCAGCCTCTTCTCTCTTCCTTCCTTTTGGTTTATGCCGTTTGGAAGCGTTGCTAGTTTTTGGTTCCAACGTTTCACTAATAATGGCTGGAGTAGATCTCATTAGCCATTCCGTCGAAGAATTCTTAATTTCTCTTACCATAAGTGACTCAGAGCATGCTCATCTGCATCACGGATCGCATTACGTTCATGGCATATATAAAGAGACCACTAATTTCTACTTATATGAACTAACCTTACTGGGCGTCTTAGTGGCTACTTTGATAACCTCCTCGTTCATCCTTTCCCGTGACGAAGATAACAAGGTTGACGATGCCAAGGCGCCTTTTTCTTCCGACAAATCAACAATGAGGATTAATCAAGCGTATCCATTTATGACCTACAATGACGATAGAACATCTAAATTGAGAAAAGTTTCCTATCTGTATTGGGTTATACTCACGGAGAATCCTACCCATATGCTTACTTTGATATATTCATTGTTGTTGATATTAATCCCTCTCTTGCCTTCTACGTTTCTTGAGAGGATGGGCTTTGATATGCATGAAACCATGTCCTTGGTTATTGCTCATCTATTCTGCTATGTTGGTTGGAGGTTAGCAAAGATATTGGGAAGAGTGTTGTTATTATCATCTCCCTTCTCGAATTATCATTATCAAACGTTCAAATCTAATGTTATTGATGAAATATTAATTTTACCATTTTTTAAGCCAACCTATTCGATAGAGAGGTTTTATTTGACAAAGTTTGATTTAGAAACATACGTAGTAGGAATGAGATTACAGCTTCAAGGAGCAAGTTCTCTTGAGGAATCGAAACTACGAGAGAGTATTTCTATTATATTAAAGAACGTTGTTAGTCGTTTCGAGAAGAACCAAAAAAATATTAAAATCGAAAGCACAATTGATATAGATAGAATATAGGACCCAGCCTCTATTAAAAGTGAGTCATCCATATATGGAAATTCTTTTTTAAGCGCGATGTCCTCATGTAATATCAAAAATTTCACTAATAATTCAGAAGATATTATTGATAGCATCGATGGCGACTTTGATTAAGAATTACTGCTTCCGTAGTTTCAAAAGTTTACCGGCTGAGAGATTTTTTACAAGTTGCCGTCTTTTGTCAAGAAAGGTCAATACCAGCGCCTCTCCTGACTCTCAGACCTCGCAATATATCAATACCATAATAAACCCATATACCGTGGAAACCTATGCACGTCCGAACGTTATTATTACACATGGAAAGGGATCATACTTGTATGACTTAGAAAACCAGGAATATATTGATTTTGGTGCCGGTATAGCGGTTACATGTTTGGGCCATGCTGACAGTAAGGTAACGGAAATCATAAGTCAACAGGCAGCGTCACTTATGCATTGCTCGAATTTATACCATAACTTGCCTGCTGGCGAATTGGTTAATAAGCTAGTTACAAAGACAATTGCTAGTAAGGGAATGGCCGATGCTCAGCGAGTTTATTTGTGTAATTCTGGTACGGAAGCTAACGAAGCAGCAATGAAATTTGCCAGAAAATACGGTAAAAGTATTGACGACCAAAAGTGCGAATTCATAACTTTTGAAAATAGTTTCCACGGCCGTACTTTCGGTTCCTTATCTGTTACTCCCAATGCCAAGTATCAGGACCCTTTTTTGCCTCTTGTACCTGGAGTAAAGGTTGCAAAGGTAAACGATATTTCAAGCGTTGAAAAACATATCGATAAGAGCAAAACGTGTGCAGTTATTATTGAGCCAATCCAGGGAGAAGGAGGTGTCAACCCTGTGGATACTGATTTTATGATTGCATTGAAAAAACTTTGTGTCAAGAATGACGTGCTATTGATTTTTGATGAAATCCAGTGCGGTTTGGGAAGAACAGGTAATTTGTGGGCTCATTGCGAGTACCCAAAAGAGGCTCATCCTGATATAGTAACAATGGCAAAGGCATTAGGTAACGGGTTTCCTATTGGTGCCACCATGATATCGGAAAAAGTTGAAAAAGCATTAAAGGTTGGTGACCACGGAACAACTTATGGTGGAAACCCCTTGGGCTCCAAAATTGGATGTCACATTGTGGATCAAGTAAGTGATAAAGCCTTTCTTGATGCAGTCTCTATGAAATCCGAGAAATTTATTAAAGGTTTCACCAAGATTCAAAAGAGTTTTCCCGATCATATTGTTCTGATTAAAGGAAAAGGTTTACTCTTAGGAGTTGAATTCAGTTCTTCTTTGAACGTCAGTGATGTTGTCGCAAAGTGTAGAGACAACGGTCTTTTCGTCATTAGTGCCGGTATGAACACTTTGAGAATTGTGCCTGCCTTGAACATCCCAAATGAAACTATAGAGGAAGGTTTGCAAATTTTGACGGATTCGATTAAAGAGATTGTGCAGACCAGTAAAGTATAGATGCGAGACAGTCAAATATGTATTTAAAATAGAGTGAAATAGTATTGTTTAATAGTTTTGAGTTCTCCAGAAAAAGAAAAATACATATATATAAGAGTAGAATAATTTACGTATAATAAATAGAATAATCTGGGGGGAAGTCTTTTTTTTTTTTTTTTGACCTAAATCACCATTCATAAACCAGAAAATAAACCAGAGGGGCTTTAAGATTCGAAAAGAGTTTGGTGCAACCATTTAAGCTTATAAAATGACAATTAACTTTAGCGTAAATTGTAGTGAACTTGATTACTGTCTAGAACAATTATTGAATCATAAACCACCAAAACTTTTACCTGAAAATGTGATTCAGAAGCTATGCCATGCACTAAAATGTCATTTATTGGAAGTGCCTAATATTTTGCTGCTTCAAACACCGGTTTCTATAGTAGGGGACATACATGGCCAGTATCACGATCTATTGGAAATATTTCATATTGGGGGATCACCTCCTGACACCAATTATTTATTTTTGGGTGACTACGTTGATAGAGGCTATTACCTGGTGGAGACCATATCTGTGCTCATTGTGCTAAAGTTGCGATATCCTGATAGAGTCTTCTTAATTAGAGGAAATCACGAATCTCGTACTATTACAACGAACTACGGTTTTTACACCGAAGTACTTAATAAATATGGTGGAACAGCAGATGTATGGAACGCTATAACAGATATTTTTGACTATCTACCATTGGGAGCAACCATTGATGGGTGTATTTTTGCCACCCATGGTGGCTTATCCCCTAGTTGTCAAAGATTAGACCAAATTAGAGTTCTCGACAGGTTTAAAGAAATTCCGCATGATGGAATTATGGCCGATCTCGTATGGTCAGATCCAGATCCCGAAATACTAGATTTCAAGTTATCACCGAGAGGAGCGGGCTATCTTTTTGGATACGACATAATGGAAAAATTCTGCGCCTCCAATAATTTAGTACAATTAGTCAGAGCTCACCAATTGTGTAACGATGGCTTTGTCAGCTATTGGCACAGCATGTGCTTGACAGTTTGGTCAGCGCCAAACTACTGCTATAGATGTGGAAATAAGGCAAGTATTCTTGAAATTATGCATTCAAACTTTCAGAAGGGGAAGGATAGTTCAAGTGACCGCATTCCTCTGAATAGTTTACTACCAGGTCAATATTTTAACGTTTTTGAAGCTTCACCCCAGAATGATGAAGACGCTTTTGGCAGGAATGATTCCCCTTATAATTCCATGCTAGAAAAGTCCTTCGACGATTATTTTGATGACATGGTTCATAAAAAGTCCGTGGATTATTTTTTATGATCCCTACTGCTTGTATGTATTTTTTCATGTACTATAGAAAGTAAATTAATTATAGAGTCTTATTTAGCATTATTTAATTTTTTCAGCTATAGTACAACTCAAAGTTGAATCCGTCATGCACTTCATAATCATCAAGTGAAATATGATCTTTATAAACAGTGTAACCTTTTTTCAATACAATTTTCTCGGGAGGTGTACCTCCTTGTAAAGCGATCATTTTTTTAAGGTCTCCTACCGTATCATTGGGTAAACATTTGACCTTTATCTTTTTGCCTAGTCTATCATTAGCAGAAACCTCGATCATGGTTGAAACTTTGGTACAGTGTTCTCACTAAAAGGGTTTCATCTTTATGACAAGTTTATATGCATGCACATATATTATGACAAGGTTACGAAGAAATATAATGAAGCCTGATAACTAAAGGCATGTTAAAGATTTAGAATATTTAGTGTATTACGAGATTTACGATAAGAAGATATTAAAATAGTTCTAGACGTCTATTTCATTGTAGAATATGATTTTTAATGCGCCACTCCGTGGAAAATATTCGAGTTTCCAAGAGACCCAGAGAAGAACTTGGAGGAATATATTTACAGAAAAACCTTTCTAGCGGAATACTGTAAAAGTCTTAAGTATTATTTTTTCTAACGCGCCAACTACTTTTTGGTATATTTTGCAAGTATATTGCTTTTCTTCTGACCCAAAAGAAAATGACAACGCCGCAAAAGATGCATAGGATGTTTGCATAATAAAACCCGTCCCTTATAATACGAACATGACCACCATCCTTTTCGCATTGATTTTTTAAGTGCTCTGAGGTTATCATGTAAATATTAGACTCGCGATCATTCGTGTTAGATCTCAGACATACGGAGATAGTAAGCTTGTCGATGATGTAGAATATGAAAAATTTTGGCCAAGTACCACCATAGTTAGACAAGGTGTTCAAAGTTGTCATATAGGTCCCCCCAATAGAGGGATCTGCTATATTATTGAAAAAGGCGCACAAACTCACAAACTGAATGGTTGACATGAATGAAGAGAACAAATGCTGTAGGAGAATTAAAAGAAAGTAAAAAGACCCAACTTTACCACTAGCTGGGAAAAAATAGAGCAAAAATTGCGCACACATCGCTGCCATTAACCTACCAGCAAATCCCAACAACCAAGGAACTAAAGGCGATTTTCCTGATGACCAGGTACCAGCATAATAACCAAAAATCATTTCAAAAGGAAAATCGACAAGTACGGTTATAGATAAGTCTTCCTTTGATAATCCTTTCTCTAATAATTTCAAATTGGTGGCAGAATCGTTTACCTGAAAGCCTAACTTTGCAAGCAATAAAATTACCACAAGAGTTTGAATGTTTCTTAACTTGAGTACCTCATACATAGACAAATAAACCTTTTTTAGTGAGTGCCACGTAGTTTTCATATTTGATGGCTTCCAATATGATTTCTCGCCGGAACCACCGGCTATTTGATGTCTTGCAAGGTGTGGGGGATCTTCAGGGACAAATAGAAGTATCCCCGTCACTATCAAATACATCCAGCCCCAGAAAATCAAATAATGACCCAAGGTAAAGAGCCCTGTTTCTTGAGGTATAGTTCGTAAATATTTATTGGCAAAGTCAGGTGAACTCAAGGCCAAAAAGATCGTGAAAGACGAAAAATAGCCGATATTCATTCCGATTGTTTGGGCAGTTGATGCGAACGATAGCGAGTCCGGTGATAAGCATGTTAACGCCCAGCCGTCAACAGCAATATCCTGTGAAGCGCAAAAAAAAACGAGTAAAAAGAAATAGGTAGTGATGGTTTTTAAATGCAATTCCGGCTCCGCAAGCAACCGATCTATTTTCAGCCCGAGAAAAAGCAACGTCAACCCCGACACCGTTTGGATGGGAATAATCCATGATCTCCTTCTCCCGACTTTAGGCAAATACAATGCGTCAATTATGGGCGACCAAAGTAACTTCAAAGAATAAGGGTAAGATGCGAATGAAAAAATACCCACTTGAACGTACGTCAACTTTGATTTTAAAATAAATGGAACCGATCCAAAAGCCAACCCCACTGGGACTCCTTGTAGCAAATAGAGTACCATCAATAATAAAAATGCCGGTCTATCAATGCGTCTTAATGTTCTCTTTCCAGCTGGTTTATTCTTTTCCTTTTCCTCAATTTCATCTTTCCAAAGCGGTAGAAACCCGTCATTTTGCTTGTCAGCACCTGTGTAGGAATACCGTAAGCTATTCTCGGTGCTTGCGTCCATGAATACTTGTCCTTTTCTCAATGGCTTCTTTTAGATTTCATGCAAAAGTAAACGTTCCCCGTTTCGTGGGACCTAATTTTCGAGGTATACACTAAAACAACAAAATTTCAGCTCACTACGCGAAAACTTCTGAGAACTGTATTTTCTTTCGTATTAGTCGAACACTTTACTAGGAATAACTTAGTTCATAAATAGTACTTGCAAATTAACTAGATTATATAGCCAAGACTTTTCTACATGCCCTCAAAGTGGTCTCCATATCGGGGAAAGCAAAGTTCTCCAACTCCACAGCATAAGGAGTAGGAACTTCACAACCAGTCACTCTCTCAACAGGAGCATCTAAGTAATCAAATGTATCAGATTCCATAACTTGAGCGCAGATCTCAGCGCCAACACCAAAAGCAGGGAAACCTTGTTCACAAGTAACTAAGTGATTTGTCTTCTTGACAGAGTCGAAAATAGTTTTTGTATCCAAGGGCTTGATGGACCTCAAGTTAACGACCTCAGCATTAACGCCATAGGATCTAGCCAATTCATCTGCAGCTTCTAGACATGTCTTGACGCTTCTGGTGTGAGCTACTAAGGTTATATCGCTACCAACACGCTCAACCTTGGCCTTGCCAATAGGTAAAACAAAGTCAGGCGACAAAGCCTCCTCAGACATCTCAAAAGACTCACCATAAAGGATTTCATTCTCTAAGAAAACCACAGGATTAGGATCTCTTATGGAAGCCTTGAGCAAACCTTTGTAATCTTCTGAGGAGTATGGAGATAACACCTTCAAACCAGGAATAGCACCGTACCACGCGGCATAACATTGAGAATGCTGAGCTGCAACACCAGCAGCGGCACCATTAGGGCCTCTAAAAGTGACATTACATTTCTGTTTACCGCCTGTCATGTAGTGGGTTTTTGCAGCAGAGTTGATAATCTGATCTATAGCTTGCATAGCAAAGTTGAATGTCATAAACTCGCAAATAGGCTTCAATCCTGCTAAAGCAGCACCTACAGATAATCCAGTAAACCCCATTTCTGTAATTGGAGTATCAATGACTCTGTTTGGCCCAAATCTATCCAACAATCCACGGGTAACCTTATAAGCACCATTGTATTGACCTACTTCCTCTCCTAATAGGAGAACATCTCCATCTCTGTCGAATTCCTCAACAAGGGCTGAATTCAAAGCGTCTCTAACTGTCATGGTTGTGGGTCCCGATTGCGAAGATGCCGCCCTCGCTCCTTCCATCATTCTCAAAGCTTGTCTCTGTCCTGCTACAGACAATGATACCCCGTTTGGTACCAGTGTTTGTTTTTTAGCACCTTTTACCACTGGATTCGCCAATTTCGTTGCCTTTGCGATGCTGTTCAATTTAGTTGGTGTCACCATTATGCTTTCTATCCGCTTTCCGACCAAGTACTTTTTTTTTTTAATCAGTGAATCCTCCGGCTTACTGTCCAGTCCGTTCACACCTGATCCTAATGGTCCAAACCTTTTCTAATGCAACCTTATCGTTGAGATCCCTGCGTAAAACAGCTTCTTTCGATAAGTATATACGCTGAGACGGACTGTAGAAGACCGTCTTGATCTTCAGCTAGTTTTGTGTATCACACGCTTTCTAAAGATGTCTTTTAGCGGATTTTAAAGTCCGTTTTTTTTTTTTTTTTTTTTTTTTTTGTTAGAACTTCGGAGCCAAGTCTATTTTTTGTACTATCTTTAGAAAAAGACCCATTTCCTGAAGGAAGAAGCTGCAAGCTATATCTATTATTGGAAAGAGTGGAGTACTATTTAGACTTTATTCATAAGAATACAACGGTATGAACAGTAAAGCATTGCAGTGAATTGTCGCTTAAATAGCAGCTCGTTGCTTGTGTCTTGATCTTGAAATTTTCATGATTAACTATAAGTAAGGCTTCAACACATTTACTTCTATGTACTGCATAAGACACCCTAGTAGATCACCGAAAATACTAAATGCTAAGTTTTGTTGCGATGAGACTGATGGTTGCGAAAAACCACTTAAAGTATGCAAACAATAACGGTTAGTTATAAGATTGAAAAAAAAAAAAAAAAGACTACCATAATAAAGTCTAGTGGGATTTGAACTTTTCATGAAAAATTACGCCAACCATGGAAGATGCTATGCCATGGAGAGAAATACATAAGCTGAGCCACCTCTAAAGCACCTATCGATCGGTACAATGTATGTCAATCTAATAATAAAATCAATACCGGCTGTTACTCAAGCCTTGGCACAAGTACCAAAAGTAAAGCTGGAGGGATCAGACTTTCTGAATTCGATGCACAATGCAAGATGCTAGGCAAGTCAATCCGTGGCAAGCAAGTATAACTGCGACAGGACTACCTTGTAAAGAAATTGTTATCTAATTCTGGTGAATCATTGATGATTGTGACGAAGCCGGCTTTAAAGCTTGCATGTGAGCATAGAAATAGAAAGTCTTGGGAAACTGTAAATTAATTGTTACTAGAGATTCATTGAGGCAGGAATAGACCCAATTCATGATCAAGAGAATATCATTTTATTATACTTCCCATTTTCATTAAAGTTAATACAGGATCGGAATTGACTTTCAATTCTCGCGTACTGCTTTATTTATCCTTTTAGGCTCCCCTAGACTTCCAAGCGAGACTTCATCAAAAGCCAAAATCGACGTGGCCATGAGAACATTCCAATTACTCTTACAGGAGCGCTTAGACAAAATGGGATTTAACTCTATGGTATAACTTTATTTGTGCATGCTGTCTTTTCTTTGAAGGTTTGAGGGCAGGAGAAGGACGTTCTTTCGAAGCAATTGTGGTGGCTGCTGGATGATATTTTACTTGCAAATGTGTTGCGGATACCTGTAAAATAAAAATGATTGTACGTACTTTGTTGACAGTATATTAAAGAAATGACTGCAAGGCTTTGAATTCATCGTTTTTTTTTTTTTTTTTACGTGAGACTATCCTGTAACTACTTTCATAAATATTTGTCTGTTGTATGATAGCTAATATAACGGAAATATTACTTATTGTATTTCTTTCCCAGTAATGGTTTAAAGGGCATTTTGTTCTCTTAAAAAAAAAAAAAAACGAAAGATTATTCACTACATAACTAATTCTACATCTATAATTCATATTACCCACCTAATGGAACTTTGGTGCTCGTCAGCTACTCCATTGTTCACTAGATACTTGCACCTTAGGACCTATGTCGAAGTGTCGTCTATATGTCGCGATTTTGTGCTTTAAAGTACTAGATATTTTGCACATTTGGATTCTCAGCTGTCAATTCGAATAGCAATCATTAATTTAGCAACTAGCTCTTAAAAACACAATAGGGTACTATCACTATAGCTATAAGCTGCAATAATAGTTAACTACTAATAGTAGGGATAAAGCAGTAACCGAGACAAAAAATTGCAGCAAATATGTTGAGAAAGGCATCATCGGTATTAGTTGGTCAAATAAGTCTGCGCCAACTGTATATTGGCTATAATCGAGCCCTTGCATGTGTTAATAGTAGACGTGGGAACTCATCGAGAAGATATAACTTGCACCATACGGATACTGCCGGGTCTAGTAATCCAGCGGAAGCGGCAGATGCGGCAGCTACTGTGTTGTCTGATCGTTCAGACATGCAAAAATATCCTAATAAAGCGACTTGGCTAGATGCTCTAAAAGAAAAAGAAAAGCAAGAAAAAGAGGGCAAAGTGATAGACAGCTTTTCTTATGTAACGCCGAAGACTACTGACGTAGGAGAAAGGACCAGAGAGGACTCATTTTCTTATTTGGAACTTCCTTTTAAAGACGACAAGTGGCTCTGTGATGCCTATATTAATGCTTTTGGAAGATTAAGAGTAGGTCAGTTGTTTCAAGACTTGGATGCCTTGGCAGGAAGAATCGCTTATAGGCATTGTGCACCCGCAGAGCCTGTAAACGTAACAGCATCGGTGGATCGTATTTATATGCTAAAGAGAGCTGACGAAATCAGCGACCTAAATGTTTTGTTAGCAGGGGTAGTAACCTGGACAGGAAAATCCTCTATGGAGATTTCGGTGAAAGGATATGGATTTAAAGAGAAGCTTCCCGAGGATATCTCAGAAGGTTCCTTAGCGCCCGAAAATGTGTTCCTAACAGCAAACTTTACCTTTGTGGCTCGTAACCCTGCCACTCACAAGGCTTTTGCCGTGAATCGTTTACTTCCTAGAACTGAGCGTGAGTGGCTCGACTATAGACGAGCAGAATCCCGTAATGCACTGAAAAAATTAGCTGCCAAGACTCAAGTTGTCAAACAACCCAGCTACGAGGAATTTCAACTTGTTTATGATTTATGGAATGCTTCAAATTCTTTGGATAAACTGGTGGGTCCTTTAGGTAAGCATATTTCTTTCATGAAGGAAAATAAAGTGTCTTCGACATTGTTTATGCAGCCTCAATATCGAAACAGACATTCATACATGATTTTTGGTGGCTACATCTTGCGACAAGCTTTTGAATTAGCTTACTGTGGTGCTGCCGCTTTTGCTTCGGCTGGCCCCAGGTTTGTGTCGCTTGACTCGACCACCTTTAAATCTCCCGTCCCAGTTGGAGCCGTATTGTCCATGACAGCTTCTATAGCCTATACGGAGAATATTTGTCCCGAGAATGAAACAATTCCACCCGAAGAAAGTCCTTTTCATTCGTTCATGCCAGCAACTAATAAATTCTCTAAGGATCCAGAAAGTTTCTTAGCGGAACCAGGTACGTTGGTTCAGGTGAAAGTGGACACCTCAATCAGACGATTGGAAAGTGTTAGTAAGAGAGAATCAGGTACCTTTATCTATTCGTTTTTCGTTCCAAAAGCTTCTTATAAAGAAGGTGAAAGTGGTTATAGTTCCATCATCCCTCAGACTTATTCGGAAATGATGGAATTTATTGAAGGAAGAAGAAGAGCACAAGATACTGCTAATTTTGTAGAAACCCTTTCTCGTTAGTCTCTCTGAGAACTTATCTTATCAATTATAGGGGTACGTCTAACATTAAATTTTATTACTTATACAGTATTATTTAACTGGTGAATGTCGGTAATATATAAAAAAATAAAATAAGAGTCAAAATAGAAATAAGTTCCTTTAGAACTTTTCTTTTGCTTCAACTCATAGATAGCTAATATACATGGGTTTTAGCGCAATCGCCATTATTTCAAATGCTGTCAGAGTCGCCATCTTTCACGGGCGCTGAACTACCTTCGATATTAAGTGCCTCCTGCGAAGAATCTCGCAAACTGGACTTTCCATTGAGACTAACTAATTTGGCACCCTTGGGTAACGATGTTCTTGAATAAGATGCTATTTTTGATGTATGAGCATTATCTAAGCTGTCTTTGCTTGGGAGCCAAACATTACGTGAAGAGTTGGTAGTGGCCTCCGATAAGAAAGAGTCTCTCCCATGATTGACACCTTCATTGACATACCTTCGATCTCGAGACATTCTAGATGACTGATCCAGAAATTCGGTAAGATTCTCACTGCTGTAAGAACGTTTGACATTATCATTAAGCCTGGATAGCAAATTAGAGCTGCTACTATCAGAAGACAGTTCTTTACCTTGATGACTATTTCTGTTTTGCTCGTCATTTTTCTCTTTATTTATAAGATTAAACCTTGATAACCCCCTTTTGTGAAGCGACTCTCTGGTATCTTTAAGGTCGACTATATTACCATCGCTATCCAATCGCTGAACATTACCTGAATCATCTCTGCTGAGGTTTGTGTTCTGTAACATCTGAGTGAATTGTCCATGTGAAAACGATCCATCGTTAATTAACTTTACGGAGAATAAGTTTTCGGTGTTAACTGTACTTGCCGAAGCCCCTGAGTGTCTAAAGTCATCATGAGACTTAGGATTATTGGCGGCACGGGCCATATCAGAGCTATCATTCGCTCTCCATGATTTAAAGGGCACCTCAGTAGAGTCATAATACTTCGAATCATCAGCATCCAAAGCTACTTGTGTTGACGAAGAGGATAGACTATGATTGTCCGAGGAATTCTTCTCGTCGAGCTTCATGGCATTAAGCGTAGCGAGACGCCTGGCTTCCTCTTGTTCTCTCGCGCTTGCCTCAGCACCTGAAGGATGTACAGGCACTGGTTGAGATGTATCGTTGGCGTCTTCTTCAGATTTGTTAGTATTTTTCTTCCTTCTTTTGAGGCAACAAGCCAATAGAATAGCCGCCACAACAGAAATTATAAATAGTGGAAGAGCTACTCCTAAACCTATGGCCAATGCTTTTTTGTTCACGCCGCCCTTCTTACTTTTATTATTACCAACAGAAAAAGGAACAGCCGAAGAAGAAGCGCTAGAGCGGCCAGTCAGTGAAGAGCTCGAGGTCAGTGAAGAGCTCGAAGTCAGCGAAGAATGACTTTTTGATACTCCACGTATACTAAAGGATTTCGTCTGGTGTGTGCTTCCCAAAGATGCTGCAACTTTAACCCCTACACTTTGAAAATCTTCAGGAGCCTTTCCAACTAAAGTTCTGTTGCCCTTGTCGTACTTCAACCAGTCGGCATCGTAGTCTACTGATACCGACACGTTGCGGTTGGTAAACAGCGAGTTAAGTAATTGATGCTGAAAAAATTGCCCTCGAGTTGCATTGATATCACTAAAAGCACTCTTTGTAAAGAGAGAGCCCGTCACATTTACCAAGTAATATAAATGGACAGAATCACCGTAACGATCTTGAATGCTAATGGTAAAAGTATCCACCGTAGGATAATCAGGGAAACTCCCTGTCATGCTATAATTATAGTGGTCGAAAGATATATACTCGGGCAAGCTATCTGTGGTTATGTTGGAGACATTTTCCCTGGAAATTTCCGATCCATCCAAATAGACTTCATGCAAGATAGGTACTTCAATTTCAAAGTCTTCGTTATAAGTGCCATTGATTTTAATTGGGTCAGCTGCCGTAGTACTCAACTCGTGTGCACCCACCACAATTTTGAAGACAGCTTCTGCCCCGGAATAATTCTTGTAGTCGGAGGCTATAAAGGTAAAATCATATTCCTTTGAGGGAGCAATTTTGGAAATCACACGGGGAACAGTGCCAGTGAAGGATAAATCGTCAGGATTGAAGGTAATCCAGTCGGGAAGCGGGCTTCTGTCTGCTGATCTCCCATAGTAAGCTTGTATGTCTCTCTTCGAACCTGGTTTCTCTTCGAATAATGACGAGTTGAATTTGATGTTCACTTTCGAGCCTGGTTCTGCAACCAAGCCGTTCAGGCCATCAGTGTGGCCATATTTCCTCATTTCTTGACTCATGATGTTTTCTGATTTTAATTTGATGCCTTTATCATCTGAAACAAACATAGTGTATTCCTTGGAGAGAGTATCCCCATCTCCATTGTCTTTCCCCTCGAGCGTAATGCTAAACTCACCTACGTCATCTTGTGATGGTGTGCCTGAAAAGGTCCGGCTATCGCCATCAAATGAAAGCCACTGCGGCAAATTCGAAGCACTATAGATCACTTCTCCTTTGGTAGCTTTGTAAGTGATGTTTGCCATGGTAAACTTATATTGCTCGTTTACCCTACCCACGTCCGGTAGTTGTTCATTCAACGGAAACCCTACGTACACCGTGGCAAAACATAATACAACGAGTTGTATCCATACCCAGAGAACACTTTCTATTTTTTTCATTGCCGAAGTTATGTTCCAAATGCTAAGTCTAGCTCTTCTCTACCTGGGCACAAATTTTTTACTCCTAGATTCTCAAACAAAAGTTCTCTATTTGCTTGCACGCTTTCTGTGCTGCTTGCTTTTGAGTTCTATGATGCCCTGTCTACTGCAAACCTCAGTCAAATTGCTCGGCAATAACTAGCAAAAAAAAAATGAAACAAAGAGATTCAATAGTTTATTTCTTTGTCGTGATCCTTAGGATGCACTTATTCTCTATTGCTAGTCACTCTCTCTCATCACCTATCATGTCTTTACTCTTTCTTGAAATTTATTCCCCATTAGATAGTAAAACGCGTTTTTTTATTTAGGCTAAACGCTAATTACTATCGCGTTTCTCATTATTTCGCTTAATCGAGAAACCTGGTGCCAATTTACTGAGCGCACACGCTGTCTATTGGCAAAACCTTTACTTTTGGTATGCACTAGAGCAAAACGCGAAATGCCTGTCTCCTAATTCTATCAAAAGCAGAAATATCATTAAATTGTTGTAAGAAGCATTCAGTAGAGCGAGTAAAAATTAACTATACGTACATATAAATTATACGTACATATTACTATATATATATTTCTTTATCGGGTTGCAAAAATTTTTCTCCTCCCTATACTTGCCGCCCTCTATAAAATAAAGGCCAAACCACAAAGAAACTATAGAGGAGCGTAGTGTTTCTTTGTTCAAGTAATGATCACGTAAAACTATAAAAAAGCATTAGGACTTGTGACGCTTTTAAAGTGCGATAGCTTTACATGTAGTGCGATTTTATTAAGCGTTTTACGCTTTTTATTAAGCGTGGTACGATTATATTAAAAGTGGTACGACCTCTGTAAGTATGAGAAGGGACACCATTGAGAATATACTATACCTATTGTAGTATGAGACTTGTAGACAACAAGTTTAACTAGTAGTATAAGAAAAGGACAAGCGGCAACGAAAAAAGTAAACCAGCAATTTTTTCAAACAAAAAGTGAAAATATATGTTAGTCATAAACAACATGGAGAGCCACAAAGAAATAAAAACAACAAGGACGCTTTCTGGATTATTATGGAAATAATCAAAAGTGAGGGAGAAAAGATTTAAGTCGAGCCCAGTGGTGCGTATTCTATCAAAGAAGGACTTGGTGTGGCCAAAAAAAACCAGCCAGGATCGCCAAAAAACTGAACACTCAAAAAATAAGTATAACGAAGACTGAGCTAGTAGAAAAACATGTCCCGAAGGGTCGTGGCCGCCATGCCACTGACCCTTCAACTTTCTACACATATAGGAACTCACCTCATTGGTTTCACCCACTGACCCTTGAGCCGACAAATAGGGCTCTGAATTTCTCAAAAAAGGCTTATAGCTGAAGAGCTTGTCATAAGAAACATCCTTACACAGACCGCCAGTCCACAAAAATATCTTGTCCATAATTGGTACGCCGAAACACCACTGCGTGAAAAGTACCCACCATGTAGTCAAGAAAGCATACCTGAAAAGGGCTTTTCTGACCGCTATTATCTTTTCCTGGTTTGAATGCCATCTTGACCCATTCTTGTTGTAAAGCAAAAGTAGATAAAAAGTTATAACTGCTGCCGTAGTCCATCCCCATCCTCTCTTGACAAATATAACATTGAAAATATTGTCCTTCCTTTTGATATAGTTGTCGATTTCTGGAGATACCATAGAGGCGATCTGCCCTACTATTAGACTAACAAAGATAGATGCCACGAAAATGAGTCTGCCTATAGAAATATTCAATTTAGTACACATACGATTCCCAAGCTCCTCGATCTTCTTCAAATGATTATCGTACTCGTCAGCAGTTCTTACCTTGCTTCCCATACTATTTTATTTTTACTCTTTCTGTCTTTTTGTTTCTTGGGAGAGTGTACGCCAGCTTACTACAGTTCTTCGCAGCGATAAGCTTTTCACTATTCACCTGCTATTAGTTTTTGTGTCACATCATCTTACCTAGGAATATTACCACGAAAACTAGTATATTTACAAACTACCTACCGAGGGACTTTGGCAGCAGTAATCACGCATAGTGATCACCGGAGTTAATTCTTTCGAAAGCACTCTCGTCTTTTACTACAAAAGGACAGTCAAATATCACGACTTCAACACTCTTCGGTACGAACAACCTTCTAGTGTCTGTATAATGTAGAATGGTCTTTAGCGTTTAGTAAGGTCTTCTCCTGTCTTAAAAAAGATCAACAAAAATGCAAGCCATATTAACATGTAAAGTCACTTGAGGGTCATTAGAACAAAGTTGCCTATGTAGTATAAAGCACTTGTAGACTGGCCTGTCCCACGTCTAGATTAACTTAAAAGTCCTTTTTTGATTAGATATCTCTACGTTAACTGGGTTCCTTTTTAGGCTCATTGACTTCATGGGAGGTTGAATTTGGAGTTGAGTCTAAGGTAAAGGGGACCAGGGATGAATTGTTGGATTCCCCTTCTTGATCAAGCCATCTGTTCACCATGTCATTCATAAGGGTATTAGTAAGTTCGACATTCTTAATCGAGTTACGGAAATCTTCATTTTTTAGTAGTCTTAAAATATGCAAGCAGTTAGGATAAACTAAAAATTTAGCATTCTCTGGCTCATACCAATAGTTGAGATATTTCAAGTAATTGAGAAATCGCTCATCAGCCAAATAGTTATTTTGGGCTAAAAAGTTCAAGTACTGAATGTTAGCCAAAGATTGAACGAACTCCAACTCTATCTCCCACCTAGTTGGTAGCTCAGGAAGCCCTTCACTCATTTTCAATAGCGAAAGCTTCTTTTGTCAAGAAATTCAGCTAGCAGTAGCTTCGCTTCAGTAGAGAACCCAAGGAAAAAAGTATATATTTATATACAAAAAAGGGAAAAAAAAAAAAAAAAGACACCGCATTATTTACTTAGAAATATCAAACAAATTTATCTCACTAGAAGTGGTATCGAAATGGCAAGCCCTAAGAGGCAAATCGCCTTAGAAAATGAACTTAAACAATTAAATCACATAAATATGATTATTTCAGATTTGATAGGTAGTATCAAAATCACAAAGAATAACATAACCAGAACAAATGAGGCGACGGAAAATACAGATAAATTGCTCAATCAGTGGATAAGGATTCTATCGCAATCTCAGTATACTTCAGAAACACTTCAAAATCCTCACTGGAATGGGGCATCAGAATTTGACGAAGAAGAGATCGAACTAAAATCTGCAGAAGAGCAAGAATTAACCGTAGAGTTGAACGAATTGCTCGATGAAAACACGGTATTATCGCAAAAACTCCGAGATAAAGAGTCGAAAGAAAAACAAGAACAACAACGTCTGCAAGCAATAGCAGCTAAAAGACATCAAGAGTTAGGTTTACGCAATGTACCACGAAAACGGCTAGCACAAGGAAAATTCAGGTAAAAGGATATTGATTTTAACAGAAACCTATTCATGTTAAGGGCGCTCAATTTGCTTTTCACGACTTGGTGGCATCCATTTTACTACAGAACAGCTGTATGTATATAAAAATGTTTAATATTAAACGAATCATATCTCGTACACTCTACTTCTTCTTGTAAACACAAAAAGTGCCTCAAACAGTTATATGGCCAATCATATCACCTGCCTCGACCGAATCACCTTCTTTGACAATAACGTCTTCTACCTTACCCAGAACTGGAGCACTAATGACCATTTCCATTTTCATTGCAGATAAGACGGCGAACGGTTCACCTTTTCTGATTTCTGAGCCCGGCTTGGGTTTAATCTCAATAACAACACCTGTCATAGGTGCACCTATTTCATTCTCTTGAGTGGCCTTAGGTCTAGTTTTGGTTTCGACTTCAACAGTTCTGTCCTCAACGGAAACCGACCTGTATTCTCCGTTCATTTCGAAAAATACTTCTCTTTTTCCTGTCACTGGTGAAATCTCACCCACGGCTAAAAGCTTTACAATCAACGTTTTCCCTTGTTCAATCACTACATCAATTTCTTCATTGATTTCGCATGGTCTTAAGAAATAGCGGGTAGGTAAAACGGACAAGTCACCGAATTTTTCTAGCGTGGCCTTGTAATGCTCAAATACCTTAGGGAACATTAAATAAGAAGCAACGTCACATTCGCTAACATGACCATACTTCGAAGCCAAATCTTCCCTAACCTTTTGAAGATTAACTGGGGGCAAACTAAGACCCGGCCTAGCAGTTAACTTCTTTCTCTTGTTACCCAATACATTTGTTCTCAATGGTTCAGGGAAGCCGCCATATGGTATACCCATCAAACCCTCCATGAAATCAAGAACTGAAGCAGGGAAATCAAGCTCAGAGGCTAACTTTCTCACATCATCCAGAGTTAAACCATTGGATACCATAAATTGAGCCAAGTCACCGACAACTTTGGAAGTTGGAGTGACCTTTATTATATCTCCTAAAAGCAAGTTGGCTTCCTTGTATTTCTCTTTAGTCAATATCCACTTAGAACCCAATCCTAACAGCTGAGCTTGGAATAACAAGTTGGTCAATTGTCCTCCAGGAATCTCATGAGCATATACTTCTGCGTCAGGTCCCTTTAGATCAGCCTCGTAACCGTTGTATAACAACCTTGTCTGAGCCCAATAATTATCTAATTCGCCAACTATGGGAAGGCTGAGTCCTGTTTCAACCTCACCTTCTAAGGAAGCAAGAATCGCGCTAATTGATGGTTGTGAAGTCATACCAGAAAGAGAATTAGTTGCCGCATCAACTACATCTGCACCAGCACGAGCAGCTGCACTCATACTAGCTACACCAGTACCTGCAGAATCGTGTGTATGAACGTGAATAGGTAATCTAGGATATCTCTCTCTGATCGAACCAACCAACACTTTAGCTGCTCTTGGTTTCAACGTTCCTGCCATATCTTTAATCCCCAAGATATGAGTTCCCATGTTTACGATCTGATCAACAATGTTAATGTAGTAATCTAAGTTATACTTTTTCCCTGGTTGCAACATATCTCCCGAATAACAGACGGTTGATTCTACTACACCTCCTGCTTTCTTCACAGCATCAACGCCAACCTTCAATTGGTCTAAGTCATTCAACGCATCGAAGACCCTAAAGATATCAACGCCATTCTCTTTCGCTTGCAATATAAAGAAGTCAATGGCATTATCAGGTAATGAAGCGTAACCTAAACCATTGGCACCTCTCAAAAGCATCTGGAAGGGAATATTTGGCACCAATTTACGCATTTCCCGTAACCTTTTCCAAGGATCCTCCGATAAAAATCTCATACTTACATCAAAAGTAGCACCTCCCCAACACTCAAGTGAGAAACAATTACTCAAAGCATGAGCGGTAGTGGGAGCAATATTCAAAATATCAAGAGTTCTGACTCTTGTAGCCAACAAAGATTGATGAGCATCTCTCCAAGTAGTATCCATGATTAAGGTTCCATCAAAGTCACGTACTGCCTGCGCAAATTTCTCGGCACCTTGCTCCAAGAGAACTTGACGCCAACCTCTAGGGATATTATCTTTACTAATATCTAGCTTATCGCCCGTTAGTGGATCATGTAAATCAGGTACAACTGGATCAATTTTCTTCATTGGTGCATCTCTTTGGCCTTTTACAGATGTATCATTGACATACATCTCTCCCAAAAATGTCAACAACTTTGTGGCCCGATTCTGAGAGGCAATCATCTTAAACAAAGAAGGTGTATCGTCAATAAAAGTCGTCCAACACTGTCCGTTAATAAATATCTCATTTGTTAGCAAGCTGAGTAAAAATGGTATATTCGTTTTAACTCCCCTGATCCTAAACTCAATTAAAGACCTGAGCATCTTTCTACGGGCAATTTCATATGTTGTACCTGAGCAAGTGCACTTCACCAACATGGAGTCATAATGTGGAGAAATTACGGATCCCGCAAACCCGTTACCGCCATCTAACCTAACTCCATTACCACCAGCAGATCTATAGACTTCAATTTTGCCGGTATCTGGTTGGAAATTTTTCGCGGGGTCCTCTGTGGTTATTCTACATTGAATAGCAAACCCATTGTAACTTATTCTTTCTTGTAATAATCCCAATTGCTGCAACGTTGCACCGGCAGCTATTTGAATTTGAGCTGCGACGATGTCAATTCCAGTAATCTCTTCAGTGATAGTGTGCTCAACCTGGATTCTAGGGTTAATCTCTATAAAATAATGTCTGTTCTGTTGATCAACGAGAAATTCCGCAGTACCTGCATTACGATAATGCGCATTCTTCGCTAATTTTACAGCGGATTCCAAGATAGAGCTTCTAACTTGGCTCGGTAAACTCTTGGCTGGTGCGATTTCAATAACTTTTTGGTGTCTTCTTTGCACAGAGCAGTCCCTTTCGAAAAGATGAACGACATTGCCATAGTTATCCGCCACTAATTGAACCTCGATATGCTTGGGTTTATCAAGAAATCTTTCGATAAAGCATGTACCATTGCCAAAAGCCGTCCTTGCTTCCGAAGTCGCCCTCTGAAAGGCCTCCTCGATCGATTCTCCCTCTCGCACAACTCTCATACCACGGCCACCACCACCATAAGCTGCTTTTATGATCACAGGCAACCCGTATTGTTTGACAAACTCAACCGCTTCATCAACAGACTCAACTGGACCTGGCGTACCCGGCACAACCGGCACCCCACTTTCAATGGCTAATTTACGTGCGCTAACCTTGTCTCCAACGCTTTCAATAGAGCGATAAGAAGGTCCTATCCACGTAATACCTTCCTCTTCCACTCTTCTGGCAAAGTCGGGATTTTCTGAAAGAAATCCGTATCCTGGGTGGATCATGGTCACTTCATGTTCCTTAGCTATTTTGATTAGCTCCTCTATTTGCATATAAGCCAGCACTGGTGTATACTGTCCTCTCTTACCAATTTGATACGCCTCATCCGCCTTCAAACGATGCATTGACAATCGATCTTCATAAGAGTATACTGCCACCGTTTCCATTGAAAGCTCATGGGCTGTCCGAAATACCCGTATTGGAATTTCTCCTCTATTGGCTACAAGCAATTTGTTAAGCAGACTAACCCCCGAACTGTTACGTCTCATCTCATAAACTTTATTTTCTCCCATTACTGGTACTTGCTCTTCCTCTTGTTTTTAATCCCTCTTTAGTTTCTTATACTATACAATCAGTTTGATTTATAGTTCCCAGTTTCCGCTCGGCAAAATATTACTCACTCTTCGTTTATGTTGAATGTCTTTTAAATGAACTGCTTAACGCATGCAAAGCACTATAAGACCTACTATTCTATCGATACTAGCACTTTGATTGGATCTGACCTTTGGTCATCATGCTGGCCATATGATGGTGCATGTGGGTCCGGCACGACTATTGTAATCGCAATGCTCCCTTGGGGAAGACCTCAAGAATCCAAGAGATATATCTACTTTTCAAGGAGGCTTCACAGATTACTTTATTGATATCTAAAGGGCTTCGATGCATAAAATTTGAATGTTATGTTCTTTTCTTTTTCTCCTTCATTTTTAGATATCTACACATACCATTGGTATCTTTTCTGGTGCCTTACTCGCAGGGCTTATGTTGCTTACAGAAGCTAAGAATTCTCGCTTAGACAGATAATTTTCTCGGAGTTACGACCCACAAACAAATGCTGCTTTTTAATAACAATATATTTAACTAATAACCTCAATAAGCGAGACTTCTGACAAATTAATTCGACAAAACACTACATATAACGCCGCTTAAACAAAAAAAAAATGCGTCCATATCCCCCAGGTCGGTGGTTAAGCTCCGAATATGCCGCTGTTCCTTGAATGCGCGGAGTTTTTGCGAGGACAGTCTAACTTTTGCTAAGGCGGGCGGGTCTTTTTTTTTTTTTTCTTTTTATTTTTCTCTGCAAAAGCAAGGCTGAGACAAAAGGGGGTTTTCGGAAGTTAGATACCGATTAAAGAAGGCGGAAGTCAGATACCGAAAGAGAGAACAAAAATACGATGAGCGCTTAAGCACAACTCCACTTTAGAGATTGACATATCCACACAATTCACCAAGACATAACTACACATGACTATAACTGACACCCAATAGTTTGTACGGAGGCAAAAGCCTCTAGATCACCAAGCTTTGTAGGGTTTTGGATCCTCGGTTTACCTTTAGCCATTCGAGCCATGGAAATTCCAACGTACACCACGAGGGCTCTCTGAGGCCCTTAATGTGCGCTCACGTGACATAATGTAAGACTTGTATTGTGCCCCCCAAAAGGTGGGTGGTGACTCTGCAGAGGAAAAAGTTTTTTTTTTTTTTTATCTTTTTTTTTCACTTTGATAAAAGGCTTTTCTCTGCGGTGATTGGTTATAATCTAATTTAGCCACGCATCATTAAAAAAAAAAAAAAGTCAAAGATAACTTACTAAATTTTTTTAGTTGAATCAGACCACGCCATGAATTAGAAAAGCGGGGTTGCCTTAATATATATAGCATGACAGGTTTCTTCACCTGTAGTTTTTGGGACTCAGTAGATTAAGCTATTATAATGTTCAAGTTTGTAGACAAGAGTGCTAGAGTTTTGGCTCCCAGGTGGAGACCTACGCCAGGTAACCATTTCAGATCATTTCAAGAATACAGAATCAAAGCAGTCCAACAATCACCTTTGGTAGCAAAATCAAGATCAAAGACTGCTAAGCCCAGTCTCTCTTAATACTAGTCTCGATGGATTATAATTAAGGAGAATAGTTTAAAAAATAACAAAAATAGAAAAAAACTGGTTATGATCAATTTTGAATGACGGGTTCGGCTTATGTGCAATGGTTTTTTTATGCTTTTAAGGTCAGTGCCGCGCACTGAAAAAATTTTTTTTATAGGGGGGTTCATATTTAAAGGTTCTTAATACACAAAATTACTCCTAATGACATTTCTCGTAGTGCTCTTGAAAGGGTATGAACGCAGTCAGGTACGCTAGTATCAATTCAGTTTCACCTTATCTTGGATTCGATGTCAATCCAATCTTAATTCAATCTCAATTCGATCTCTTAACACTGACTTAGCTTCATGTATTTCTCATCATGAGAAATGATGTGGGTGTATTGATGTGGGTGTATTTTTCGGCGCGATTAGGGGGGATCCAGTAGAGCGGGTAAACTACTCACGTGCGACGTCATCGAAAAAACACTTACGACTCGTTTTGTGTTTAGATCAAGTCGATAGAAAAAAGTGGTGGCTTCTGATAGTAATATTCACGTGAGAACTAGTAATTGTTAAAGATTATGAGTAAGAGACAAACTTAAAGAGCCCTTGAAGACTACAAGTAATTTTTGTAAACAATTTTGCACGGTAGTAAGATTGAACCTGTTTTATTTCACTGGTAATCCAGTCATCAACATAACACTTAGTGAGTCTACCACCGTTGGTGTCTCCTGACTGTGTGTAGCCAAAAATAAAATTAAAAAAAAAAAAAAAAACTAGGAGATAACGGTTTTCCAAGAGGTTTTTTTGGACTGATACTACTTGCCAGTTCAGATATTTAATTCTATCAAGCCGTGAATTAGAAAAGACCTATTCATTATGGATGGCAACTCTATTCGAAAAATGAAACAAGGTGCGGATTCTGATAGAGCGCGGTCATCGGCTCTATTAGAGCAATTGGTGTATGTAGATAATTATATGAACGGAAGGACAGAAAATGATTTGAGCCCAGATATGGATATGGACAGACAGCTATCACTTGAACTTGCTGCATTTGTGGATAATTCTTTTGTTTTTCCAGATGAGGAGACTAAGCCGGAAGATAATCGAGTTGACGAGCGAAGTTCCAGCCCAATAAATGAGCAGAACAACAATCACGTACAGTGTGATCAGCCAGTCGAAAGTGTCTTACGCAAGAATGAAGATGTTAGGACGTTAAAAGATCAAGAAAATATGCCTAGGTGGCCGGTTCCACCACTAGCAAAAAGTTCCCTAGAGTCGGTGGGATTATCTTCCAAACAAATAGAATTACTTTCAGCATTAGTTGCGCAACATCAACTGAATTTGGTACAACAGGAGGCGCCTTCTGATTCTGCCAGCGGGGGTTCTGTTTCTACATTTGAAAGCGCAGAAGGTAATTACGACGATTCTGCGATAGAAAAGAGAAAACGAAACACAGCTGCAAGTGCCAGGTTCAGGATAAAGAAAAAAGTAAGGGAGAAGGAGATGGAATCGAGAATAAACAGTTTGGGAGATACTATAAAGACTTTTGAAAACAAGGTGTTGCAATTGGAGTTGGAAAATAAGCTATTGAAGAGTCTTATTTTCGAGAAGGGAAGTAGAAAATCTGAAGACGAATTACATACTCTCAGAGAGAGATATCAAATATAATTCCGTTACGCAAAATAAATACATTAAATATATATATATATTGAAGTACGATGTACTCAAGAAATTAAAATGCTTGTAAAAACGTTCTATATATACAATGCAGCTCCGCTCCAAAAAAATCCAGCTTATTTAGCAACGTCCTCTCCAGGGTGGCGTTTAATCTTTAATTTTTTTACTGTTCCTACAAAATCCATCGACATGAGAGAACTCAAGGAGTTGGTGTGAGATCCCAGTGATTTTCTTCCTAGTGCCTTTCCCTTACCTGAATCTATGTCCTCCCTCTTCATTTCCTCAGTAATCCGGTCGTATCGCGGTACAAAATAGCTGTCATCTGGGCGGCAATTGTCTGTCACTAGTCCACTAAATCTATTTTCACAGTTTTCTCTCATTTCCCTAACGTAACGGTTGAAAACATCTTCTAAGATGTCGAGTACCATTCTTCTAGCTTTTATTAAGGTTCTCATATCCGGCCAGGTATTTCGTTTCTCCAAAAGTGAAGTAAGAATCTCTTGAGACAAGTTTACCTCCTTCTCGGTGCTTCTCGCTAAAAATGAGTCGCAGATATAATTCCATATCCTTCCCTTTTTCTTCTCATCTTCGCTTTTCATATATTCATCAAGGCACAGAATGAACTCATAGTTTTCAAGACATAAGGAATATTTAAGGTACTCCAAAAACCTTTTCCTCTTGAATACCCCGTTTCCTTGATCATGGAGCACTTCTTCCAATGTGGGTACAGCAACACATTGCTGGCATTCGTGTCTCGTATACTCTATGGGACTTTCGGGCATTTCCAACGATGTTTTTTCTACCCTTCTTGTCTCCGAAAGGCTCCATTTACGCCCATGGTACATTCTCCTCACTATGGACCACACAAAGTTAACTAACCTAAACCCAATTGCAAATTTCTATCCCGATCACTGCTCACTTTTTTTTGTCACTATAGATAGAAATAACCTATCTCAAAGTTCAGACAACGTATTTCTAACAGTCGTACCGCTCAAGTTACACAATTTCCAAAGCCTCGAACTACGTTGTACAAAACTAACTTTTACCAAGTTACTGCTTGTTGAAGTTTTCTAAGCTACAAGTCAACTTTTAAATCGCCCAGTTACGGATTAAGCATACTTACGCGAAATTAGCCACTTTAATAAGTTGGTAGATTTTACCCATAAGCGTTCGGTAATACCCCAATTATCGGAGACAATATCGTATGTGTCCTTTAACGCATATATTCGCTTAGATCATACGATCATCGCTATTTTCTGCACGTGATCCACGCTACTATACGCTTCCTTCCTCGCTTAATTCATATTTCATCCAGTTACGTGATTTTTCTACTCCTATCCCAACTGGATTACCCCGTTTTGCTGCTGCACGTTTTCTTGCCCACGCAACCCCACCCTCGTAACCACTTAAAACTTAAAATTGTGCTCGCTTATGAGTCAATGAGACACAAGTATGAGCTGAAACTTCTAAAATCTCGGAAATAAAATGTTGAGCGTTGTAAAGTTAACTGGTGTATCTCAATGTATCAGGTGACTATTAACATCATCTGGCATGGTCTGCACTAAATGGTATGAGTATAATTAAATCAGATGAAAAGAGCGTGCCATGAAGAATAATATTGATGGCAGTTGCCTGATCAGAAGTTAAGTTGCTCATAAAAGGGTGAATTTCTTTTTATTTCTCCAATAATGAGCTGCAATGTGCTCTTTTAAGGTTCAGTCGCCGGGGGCTGACTAAGTTGCTCATATGGAAAGTATTTGTATCGATGTCGCTATCTCTGTACTTGAGTATCTCCTATAACAAGTACTTCCATTAACATATAGGAAAATATAGCTGCTCCGTTTGACCTGTACATTTGCTTCTTTTTCTTTTTCTAAGTCATGCAATTTGGTCCAGGATCACTTATACACTTCTAGAAAGCTTCCGTATATTGCAATTGTGATTCATGAGACTATTGCTCCTTCCCACTTGAATATATCGCCCGTAACCGCACCTCTTGGCTTCTACTTACATGTAGTTTTATCATGCAAAAGGGAAAGTAGAAAAAAGAAAAAAAAAAAAAAAGAAAAAAAAAAATTAGTTCCTCTAGCTTTCTTTACTTATATTGTATATGTGATGTACTGGTGTATTTACTTTTAAATTGAGTTCTCTTCTTTTTGTAAGTCGGATTCATTTCTTTGAGATAACGCCAACACATTTATACAAAAGAAGCTGCGCTAGTGTCTTCGAGGCCGTAGATCTATATGCCTTGCCCAAGCAACAGTCGATAACATTCGCTTAGTAGTTATGAAATACAAAAAGTAGGTTAAGCAGGAATATCTACTCCGAACTTAAACCACAACGGTACCCAAGTGCCATAAGCTTCCACTGAAAGGCCAAGCGTAGGAAACGCTAATTTCCCAGTAAGGAAGAATGCTTCACGTTTGTTGTTATGGCATGGTAAATCAACACTAAAATAACAGATAATATACCGAGAACCAAAACTAGCACATTTAAATCAGAATCAGATATCATGATGCTTGATATTAACTAGAATTCTTCGGAATTTGGCGCTAACTCTTGCACTATATTTGAAAGCTTTAGTAAATAAAACGTCCACTAGGTGCCTAAATATTTGGTCTGTACACTACTTTTCTAATACTGTAGAGCGTTTCCTTTACCGGGGGTATACCAGTACGATGAGTTCGCCTTTGAGTCCACTAGAAGAGATTCTCTATAAAAGGCTCATGGCCTCGCCAGGGTTTCACCGGTTTGTTCGAAAGATACACGCTAGAATCAACAGAATACCTTTGGAAGAGAATGAAGGATTGCGAAATCTAAGTGCTGAGAATTACCAACCAACAGGTTTGCACAAGGCCAAGGCTTTTGGAGCGATACTATTCGAGGAGTTGAAGAAGTCATTTAGCTTGAGAAGTAAATGAGTGCGCATACACAAGCAATAATAAGTATACTCTCGAAGATGGCAAAAGAATTATATTACATTAAAACGGCATATTATACACTTATTTAGATGATAAGCTTTTTTTTGTCGCCCTGCGAAAAGTCTTATCACTGGTCATAGATACGTCATTCTTCAAGGCGACGATGACATCAGAATTGGATCCGAATTTAAAATTGTCGGCGGTGATGTCTTGCTGATATTTTTTGACCCGATAAGGATGTTCTCTGGACCCTGGACTCGTTGATAATATTTTCTTGAGGGACCAGCTTATAATATAAGGCCCTGTTGAAGTGATTATAGTATTTTCTTTGGCGTCGAATCCAGTATTGAAGTATGCTTGAGTAAAATTCAAAGGACTACCATTAGTTTCAATCATCATATACGCAATGTGTTCTGGACTTATGGTCAATCTGCGTGGTTTCGGTTTCTTGTCCTTATCAAAGGGTTTTAAGAAGCCTAAGGAACCTTCGTTTCTTTGGTTTGGACCTATTTTGGTGTCAATCAAAAGCAAATATGTATTACATGTGGCCAAAAGCCATCTACCATCTGCAGAGATGTCAATACCTTTGACAGGTTCACCCAATGATGGTAAGAGACTCTTTGCATTAACACCTAATTTGTCATATAACCTAATGTCTCCTTTCTTAGAACCTACCGCAATGAAGCCATCAGAACTTGTTGCGAGTGCCTGTAAATAGTTATCTTTTGTCTTGTACATTTTAGCATCCGTATCAACAAGCTTATACTTTGGTAGACGTGGGTCAATCTTAAAAATACTATTATCCGATACCGCTGTTAGCGTTGGATCTTGTGTCAACTGAGCGAATTTCGAGTTTGGTCCGTAGGACACAACTGGATTTTTCTCGTCAACCTTCCATTCATCAACTATCTTGCCGCGACTCAAATCCATCTTAAAAAGCTTTTTATCATCAAATTTTGCATTAGACATAACCATGTTTTGATCCTGCATGTGTAGCATGGTTTTCTCTGGAGTAAAAGGTTTTCCTTTCAAATCTGATAATTTTTCAATGGTCGTCTTATATTCTAGATCATCCTCACCTTCGCCAAAAACCCCAATTCTGTTGCCTCTTACAACGAATGTTCTATCTTTCCCTACACACATATTAGAATTAATGTCGCCTTCAACACCATGCCTTTCTGTAGCCTCGCCCTCACTTTCTTCACTACTAATGCGTTCTTTGGTCCGACGCAAGTTCCTGCCTCCATATCCGAAATTATCTTCTTCCTCGTCACTACTGTTATCATTCTCTGCAGTATCACTCATTTCTTCGATGTCCTTTTTATCATCTTCCGTTAAATCATCATCATCTATTGCAAGCCTACTGAAAGCATCGAGCATGTAATTTTGATCTACTTTTTCTGCACTATTCCACGTCTTTTTATTAAAAGTTTCCCATATTGCCTTCATGAAATGCTGCTGAAAGTCAGATAGTTGCTCAGTTTTACAAAAACGAAGAAGCCAGCAATAAGAACGAATATCTGTCGGTGACTCTTTTATGTAGTAATTAAACATGAATGACAAAAATTCATAATTGAATACCGGATTCATATCACGATTAATGACACACTCCATTTTAGGAGGAGTCGTATTTGTGTTGACAAGACGAATAATGTACACCCAAGCTCCTAAGTATGTAATTTCAAGCTTTGTTGTTCCAAATGAAGAAAGCAACTCAAATTTTTCAGTCGATGCGTTGAATAAATAAAGCTCAAACTCAGACGAAGAGTACGAGACATTGTGATTATCTTCTGAACTATCGGCATCATGAAATTCTTCCGATGACGAGTAAATTGCATCATCATTGACTGTACCAGCAGAATGCGAAGCGCTTTCCGGTTTCTGCTCTTTCAGTATTTGCAAATTTTCGGGCGAGCGGTCGTCAAAGTTGGATCCACTTTTTGAAGGACCCGCAATGAACTCTTCCAAGAAAGCCATGTCAGTTATATACTCTGCACTTTCCTGGTATTTCAGTTCATATAAGCACTTGTATAGTGCAAATATGAACGAGTCCACCTCAGATAGCTTTATATTCTCATCGATGACAAACTCAAACTTGTCTCCTATGTCCCCGTTAACATCATTCCAACAAATAGCCTTGCTCCCATCTGATTTATCGAAGCACTGAATCCTCAATTCCTCAGTAATATTAAACCTCCATTCATCCTTTGTACTAGCAGAACTCGAATTCACCACATCAAGTGATCGGCTTCCCGTTTCGTGTTCTTCGTACTCTGAGTCGTCTGAATCATCATTTCCCTCTGTATCATGCAATCCGATTTCTCCTTCCTCAAACACTCTAGTTATGCGTAGTTGGTAATAAAAGGATGCATTCATCCTTCTTATTGATGCAAATGCATCATTATATAAACATTCTAACGCTCCCCTGGGTGATTGTGGTGACCTCGAAAGGAAAAACCTTCCAGAAGGCAACAGCGCTACTTCATCAGTGGGCAGTGATCCTAAGAGCTTTCTTAGGAAATTCATCGATAGTATACTCTATGCCAATTTTCCTCCTGTGTTTTATTCTTTTTTTTTTGAACAAGTCAGTTCTTAAAAACGTCCCTGGCAGAATTGCCTTGGTCTAATTTGTACGGCTTGATATATTCAGAAATCATCTTAGGGGTGCATATAATTATTAAAAAAAAAAAAAAAAAAAAAAAAAAAAAGAAAGCATCAATATTAGAACATTTTGATAGAGGAAGGCAGAATAAAGTATAAATGCTATCATGATAAGATATTTGACTGGTTCTTTGCGGCCGGTAGTTTATTCGAATACAATTGCAGTGCCTTATTGTGTGGTACGGCCTTTGAGGAGCACCGCAACCGAGGCAGAGAAACGCTTTCAAGACAAAGTACATCAGAAGGAAAGAAATAAGAGAAGGAGTTCACCTGAGTGGCTTAAACGAAAGGAATCACTAGTGCAAAGGTACGGACATTGGAATCCAACCAGAAAACTTTCCAGACAGCAGATGCAGGACATCCGTTCTTTAAAAGACCAGATGCCATACATGAGAACTATTGATTTTGCTAATCACTTTAAGGTCTCTCCTGAGGCTATTAGACGTATACTCCGTTCCAACTGGATTCCTAATGACAAGGAGGAAGAGCTGCTTCAGGCTAGAAATACAAAGCGCAAAGAAACAAAAAAAAAGAAGGCTGTACAAGAAATATTGCAACCGCTGGAATCGATTAACACTGATGAGCTACAGGAAAGTAAAATTCCATCCTCAAGTTCTTCTGTGGAGTCGCCTAAAAGGGTGTCTGAATCTTCTGCGAATATTAAGTCTTTAACCTATGGAAATAAACCCAAGAGATATTCAAAGAAACTAAATCTGCGAACAAGACAGCAAAAGAAGCCCTATACAAACAGCGTGAGCGATGTAATTGACTGAAAATTTGCATGATCAAGCATATCGGTTTTGTAAATAGAATGATACACAGGCATTTCCTACATTGAATAGCATAATAAAGGTATCAGTAGAAGTTCAAAACATTCACACCGATTTTCTTTCATATATATATATATATATAATTTGTTTGAACACCTGTCTAGTGAATGAAAGGGAAAGTTTGAACTGAAAATCTGGGGCTCTCTCCCGGGGGCTCTCTCGCGGGGTTCCCTCCGGTAACCTTTGCTCTTCTGTTATACGAAAGTCAAATCCTGCATATACAATTTATGGGCTTATTAGCCTTCATGCGACTCTTCATTGATTGATATATGTGGAGTGTCGGATCATGTCTAATGTTCCTATAACGACTCTTCCAGAGTCTCCTTATAGCCCTTTAAAATATGATCTGGGTTCTCTTGCCCGAAGGTCCCCATTGCTCGCTTACTTATTAACAATTACCCATGGTTCAGCAACAGGACTAGTTGTTGCATACATACTAGGATATTTTCTATTCAGTCCATTATTAGAAAAAACGGCTTCTCGAAGATATGATTATCTCGAGCTGTTTCGTGGTAGACTTAGAGACTTTTACTTGAATTTAGCTGGTAGAGTAAGATACGTTCCTCAAGTGGCTATAAACAAAAATGACGGTAGTGGGAAGTTGTATGCCGACGCTATATGTCAGACTGAAGAGTCTCATATGCGCTCTCAGTATGGTTCAGAAGACAGCGAAGAAGAAGATCAAAATGATAAGTTGTCGCAGGCAAAGCTTTTGTCTAGATTGGGCGAACTAACTAACAGATTACGAGAATGTGAGGCAATCCAATCAATAGAAGTCCCTCATTTTACCATGACTAAGAACTCCGTCAGGGAGCTTCAAGAAAAGACGAATAGCTCATATCTCAGTTCCGAGATATACGAAGGTGATGATAGCACTACTACTACTACTACTACTACTAATACTACTACTCCGAAAACTAATAGAGCAACTATGCAATCAACCATAAAAGAGCAAGTAAGAAGCATCAAGGGCCTTTTTATGACTGGTCAAGTGTGATTTACCTGCTATTCTGAAATACCTTTACGAACTAAGTAGAGCACTTTAGGAAAATAAATAGCAGTCTTCGAAATATTGGCGTAGATTTTGTGTAAGTATGTTTTTTTTTTTTTGTAGTTACTGCTGATAACCTCGGGTTGTAGAGATACTAACGATTGTGGCAAAGAACAACCAGAATCTTACAATATTCGTTAAAAATGCCACCAACAATCACGGATAGTGAAGGTGAGGAGTATTCGGAGAGGACTTCTTCCGTTGGTCCCAACAGAGACGATGAAGAAAATGAAGGACACCAGGAGTACCAAGACTCGGAAGAAGAAGACGTTGAAGGTGAGACTAAACCAGAAATAAAGGACAGGGAAGGTAGCAGTGAGATAAGTCAATTGGAAGGAAATGAGGAAAATGAGGAAAATGAAGAGGATGAAAACGAAGTAGACGATGAAGGGGAATTTGAGGATGAAAACGAAGATGAAGAACAACCTGAAAGTGACGAAGATAATTATAAGCTTGAAGACCCTGATGAAATCGAAGAAGACTTAGAACTAAGAGAAGAAGAAGAGGTCGATGATATTCAAACTAGACCTCTGAGAACAAGACTGGGCGCAGGAAAACCCAAGGACAAAGAAATAAAGGCAGAAAGAGAACCACGGAAGCGACAGCTTGCTCTCTTTGGTGAAGAGGATGAAGATCAAGATGTGCAGGGTCTGCGTCAACTGCGATCATCCAGAAAAAGTCGTCGCCAGGCGGAATCACAAACTCCCGTTCTGGGAATTGATCAGGACTTGCTTTTGACTGATGAGGAAACCGAATACATGCCAAGCGCTAATCCCGATTTATCCAAAATGACTCTGAGACAGAGAGCACGATACTTAGATAATAATAAAGATCAGAAAATAGAACTTAACGACGACTTGGATGTATCGAAAAAAGGTCGTCCAAAAAAGAAAGCTTCCGATCAGGAAATGGCATTAAAAAAAGCGGAAAGTGCTCGTCGAAGAAATGACCATAAAATGAAGGCGCTTGAAGAAGAAAAGCAAGATACTTTAAATAAATTACTAAAGAGAAGAGCTACTAAAACTCGCGAAAATGACTCTTCTGATACTGTTGTCTCAGAAGGCCAAAGAGTGCCCTTGAAAGAGAGAAGGCCACTAATTGAGCATCCTGCATTATACAGATGGGTAAACAACGCTTCGGCGCTGGAATCTCGTCTTCTAGGTTATACTCCATCCGGTAATTTGTCGTAAGATCTTCTGGGCTCATGTACTACTTGCTTGATATCTCACTAAGATATGAATACATACGCTTCATCTTTTTCTATGACATCGCACGTACAGATTTTTTTTTTCTTGTAATAAATTTTTTTTTTTTTTTTGGTTGGTGCTTCGTAACGAGCAAATTTGTTTTAAATCGCATAAAGGTGTGTTCTTCAATTTGTTTGATTTATTTATAGAAGACCAGACTTACTTCAAAAGCCCCTATTCAAAGCTTTTCGGGTCAAAATTTAAGCTAGTGGATTTCTTGGTGAAAGTCATATTGTGACATATATATTTTGGACTAAAGAATAAAGAACGACAGGTTCTTTTGACGAGGTCCTTTGAATTGCAAAAACAAGAACAAGACAATCGGTACCGAAAGAAAACAAATTTGGATCCTCAAATAATGATATCGAAAGGGGGACAAGGAGCTGTCTAATAATTCATAAGCACCGATTTCATTATTACGATATTAGCGTCTTTTTTTTTTTTGGTAATGTCGCAGAGAAAGTCAACACCACAAGATTTTGAAGAATCGAATTCTGTGTCCTTGAAAACACGAATGAGTCCATATGAGTCAACTCCGACTCCGTTGTCTTTAGCGATTCAAGGAAATAGACCAAGGAGTTCTTTCGATCTGCAAGGAGCTAGTAATGATATATCTTACTCGCAATCCAAAGCATACACGGGAGAGGATTTAAACTCAAAAAAACAGGAAATTTCACCAGAACAGAAAGATATTAACCTAGATGATGAAAGCGGTCCGAGTCATGTTCCAAACGAAGGAAGTAAAGAGTCCGAGCTTGCAAGTTTTAATTATATAACTCTGATGCGGCAAAAGCATCGTTCTAGGGAAAGTAATTCGAGTGAAACTAATGCAAGATTAGTTAGAGCACATGTTTCCCAAGCAAGTTATATTACTTTATTGAACATTTTTGATCAAATCGCAAACACTGCGCGTGAACATTTAGTGCATAAAGAATATTGGCAATCCCTTATGCGGCTTTACTGTGCCGATGACTTTTATATAAGACTCTCCTTACCGTCTAATCTTCTTAACAACAGTGGAAGCTACGAGCATAATTCTTTTCAAGGAATCATATCTTCAGCGGTTGCTCCTCACTTTTTGGTTACTGAAGTGGCATGGAGTAAGATTGCTCGAATGTCAATCTCGTTGCCATCGATGCATATTGTCAAGGGAGGTGATGGGTGGCCCCTTCTATTGTCGCAAATTATCGTTCAGTGTCGCTATCTTGACGGATCCATGAGCATATCTAGGGGGAATTCCCGTGTTCAATTCAAGAATATCATTCTGTATTTTGATGTGGAAGTCGAGGATTACGAAAGTTTCGTTTCTCAAGATTTCATACAAATGAGAATCAAAGAAATTAATGACGAAACTAAGACTTCAGATACCTCTTTCTCGCTTCTAAACCTGAACGCAAATACTTTGTCATCAAAATTCGGTCTTCATGAGAATGCAAGAAAAATTATAGAACTAGGTGACATAATGGATCAACTCCAAGATATTATGTCATTTGCCTCAGAAAAGAAAATGAATTCCCCTTTTGCAGCTTTAGATGGGTTCGTCAAATCCAAAAAAAAGAAAAAATCATAAGTAACTGTGTGCACTTTTTTTAGAATATGATAGAGTAGGAGTGTGTAGTTTTATGAGTAAAGAAATTGAATAGTAATTTTGAAAACTTAGGTGACGTTATCATTATTAATCAAATTTGATAAAATCATATTTAATGTGATTTTCGCACACAAGATTATTTCGTGCTTTTTGTATTTAAAAAATAGGAAAGGCTCAAGATTAACTTTATCTCATGCCATTTAATATGTGGAGAGGTGAGTAACCTTAGGTAAGGTATGATCAAACAAGAGGAGCATTCAGTTATGGATTCATCGCACTCGGGTAAGCCTTATTCGTCGCCGATACCAAAGAACGCATCTCCTGGTTCACCTTGTGAAGAGAATATTCGGCAAGAAAGAAAGCAGGAGACTAATTCGGAAAGTGACTATGTCTCTAAAACTGCTGGGTTAAGTAGTAAGCCAGGTGAGGTAATTAAGTACTCTACTGATGGCAAGGAACACAATCGTGTGTCTCAGCTGCGCGATTCGAATTGTTTGAAGTACGAACAGAAAGAGGCTTCCTTCGATGAGCCTAAAGGCAAGGAATCATTTGATATGAAGGAACCACTATCAGAAATTATCAGACCACAAAATCTAGAAGAATATATTGGGCAAGAGCATATATTGAATCCTCGTAGTGGTGTCATCATGAACTTTATACGCTTGGGTTATCTTCCCTCTATCATTTTCTACGGACAGCCCGGTGTAGGTAAGACAACGCTTGCAAGAATATTGGCGAAACAAGTAGGATACGAATTTACTACCGTGTCGGCAGCTGATGTTTCAATGAGTTACTTGAAAGAGTTGGTAAATGAAATTCGAGAACGTAATAAAAAATTTCCCAAGAAATCAAAGAGCTACAGGTTGGTGCTCTTTATTGACGAAACACATAGGTTAAATAGGGTGCAACAGGATTACTTACTTCCCCATGTTGAGTCCGGACTCTTTTCGTTGATTGGAGCAACGACTTTGCATCCAAGTTCCCGTGTAAGTACTGCACTTCGATCCAGGTGTCTCATATTTGAACTAAAAGCACTAAATCCTAATCAGTTAAAAAGAGTTTTCGATAGAGCTATTATGTATGAGAACACGAGAAGACGTCGAAGAAGTTTGGTATCGTTTTATTTCACTGATGAAAGTGTTGATTTTCTTATTAGAAATTCCAGCGGTGATGTCAGAGTGTGCATTAATATGGTTGAGTTGATGAGCAATAAATTTTCTGGCGAGGATAGATATCATTATAAAGCTAACGCCCAGGAGATATATGTGGGAGTAGAAATGATTTCGGATTTGTTGCATAGACTCAAATTGAATAAGTCTGGTCTCCAAAGTACTCAGAACATTCCCCTATTTATAAAATTATTTCATTTTATGAGAAGTAACTTGGGAGAGCAAGAAGATTCTAGCGATAGTAGTACCATTTCCTCTTCGCCTTTGACATCGAGAGATAACCATGTTCCATTGAAGCCACAAGCTCAGGTGACTTTGGAAAGACCTAACAGTGGCCAATTTTTGGTAAAAATAGCTTTCTCGCGTGATGAAGTCTCTGAAGATAACACTTCGCATAGTTCTACTTTTTCTAGGGATGAAGATCATTTATTATCCGACAAGGAACAAAATTACTTAGAGATAAATCCTAACGAATTCAAGAACTTTGATCACCCTATGCAAGATTACTTACAAAGACTGTACGAGTCCGCTGATAGCGACGCTGATGCTGGGTCGATATATTCAGATTCCGTAACTTCCTCCAGTGAAGGTGGGTGTGTTGATTTGTTCCCTGAATCTAGAGAAGAGTTTTATACTATGGCCGCTGTTCAAACTTGCATTCTTCTCTTAAGACGGGGTGAAAACCCCCAATACATATTGAAACAATTAGTATTGTTTCTTGCCGCAAATTTTGATGCTGACAAGCCTATGCTATGCAATATTATGGGTGTTGTCAAGTCATTTGACTCCTATAGCTCGGATGTTGAGCTTGTGTTATCTAACTGTGTTGAAGATCTCACACGTTTAAAAAAGAAGCCTAGGCGCACTGTTCAGGATGACCCTATTGCTATTTTAAAAATCATAAAAAGGTACTGCAGAGAGTCACAGGGTTCACCTCATGAATACAGCTCTAATTTTCCCTCTTCTCTCTTTGAAGTCACTAATGATCCTGAAAAAGTACGCGAGTTGCTATCTGAACCCCCTACTGACAATGAGCTTCATGAAGCCCCTCTGTCTACACCAAAACCCGCAATCTTTGAAGTATCATATCTCTCCGACGAAGATGCTCTTCTCTCTTGATTTTGTTTCTCTTGTGAGTGCAATATGGTTCAGCTACCAAATATGCGTAAGAGTGTCTTCAAGGTCCATGCTTGCAAGGGCTATTCGTGAATAGGGCACTAGATATCGAAGTACTTTATCTTATTTTTATTTATTAGATGTACAAGTTTATCAGCATTTAAGCTGTGTCTTGGTTACTCAAACACAAGCACCCTGAAAAGTATTCTAAATGAAGTCTGCTGAACAAGTGTGCTCTGTCAACAGCTAGTGCTATGGCTCAGCTTTATCTTATGATAGGTTCCACCTTTATATAAGACACTTTTTGTAGGTCGCAAATTTTAGCTTTTTATTTATTTTTTTTTTTTTTTTTCGTCTTTGTGGCTCCTTTTTATTTGCAGCTATTTCTTCAAAGTATATAAGCGCGGGGAGGACGCACTCATAGACGCTCTTGTTATAGATTATCAAACCTTTTTACTTAAATAATGGTGAATTCTAGGGACCGTGTCCAGAATAACTCTATAGACAACGGCGAGGATGAAAAGCCAAAACCTTTTAGAGAGGTGAATAGAATGTCTAACACCGTTATATTTATGGTGAACAACTTCTTGATTTTGATAGGGACAGTCCTAAACCTTGTTGCTAATGGACTCATTTTCGGGGTTATCAATATGTTCCGTATAAGAGATTACATGAAAAAACTTTCTAATGTTGTTCTTTTCTTGCAACTTGGAACAGTGGAAGTTATAATAGTCGCGCAGGTTTTGATGTTTCGCTTCGTTTGCAGAGCAACTGGGACTCTGTTTGGCCAACAGGATAATAATGACGACTTAGGACTTAGAGATATACACCATCTATATTGGAGAGGCAGAAATATCACTTATGCCGATGAGGATAAAGCAAAATCTAAGATCTCTAAGATTTTGACCATCAAAAAGTCGCTCCTGTTGAGGAGAGACAACCAACACAGGAAAGATCTACATATGAGAGAGAAAATTCCTTCTTATCCGGCACTTGATATTAGAGGTACGAGCACAAGGGATGATGTTCCAACAAGAGAGTGTCAGCAAAGCAAAGAACGTGAGACACACGAGAATTACGGAGAGAAGTTCGATGAAATGCAGCAGGAAGATACCAACAAGCGCCCGTTATCATTTCAACATGAGTCAAAAAATGAAAGGGAAGATGATGGCCCAGAGAAAGATATTCAAAGCGAAGATGGCTTACAAAAAGACGTGGAGAAGGATTTTAGCCAACCACCTACTTTTGAAGCAGAAAAATTGGAAACTGAAGGTGAGGAATCAGAGAAGTGCGGCAACGACCGTCAGGATGAGCTCCAGCCGAAATACCATTTCCCATTCAGTCGTCGCGCTAGGAAGTCACATCAAAATACCGAGCTTAACAACAGCGCAATAACAGAAGAACCATATGACTCTGAAGCCTTAATTCCAGAGGACACCAAAGATCAGAACAGCGCCAAAAGAAAAATTTCTATGATGACAAACTCAATATTCAAGTAGCTAGTGACGATTGAAAGACATCCCAGATATTGCTTACGATGAACTGGTTACGAAAAATTTTGAATGTAGCATGAATTCATATATACTATTCATTTATGAATACATTGTACCCGACCGAATATACAATAGAGCAAAAAAATAAAAATGCTATTTTACAGTTCCTTAAAGACAAGCAATATAAAGATGCTAAAAAGATGATGGTAGACTTCAACAATTAAGACTTCCTTCAAGTATCAGCCTTATCACCCACGCTTGCCTTACGTAAGTTACCTGCTTCAACATCGCGATTTTCATCGTCATCGTTATTTTCTTCATCAGCTCCGCCTAGTGCAGCGAACATATTGGCATTAGACAGAATTGAATCCGTCCTCTTAGAATTCTCTCTTCTTAACGGACTATTATTACTATCTGATGAGTTGTTGGGTCTGCTTGACAGAGATCGCATAGATGGTACCGAAGTGAAGATCTTAGGATCCCTAGAGCTATTGCCAGGATCCGTTCTTTTACCTTGACCTCCCCATGACAAACCTGTTCTCGAAGAGTTAGATTTTTCGTTAGACTTGTTCTTTCTTCTTCTTTCTGCTGCAGCCTTTTCTTCCTCTATCTTCTTTATTTCTGCTTCACTATGAATTTCCTGGATCGTCTTAGGTCCGGATTCAGTCTTCAAAGGCTTCCACTTGTTAGCTCTTAAGTCTTGCAAGTCCATTAACATGAATCTGATCCTAGACGAAAGTTTAACATTGTCCAAAATTGTCTGTATGTTATCAAAAACGAAGCTCAATACCGCTCTATTCTTTTCAGTAGCTTCCAATCTTTCACCGACTGTGTTCACTAATTGTGCAAGGTTCTCCAAACTGTCTTCAGAAGGATCCTTTGTATTACTGGATTGGTCTCTCAAACAGAGTAAAATTACTTGGTCGTTCAACATGTTCAATGTATACAAATGACCAATAAATCTGACCAAACCAAGTCCTCTTCTCTTCGCTGCTGCCATTTGGTAATATTCATCCGACATCATTTCAGGTTCAAGTGGCGTTCCATCCTCTTTAGTTGGTAATTTATCAGACCACCCTTTTTCGTATTCTGTTTGACAAGTAGTCAACAAGATCCTTCTGGCTAAGTCACCGCCCCTTGCATATTCTCCATTTCGTAACCTGATATTTACATCCTTAATTTCATCGGAAATCTGTGTACACATTTTAGCACAAAATTGAGCATACATAAATGACCAATGAGGTTCGTCACATGCTTTCGCAAAGGTTAATGATATTATTTGTCTACAGGTCTTCGCATCATCTTCCCATCTGGACTGTGTAGCCAAAGCAAGCAAGTCATCCGTGATCTTGTCAAACATTTCCAAAGTTAACTTATTCAAATACGACTTAGTTCTCCTTTCGATCTCACTTTCGTCATAGATTTCAGACCCGTCAGGAGCACGTTTAACTTCTACATTTCTAAGTCTAGAACGTGGGACCCACCTGTTCGCAGACTTTTCTAATGGCTTCACTTCTTCTACTGGTTTAGCCTCTTCTTCCTTCTCTTTATCCTTGTCGCCTCCTCTTTTTGATTGACCCTTTCTCATAGATCTCTCTCTAGGTCCTACACTACCACCTTTTCTCTTAGAACCACTCCTAGAACTTGTTCTGCCATCGTTAAACTGCCCTCTATTAGAGAAGTTTCCGAACCTTCCTGGCAAAGGATGACCACCGACAGTACCAGCTCTTGGGCCTCTAGACGACTGAGAACTGGGTGTTCTTTTCATTGTCAGCAAGCTTAAACCTTCTAATTTTGCTTTCCAAGCAGCATCGCTAGGGTAATGTATAACATCTCTAAACTGAGACATAAATTCGGCATCATATTTTAACTTACCGGATTTCAAGCTTGGATCTACATTCACAAAAGGTTGTGGGTACTCAAAAGTAAAAGGGTCTTCAACAACATCAGCAGTCTTTAATTTCTCGAAGAATTCTGTCATTGTGCGCCCACCTTCTTTGTTGCGCTCGTGGTCATCTACATTCCTTTCAGGGTCAGCTTCCTTATCCTTACTATCATCAACTTTAGCTTCCCCACTTACTTCTGGTTTGCTAATGTCCTTCTCTGCTAGTTTCTCCGACGTCTCGCTCGTATCACCTTTCTCTAAAATATCACCAGAAGTTTCTTCCTTCGAATCAACAGAAGCCGCACTTTCTCCAACATCCTTCGAGCTCTTGCTAACATCCGAGACTTCCTCTTTTGCTGGCGCTGCTGGTTCTGATGAAACTGGTTCCACAACTTTTTCTTCAACTCTCTTTTCTACTGTCTTATCTTCCCCGACCTTACTCTCGGTAAGTTTCTCTTCTGCAATATTGCTTGTTGCTTCTTTGTCCACAGAAGCCTTCTCCGAGGTATCGTCCAGCTTAGGTGTTTGTGACTCTCCCGAATCTTCCTTTTTCTCCTTCAGCTCGGTACTCTTTTGCTCCTCTGTTTTTTGCGAAGACGCCTTCGCCGCACGCTCCAAAATCTTTCTCTTGAATTCCTCAGCTACAGAAAGCTTGGAAGCGTTGGGCTGAGCTTTATTTTCACTCAGCAGGCTTGAGGAACTCAGAGACGCTTGAGGACTCTTATGCGCCTCCCCTTCGCTCTTACTAGGAGGACTGGATACATTCATGGAATGTTGGCTTGCGACTGGAGACTTATTGACCGCCACAGGGGAAACAAATCCAGGAGATGGAGAAGAAACTGGTGTATTAGAAGCTGTAATTTTCCTCTTCTCCTCCAAATTTACTTGCTTCCCTTCTTTGTCAGTTACTTTGACCTTGCCACCTGCCATTGGCGAAAACGGAGCTTGCTGGGGGAAGGGCAGCATGGGGGGTATTCCTGGCATCATAGGGGCTGAATATCCATAGGGTGGCGGAAAATAACCATATGCATACATGTTAGCTGGGAACTTGTAAGCATTATAATGATTATTGTGATTCATCTTTTGATTATAATTCTTTCTATTATAATGTTGTCTATTACTATTACCACTCGTTCCAACTCCCCCATTATTGTTCGAATAGTTTTGTCTATTATAGTTCTTATATTTGTTATTATTCCCCGTTCCGTAATTATAGTGCTGGTTGCCGTAATAGTAGCCTCCTTCGCTCCCATTAGTTATTACCGGAGATTGCTGAGTATCCGAAGTACTACCCCCTGTACTGCTTCCAGGAGTACTTACTTTATGCTCGGCCATTGCAACTGCTACTCTCCTCTAAATGGTTCCAGTTCTAAGCTAGTTCCTTTTGAATTATACAAATTTCAAAAAAAAAAAATGTTGCTGATCAGAAATGATCACCTATAAAAGTCTTTTAAGATACCTTTCCGAATAAGGGGATCGATAACTTTGATCAACTCACAGCTAAAGATTGATAGTATCAACTATACCTTTAGCCTAGAAATTCCGATAGTAAATGGAATCAACTATCACTTGAAAGGCGCTAAAAAAATTTGCTAATTGAGGGAGAGGAAGAAAAAAAAAAAGTTCTCAAATTTACTAAGGCACATCACAGTGCGTATATTACGTCACTACTTACTCTGCTACCACCGTGGCTTTCGCCAGCTCAAACCAACTAGTACCAATACGATAATCAAGAACAAGGTAACTATCGTTTTGTCTTTAGGCGATTCACGGTAGACACAAGTCTGTTTGACTTCTTTCTCCGGTACTTTTGCTCCGCTACTTGGATCCACTCTGAAAGAACATACCCCTTGCGTAATACAATATTCGCTTGTACAATTTGAGCATCTCTCCACCAGTATTGCAGTCAATTTATCCCCACATAAGCATCTACAGTAATAATTAGAGCCTTGGCATGTGCTCACCAAGAAAAGGCCCAATACAATTCCTGCCTTCATGGAGCCATGATTCATGCGCATATTCTCAAGAATGGGTGGTCCATATGATATCAAAGCAAGCTGTCACATGACTTGGGCCACAAGCAACGCGACCAGCTCGTCAGAGTTTTTCACTCTGAAAGGGAAACAATAGAGACCCACGTCTCTTCAGCGGGAACTGTATAACATTCTTAGCATAACTTATGTTACTTGCCGGTTTTACTTACTTTGTTTAGTACTCTTTTTTTTTTGTCCTCACAGAACTGCATGATCTACTATGCTTACTACTTTAACTCGACAATCACCAACGTTTGCATATGCTATGATTCTTGCGAAAAGAAGACCGAAAACAACTACACCCCCTCAGACGTCCAGAACTAAGTAGTGCCAACGATATCAGTAGCGTAGACCCCACTTTGCCATGACAGGTGAAGAGATGGAAAAATGTGGTAGTGTGTATACCAACACAGTCAGGTTCTTCAAAGGCAAATACACTGAGCTTGCGAGATAAGTTAGCAACGGACTTACATAGACATGGCAGCAGCAACAAAGTTTTTTGGTAAGACACCATATGTGCATGAGGGTGGTATTAGGCCCTACTTCGAGCACAAGATTCAGGATACTGAGATCAACATTCAGTCTACGACACAGAATTTAAGGAGACTTGAGGCACAAAGGAATAAGTTGAATAACAAAGTCAGACAACTCAAAAATGAGTTAGCATTGTTGCAGGAGCCCGGCTCATATGTGGGAGAAGTGGTAAAGGTTATGGGACTTAGCAAGGTTCTAGTAAAGATTCACCCTGAAGGCAAATATATAGTGAACGTAACAAAAGACGTTGACATAAAGAAACTCACTCCATCATTAAGAGTGTGTTTGAAGGCCGACTCGTATGATTTGCATAAGATATTACCAAATAAGGTAGATCCCTTGGTTTCTTTGATGATGGTAGAAAAGGTGCCTGACTCGACTTACGAGATGGTTGGTGGTTTGGACAAGCAAATCAAGGAGATCAAAGAAGTTATTGAGTTACCTGTGAGACATCCAGAGTTGTTTGAGAGCTTGGGTATTGTACAACCAAAAGGAGTGATATTATATGGTCCGCCTGGAACCGGAAAGACTCTTTTAGCCAGGTCGGTGGCGCATCATACAGAATGTAGATTTATCAGAGTTTCTGGATCCGAGTTGGTACAGAAATATATTGGTGAAGGTTCTCGAATGGTACGTGAGCTCTTTATAATGGCTAGAGAGCACGCTCCTTCTATTATTTTCATGGATGAAATTGATTCTATTGGATCTTCTCGTGTCGAAGGTTCTTCTGGTGGTGATTCGGAGGTTCAAAGAACCATGTTGGAATTATTGAACCAACTTGATGGCTTTGAGAGCTCTAAGGATATCAAGATTATCATGGCTACGAACAGATTGGATATCTTAGATCCTGCTCTCTTGAGACCTGGTAGAATAGATCGAAAAATAGAGTTTCCTGCCCCTACTGTCACTGCGAGAACTGATATTCTAAAAATTCATTCCAAGTCTATGAATTTGACCAGAGGAATTAACTTGAGAAAGATTGCCGAAAGGATGAACGGCAGTTCTGGTGCTGATGTGAAAGGTGTATGTACTGAAGCCGGGATGTATGCTTTGAGAGAAAGGAGGATTCATGTCACTCAAGAAGACTTTGAGCTTGCAGTTGCCAAGGTGATGGCAAGAAACGAAGACACGGCAGTATCATTAGCCAAGTTATTTAAGTAGATCATAAGTAGTTTAATCAAGTTTTTCCCCCCCTTTTTTTTTTTCTTTTTTTTTCTAAGAATATTTTATGGACACGAAAGCGATAACCTCTAACTAGCGCTATAAGAGAAGGTGACTTTATGAAAAATTGTATAACTTAGAGGATAAAGAATATAGGTTGCTAACATGAACCTTCGCATATGTTTATTGGTGCTGGCTCTTGCTTGCTGCAGTATAACAGCAGGTGCTGAAAACATTCAAACATTAAGCAATCTGATCGAGGATGCACAATCGTTACTCGTAAAGAAAGGCCCAACTAATGAGGTTTTGCAAGAGTACGATGCATTGATAAGGCAACTTGAAACAAGTGTAGATGCGAAGCAGTACTTTAGTAATCAGCTCGCGCAGTTATATTTCAAGAAGGCGCTTGTGCAAATTAATTTGAATAGAGATACATTTGCAATCGATGATTTGAAACAGAGTTTGGCATTAGACCCCTTAAACAAACCAGTGCGAAATAAGTTATTGAGTTTGCTTTTTACCAATGGCCGTTTTCATGACATGGAGACCTACCTTACTGATGATGATAATGAATTCAAATTGAAAGTAGAGCAAATTAGAGGATCGTGGCGGTCAGCAGAATCATTTCACAATAAAAGAAAATACATAGACTGTGTTAAAGTTTTAGATAATGAAATATTGCCTTTCGTTTCTAATGACGTAAAAGCAATAGAATTACACTATCATTGTATGGAAAAGGCATACACAAATAATATGGAAGTACAAGAGAAAGAAATTACACCTACAAGGGTTATCATAAATGACTTAGGAAAGCTTATATCGTTACTGCCCGTAGACCATATGGAGTGGTACAGCATACTTGTGAAATATTTATTATATACAGAAAGCAACTACGACAAGGCGTATCACTACACCAGGAATTGCTTGAAAGTTGATAATGATTATAAAGAATGTGCTCGAGAGTCTCGTTTTTTTGTCAAATTCCAAAAGCTTTTAAAATACTTGGAAGAATATTCGGTGGTCAATGGTTATTATTATCTTTTAAGTGAGTCCAATGACGAGATGGAACTTGACCCTGATGTCGACTTTAATTTTGTAAAAGCTTTTCTTTTAGAACAAGGTGTTAGTGTGAGTAAAGCGGATGCTAAATTGTTACCCAGTTGGGTCAAAACAAATTTCGACTATTTAAATTATAAAATCTCTTCCTTCGCATCCTCTCTTGGAAATAACAAGTTAACTGTTAGTTTCCAATTCAAAGGTGATTTGGACAAATTGTTATGTGAGTCGTTTATCAGAACTAAAGACTACAAGGGAGCGGCATCTTATTGCAGGAAGTTAGATGACGACAAAAACAACCCTTTCTTGCCAAAGTATGTTCCTGAGATAGATCGCCTCCTCAGCAGAAAGGAATATCAAAAAGCTAAACTGCAACTTCTGCAATTCAACTCTAATGTACGTCGATCGAAATTGTTTAAGGAGAGGTCACAGATAATTGAAAAGATTGAACAGAAACAGGAAGAGCGGAGACAAAGGCAACGACAAAAGCAGCAATATTTCGAACAACAGCAGCGGCTGCAGAGACAGAGGCAACAGCAACAACAACAGCAACAACAGCAACAGCACCAAATGCGCTCTAACTCCGAAGTTGACTATTATAAAATACTCGGTATACCAAGAAATGCTGACGAAAAAGCTATTAAGAAGGGCTACAGATCGCAAACCCTCAAGTACCATCCGGACAAGTATAAGGGGGGTGATATGTCTCCAGAGCAAATAGAGAAGAAAATGCAAGAGATAAATGAAGCCTATGAAGTACTTTCTAACGAGGAGAGCCGTCGCCTTTATGATTCAGGGCATGATCCCAATGCTCCTCCCGGAAGCCAAGGTCATGGTTACTCTCAAGGTTTTGGTGCCGGTGGGTTTAAATTCGACTTCGGAGATAACGATTTTATAAAACAATTTATGAGGCAAAATTCAGGAGGTGGTTTTAACTTTGGTGGGCCAAATCAGAAATTCAAATTTAGAAAAACTAGAAAACAATACTACTGAACTTTACGTCTTCTCCTTTATTTAGATTGAGTGCGTTCTTTTTGTGTTATTTTGTATAGATTTCCGAGCATTCAGTAAATTGAATACTGGGGGTAAAGTGTGTCATATAGAAACGAGGATATGATAAGGAGATAAAATACGGCCTAACAGAAAGAAAACGTAAGCAATAACAATTCGTTGTAAGAAAAATGCGGTTGGGCTTTCTCGGTCTATTGACCATTGTTGCAGTAGTTAGCTGCTTTCCTGTAATTGAAATGTTAGAATCTATTTTAGCTGTTCCGGGCTCTTTGTATAATCCGACAAGCAAATGTAAGGGTGCTGATGAAATCGATAATGTCGGTCATCACGATATTTCCCACGAAGAAGATGAGAAGGGTCAAATTACGAGACATAAGGAAGACATTGGTCCTAGGCCCCATATGGGTGGACATCGCTTCTCTGAAGGCCTGATGAAGTCAGAAGGTGGCAAGTCGAAAGGCCATAGAGGTGTCAAGGGAGAAAAACATCATAAAGGCCCTAAGAAAAACAAGGACAAGAAGGCCCATAAAAAGGCTAGAAAAGCAAAGCAACACGGTCAATTCCAAGAAAAAGTAATTTCATTAGAGGATTTATCCAACCAAGGGTCGGAATACTCGAATGATGAGTATAGCGTTGAAAATTACAAAAGCCTTCCAGAGATTGATACGAATGCCTTACAAGGCTTGATCAATACTCATGGCTTGAAGAAACGTGCAGGCTCCCTTTTTAATATAGCAAGGCGTTCTGCAAAGAAAAACGGACACCCCACTAGAGTTATCGGGTCACCTGGTCACTGGGCTACAATTAATTACATCAAACATGAGTTATACAAGTTAAAGGGATATTATAATGTTAGTACGCAGCGTTTCAATGCGGTTGAAGGAAGAGTGCGTAATTTCTTTCTGGAGATTAATAATAAGACTTTGCAAACTGCACAGCCAGTCAAGTTGACTCCACCTACTCCAAATAAGGAACCTCTTAGTGCTAACTTGGTTTTGGTTAATAACTTTGGTTGTTCCAAGGATGATTTTCCAGAAAGTAGTGCTTCAAAGATTGCTCTTGTCAAGAGAGGAGAATGTCCGTTCAGTGATAAATCCATTAACGCTGGTAATGCGGGTGCTGTGGGTGCTATAGTTTACGACAAGGAAGAGCTTAAAGGTACTTTTGGTCCTCTCACAGGAAACGAAGTTCCTAGTTTGACCATAAAGGATACAGAAGTTCAAGAATATATCGATGCTTTGGAAAAAGATCCTCTGACAGAAATTAAGGCTACAGTCCTTATCGATTCTTACGTGAAGAATACTTCAACTTTGAATGTTGTTGCTGAAACTGTTCATGGTGACCATAATAATGTTGTTGCATTAGGGGCGCATTCAGACTCTGTTGAAGAAGGGCCTGGAATCAATGATGATGGATCGGGACTGATTTCATTGTTGGAAGTGGCTAAGTATTTGGCTCGATTTAAGGTCAACAATGCGGTAAGGTTTGCGTGGTGGGCAGCAGAAGAAGAGGGATTGATTGGTTCTTCTCACTACGCCAATTCATTGTCGCCTGAAGAGAACAAGAAGCTCAGATTATTCATGGATTACGATATGATGGCATCTCCAAACTATGAGTATGAGGTATATGATGCTGATAATGAAAGTAGCCCTAATGGTTCTGGAAATTTAAAGGATCTTTACGTTGACTGGTACAATAAAAATGGCTTGAATTATACTTTTGTTCCTTTCGATGGTAGGTCAGATTATGTGGGCTTCATTGAGAATGGAATACCTGCTGGTGGTATTGCTACTGGTGCAGAAAAAATTAAATCACCCTCTGACCAAGAAAGATATGGTGGTATCCCTAATCAAAGCTTTGACTATTGTTACCACCAACTTTGCGATAATTTGGGAAACCCTAACTATGATGCTTGGCTTACAAACACTAAATTGATTGCACATTCTGTTGCTGTATATGCAAAGTCATTTGAAGGTTTCCCTGCTAGAGAATCTGCAACTGCTGCTTCTAAGCCCAACCAATTCGTATACCGTGGTGCATACGCCATTATGTAGAGCAAGCTTAATACTGCAGTCGCTAAACAGTTATAGTTAACAAGTTTATTTTTTTTTTTCTTACATGGGTAGAAACATCTGTAGATTTACTCTAGGCATATCTCTCTCGTCGATACTAGTGTGTCCATAGACTAAAAGTCACGTTCATAGGGTTCACCGCAAATGCAATGAAAAAGCTTCCTACAGCAATCCAGACGTTGTATATACATGAGGACAAGTGGATTTTTAAGGATGGTAGAGTGCAAGCCGAAAGTATTGAGAATTGGAGGAGTGCAATACGCGCATGAGAAATGGAATGAGTTGTCTAAAGTGGTGGATGTAGTTGAATGTACCTCAACAAACAGACAAGATTTTATCAGGGATTTGCAAACCAAGTATAAAGATACGACTAATATAGCTCGTAATTTTCAAAGTATCAGTCAAACAGGAAGGTTTGATGAAGAGTTAGTCAGGTATTTCCCTGCTACCGTTAGATCAGTTAGTCACAACGGAGCTGGGTATGATCAAGTGGACGTCGAGCCATTGACTAAACGAAACATTCAATTGTCTAATGTTACATCGCCGGTTGAACCAGCTACAGCCGATACAGCTATATACTTGATCTTATCATGCCTTAGAAATTTTCAAGAGGGACATGACTTATTGGTTCAAGGGAAGTGGCCATCAGCCAAATGCGGAGGTGCCAAGTTGGGACGTGAGCCTAGTGGAAAGACAATAGGTATATTAGGTATGGGGGGTGTAGGAAGAGCCATTAGAGACAGGCTCGTCCCTTTTAGATTTGACAGAATTCTTTATCATAATCGATCTCGTCTACCTCCGGAGTTAGAAAAAGACGCATCTTACGTGAGTATGGATCAGTTGTTACGGGAGAGCGACGTCATTTGCTTAAGTGTTCCTTTAAATGCTAAAACCCGTCACATAATCAATAATGATACCATTGCCAAAATGAAAACTGGATCAGTCATTGTCAATATTGCAAGAGGTCCAGTTATCAAAGAGAAAGATTTGCTTGAAAATTTGAAGGCTGGAAAGATAAGCTCCTTCGGATCAGATGTGTTTGAGGATGAACCGCATGTGCCATCAGAGTTAGTTCAAATGCCAAATGTCGTAAGTTTGCCCCACATGGGTACTCACAGCGACGAAACTATGAAGCGGATGGAAGAGTTCGTTGTTGAGAATGTTTGGTCCCATATAACGACTGGAATGGTAAAGACCATTGTTCCTGAACAAAAGAATATGAACTTCGAGCACCCTGCCTTACTAAAGAATTGACGAATGCCTATTTAGCGATCCCCTTCTTTGGTTTTACACTATTTATATATGTATCTGAGGACTCTAAATGCGAGTCCAAGAGAAACACTATCACAACGGCATAGATATAGTTATATATTACAAGCTATACACTTGTATACTGAGCAATTTATTTTAATTCTTTTTTTTTTTTTTTTTTTGTTTGTGATGCGGTCATAAAGATTCGATATACAGTGTTCGGAGGACCGAACAAGATTAATACTTTTCGAACCCACCATTATCCAAGGAATTGAACAGAAAAATAGAATGTGTAGCGTAAAGATACTTAAGAATCATCTAAGAATCATCTAGCTATATTGCGGTATACTTCTGTACTTTATTTATATCATAGTTTCTAAGTAGCTCCAACAAAGGTAACTTTACTTTTTAAATTTTTTTTTTTTCTTTTTTTTTTTTTTCTTTCATCCTGCCGCTCCCTTTTTTTTTTTCAATAGTTCCGTCATCGGGGAAAGAGACTGAAAATTGTACTTACGTTTAATTGTAATAGCGTGCGGATGTACCCTTTTGATCAAGCTAAAGTTGGACACATTTAAACTAGCACTAGCTCGAACCGGTCTGAGATTTTTAAGTTTGCATAGAAACTTGGAAATAGTATTTTGAATAGAATCTCAGCTGAAAATTTTTGAAAAGCCCATAAAAGTACCAATAACGTATTGTAATTTAGTGAGGTAAAATGCAAGAAAGAGTGGTACATGAGACTGTTGAGATTGACTATGAAGCCTTGCCAGAAGATGCTTCTTTGCTTGCACACTTGAGTGCGGGAGCATTCGCAGGAATCATGGAACACACAGCAATGTTTCCTGTGGATTCGATAAAAACTCGGATGCAGATTGCCACGGACGCAAAACTGTTGGGAAATGGAATTATTTCAAATATTTCAAGGATTGTCTCCAAGGAGGGAGTGTTTTCACTTTGGAGAGGAGTATCGTCAGTAGTGCTCGGAGCCGGACCGGCCCATGCCGTATACTTTTCCTCCTTTGAATCAACAAAAACTTTTTTAGTAAATGAATTGACAAATTCTAAGTCCCACAAAATTGTTACTGATGAAAACCATCCTTTGATTGCCAGTGGTGCGGGAATTGCCGCAACCACAGTTTCCGATGCTTTGATGACTCCTTTTGACGTTTTGAAGCAACGTATACAAGCATTACCTGAGGTAAAACTGGAACAACAAATTAAATCCATCAGGTTGATGAAAATTGCATCTGGAATTTACCAGAAAGAAGGTTTATCTGCATTCTACGTATCCTATCCAACCACTTTATTCACGAACATTCCATTGGCTGCATTGAATTTTGGTTTTTATGAGTACACCTCCTCTAAAATCAACCCTGATAGAGATTACAGCCCCTACTTACACTGTATTGCTGGTGGGGTAGCCGGTGGGATAGCTGCCGCAATAACAACCCCATTAGATTGTATCAAGACCGCTTTGCAAACAAGAGGAATATCTCAAAATGAAAAGTTGAGACGCATCAATAGTTTCTTATCTGCTAGCAAAGCTTTGTATCTGCAATACGGCTTATTAGCGTTTACGAAAGGAATGAGACCAAGAATCATATTTAACATCCCCAGTACTGCCATTTCCTGGACCGCTTACGAGATGGCAAAAGAGGTTCTCTTACGAAGCTAATCTGTTTCGCTCTAAATGCTTAGGCCTGTCTTTTTCCATTTCATGTCACGTCTCTTCTTGTAATATATTTTCTTTCCATACTATATTTATTAAAATAGTTATTTATTATTTTTTTTCTTTCGTCTTTTTTATTGCTTGTAGCTAACAATTCACCTCCTTTGATTTATTCCTGTATCATTTTTAGCATAAGATTCATTTCTGATGGTTGTCTTGATAATTTCTGAGCTACTACCGAAATGATCATGCATGATCCAAGGAATCCAAGTAGATTGAAAAATGCTTTGCGTGAATACTCTTTCTCTTCTTCTTCCTCTCTAAAGGATGCGAAAAGACGTCGAATCCTTCCAATTATCATGGTCTTCCAATTACCATTGACTTTCGATAGCGATATCGGTAAAGAATAAATGATAGCACTTAAAGAAAATAACAGTCCGAGGAAGGTGAATGAAGAAAAAAGAAAAAAAAAAAAAAAAGTTAATCCTCACTCATAACGATAATCGGTATCGGGTGCTTAATCTAAATTAAGTTCGCATATTGCACTCAATAGCCTTCTCGCCTATAGAAGACCAACCACCAGCAGTGCCTTCCATACAAGCACACAAAGAGCCTGTTGTTCTCTGATGGCACCGCCCAGCGTTTTCACGCCTTGGACGCTCTCACGAGCATTTTTTATGGAACCAGAGTTCCACTTGATGGGGAGAACCACCGAATTTCCCACCCGCTTTTTATATGAAGTCGCGACTTCTGTTCGAACACGGGTAAATGCGAAACGTTACGAGAGAGGTTGGAACGATTATGCCAAGGAGGCACAGTTCTGAAAGAAAACACAAAAATGTATAAATAAATATATATATTTATGGTGAGGGCTTTTCGTCCAGTTTGTGAGAAACGTTGACCTTTGAGGTATTTAGAGTTATAGGAAGTGTCTTTATAAGTAGCCTTGCATATATGAAATCTTATCCTGAAGAGACTGAAGGTAAGTTTTCAAGAGTAGGATACTATCGCCCTATCTTGGTACCCTGAACGACTTCTCTTGCGCAAATATACGGTGACTTCTGCAATATAGGTATAAGTTAATGGTAACGTGGTAGCGTTTTTTTATCTAGGGTTGAAGAGGTGAGGGTAATGATTCAGTATGAAAAGTTATTTGTATCTGAGTTCAATCGTATACAGTAGCAGGCTTACTCAATTAGGCAAGTAGTTCTCATTTCTTCTGTTACCAGTACTACCTACAGCTTGGTGGCTACGAAAGGTCCTTTACATTCGAAAGAGAACATTCATTTTCTGGCTAGGAAAATGTCTTCTTTTTTTTTTTTTTTTTTTCTTTGTCGTTTGTTTTAGATTTTTATATATTTTCTCTTCACATTCCTGTGTCTCTTTTTTTTTAATATGTTGATGAATCCCTTCAAGCAGAATACAAAGTGACTGGAAAAGTGTAAAAGGGCTGTTTTCAATCGACAAAAGTTCTGCTAAATATAACAAAAAAAAAAAAAAAAAAAAAATAGACAAGCATACTTTATCGCATGCGCGCTTTAGGCGTCCTTCAAGCCTGAAATTTCTACTTCTCCGCTTGAATTAGTGAACACTACCAGGTAAAAGACTGGTTTCTCAGATAGCTCAGATAGTACACTGTTGAGGTTGGTAGTCAGACGATGGGAGAAAACCTAACACCAGAAGCGAAAAAGTCTTCTCATAATACGCTTGCAAAATTGATTCTGACTATCACATCAGGAATACTTTCGTTTTTTTTTATTGAAATTCTCTTGATCAACGCAGTAGTATGGAATTTTTTTAGACTGTTTACGGAGAAGGGAAAATCCGAGGACGTGGTGGAAGAAAAGAAAAAAGACTTTGGGTACGATGATATCAAAAACTTGAGAATCACCAAGGATTTGCGGTACTACGTATTGCAAAATGGCCTAGAACTAGAAGAATACCAAATTATCACTGAGGATGGCTATGAATTAGCTCTTCATCATTTGATTAACCCTAAGGAATCAACAGAAGACCGCGAACATAAAAAGCCTGTCCTTCTTCAGCATGGACTTTTATCGAGTTCTGGAGCGTATCTCAGTCCTGGTCGTGGGTCGATACCGTATTTGTTATTGCAGGAGGGATTCGATGTGTGGTTGGGCAACAACAGGTCTGGATTTGAGCCCAAACATTCTTTTTTCGAGGGAAACCTTCTGCACAATGAGAAGTACTGGGACTGGGACGTTCGAGACTTGGCATACTTCGATTTACCCAGCATTATTGATAATGTATTGTCGCATAAGCCATTTCACACGAAGCTTACGGTTATAGGACATCTGCAAGGATGTACTCAGACTTATTTGATGTTGAAGAACCCTGATTTGAGAGCTACTCAGGAAAAGGTAGAGCTTTTCATACAGTTAGCCCCGGCTATTTTTCCGGGATCGTTATTCCACAAAAGAGCTTTCTTGAAGTTTATGCATGGAATGAGTAGAAGCGGGTTTTTCTATTTCTTTGGTAGTGGTGCTTGGCTTCATACGCTTACGAGAATGCGCAATTGGTTTGGAGAGTGGTTTTTCTATCGAATGATTTTTTATGCAATGTTTAAGTATCTCTTTGGTTGGACGAGCAAGAGATGGCCTCAATCTAAAAGATTGTTTCACGTTAATTTTTTATTTAATGTAACATTAGTTTCAAGTAAATTGCTTAATTGGTGGGTGAGCGAATGGAGACTTGACGGGTTCTCCAATGAATTGCTTCCTAAGGAGGCTTTCACAACCCAACTGAATTTTAAGGCTGATTCCGTGTATGAGCAACATTTGGACAAGTCGAAGTACAAGCCATATTTTCCTTATAAGATTAATTGGTTTGGAAATCAGGAGAACGACATTGTTGTTCCAATGGTTATCTTCTCAGCGAATGCCGATTACCTCGTGGATGGAAGTCGTTTGATTGCGCATATGCAATATCATGAGAAAAGCTATAGAGAAGGATCAAACCTAGCCGTTTACGAAATAGACGGATATCATCATATGGATGTTTTATGGGCTGCGGACTTATATAACACTATTGTCAAATACGCAGTTCGACATATGAATGATATTAAGGATAAGGAGGACTCTGCCTCTTTGTCTTCAAGGCTCATCAAAACTCAAGGTGGACGGGGGATTATTTCAGAAGACGTGGAAAGTTAGTCCTTGCATATATGCGTTTAGTGCAAGTAGTGCTAGATTGATGTAATTTTCAAAAGACTTATCTTTGAGATTTCGTAAACAGTTCAACAAAGTTATTTATTATTACGAGTATTTTCTTCTCCTTGGTGTATAAATATATGTTTTATTGAAAATCGAATACCTAGCTAATAAATGAGTTCTTTCCAAACCTTTAGAGTTAAAAAATACTATTGCATTATTCTTCAATCTTATCCTATGATGACTCTGTTATCAGAGACTTCTAAAGCTTTCAATATATAGTTCCAAAATACTTCATTATTGATTCTAAGGCCTATTTCAACGCCATATTTCAGAGCATTCTGCTCATCAACGTCATCTTTTAAGATGCATTGCCCTTCACGTTCTCCTTCGACAACGACAGATATCCTCTTTTTCAAGGATTGGAAGTTTATTTCATCAGATATCCCCGCGGCACGATGGAGTACTGGCATCAAAATAAATGCGGCTAGAGGATCATGTACTGGCGGGCCCTCTGTCATGTTTTCACTGTTACGATAAGCCTCTGCATAGAACATAATGATCGCATAAAAAAATTGACGTATGAAACTGTTCTTAGTGGGGTCCAGTTCCTCGTACATCTTTTTCCTTATTTCAGGTGTGCAAATCACCGTATGGGTGAAATTGATTGGTGTCAACAATATTTTTCCACTCAATTCAGGGTCCGATACTATTCCATTAGCTGAATGTGGATCAGCATAAAAATTGAATTCAGCGAAAGGGGTGACATTCCCATTCCCCAAGGCCCCACCCATAATCGAGATTAATTTGACCTTTGACTTCAATTCTGGATATTTTTTAAAAAGCTTATAGGCATTTGTGCAAGCTCCGGTAATTAAAAGACAAATTTTATTCTCATACTGTAATACTGCCTTTCTGATCGCCTCGGTGTATGTCACATCTTTAGATACCACAAGGTTGGGTTCGCCGGTGTCTACTCCTCCAAGCCCGCTTTTTCCATGAATGTCAGGTGCGAAATGTACTCCCTTTACGAGTGGCCTTTCCTCTCCAGGGTATACCTTTATTTCGTCCTGCTTAAACCCAAGGACTTCCAAAACTTTTAATGCATTCCTCGTAGTATTTGACAATGCCGAATTTCCGAATACCGTAGATATTCCCACTAGCTTAAAGCTAGGATGCAAAGCAAGCAACAATATGGCAATTGCGTCATCATGGCCCGGATCGCAGTCTATCCAAATTGGTATCTTTTCCATAGTTGATATCCCTGTCATCTATTCACTTACTACTTGATATCGAAGGTTGTCTCCTAGTAGATCTTTCTACTCGTCAGCTACAAGTTTCTTATACGTTTGTCCAAAAAGGTTTAAAAAAAAAAAAAAAAAAAAAAAAGAAAAAAAAAACGCATAATAAAGCCACAGGTTGTTTGTAATAGTTTCCATGGATATTTGGTCAAAAAGCTTCTTTCTTTCGCATCTTTGCTCTTCTTCACGTGCTCCCTCTCCTACACATCCTCCTCACGCCGTCTAAGGCTTCAGTTGGGCCAAGTGCTATGTGGAAAGTTTCAAAAGTCAAAAAATACAATTGACAAGGTTCCTTTTGAATACATAAAATTGCAGAAAATCATGCAGGTACGTATTTTTGGCTGACTTCTGTGTTATATATCCCGTGCTAGACAGTTTGCTTCAGTAATCGAGTAGCAATTGAGATATAATCTAGTTTGCATAAAAAAGCAAAAAGGAAAGCGTAGTCATATTCGCCTAGCAATATTTCTTAGAAAAGTTAAACTTAAGAACCAATTTCGCAATATAAGCGTTCTATGCTGCCTATGACAATTCCGAATTCACGCACATCTTACTTCCTCCGTAACTCGTATACTAAAAATCAAACTACGTCTGTTGGTAAAAAGAAAAAAAAGAGACTAGCATAATATAATTTAGCTTTGGCCTAAAGAGGCCAACTTGGCATGACAGTTGCTTCAAAAAACTTGTTTTTCTTTTTTTTTTTTTTTTTTTTTTTTTTAATATATATATATACTTTTTTTTTTTTGGATAGCCTTATAATCCTGTCGGTCATTTGATATATTGGTAAAACTAAGTGAAAGATAATGGTCACGAAGACTGAGGTAAAGGATAAAATATTGTCATTGTTGCGTACATTGCCAAATGATAGGATAAGACATACAGTATGTTTTAAAGACAGCCAGCTTCAGAGATTCTCGAGCGATGCCGTTCAAAATATTTCAGAGAGAGATTTAAAACTTCAGTACCTTTCCTTAAGGGACCTTGTTAATGACAAATATAAAAATTACTACAAGCTTGATGATAAATTGTTGAAACCAAAAGGAAGACCTGACTACTATGAAAGATTACTCAGAGAATTGAATGGAGAAAAGAAAGAAACAATTTTCAGTGCCTTTAGAACTGTCTTTTTTGGAAAGTAGATGAAAAACTTTAAAAGTGCTTTGTAAACAAGTTTCTTAGGAGAACTTTATTTCAGACAAAACCTTTGCTTTAAGGACTTGCTTTTTCGTCTCTAAGCATGTTCGAGCTATTTGGACTTTGGATACTAGACAAGAGTACCATAGTCTACAGTAAAGGAATATCTTTCTGTTTAAGGATGGCAGCATTCTGAAAGGCAAAACGGCTATTTCTTTTGGTGTTAACTCGACAAGTCAAAAACCTTGTTTGGATCACAATAGATGTAGCTGTAAGTATTAATATCTGTCTTGTATATAGTACTCTATTGATTCCTAATGTTTAAGTTGATCTGCCTCCGACTGAATGAAACGAGGCGACAAAATTTCCTATTTCAACATCAAATAGGCGTTTATATGTATACTTGCGTCTCCGTATGCTTTAGAGACCTATGGAGGAATTGTAAAATGAAAAATTAAATTAAGGTACCAAGTCGTCCCTTATGTATATGTATATACCTTTAAAAAAAAAAATTAAAAAAATGAAATCGTCCTAGTGAGAAAGTAGTATCAAGTACACCAATATGGCGAGGCTAAAAGATGCGAAGCAGAATCCCACAGCAAAGTTGATTCTTGCGACTGCTTTCTTATTCTTTGTTCTCTATTTAATTTTAAAGCGGGAAAAAGCGTTGTCGCCTGAAGAGATTAATGCGTTACTTCAAAATAAAGACGGAAGCATTGGATCGTTGCGCAAAGTGGAACTTAATGCGCATACCCTCAAGGCGCCTTACCTTAACGGAGGACACAAGATAAGAGACTGGAACCTCTTGGGTGATACTACAATTGACAACAACAATTATGTAAGGTTAACTTCTGCACGTCAAGATCAAGCCGGAAACATGTTTTGTAAGTTGCCAATTGAGGCGCAATCTTTTGAAATGGAATTCACTTTTCACATACATGGTGAAGGGCGCTTTCAAGGAGATGGTTTAGCCATATGGTTTAGAGATCTGATGTCGGATTTAGGTAAAGTTTTTGGGGCGCTCAACTATTTCAAAGGGCTCGGTATTTTTGTCGATACTTACAGAAATGGGAAAAGAGGGACTTTTCCTTATGTTAATTTAATGCTAGGCGACGGCAAGAAAGTTTACAATAAAGACAATGACGGTATCGATACCAGATTGGCAGGGTGTGTCGCTCGTGGCGCCGTCAATCCTTCAAGTGGGGTGTCGAAGATGCGCATTGTCTACGTAAAGGATGGCTATTTTTCGTTGGATTTAAATTTGAACAACAATCCTGGCGATTGGGAAAATTGTGTGACATTGTCTGAGATTAAGTTGCCTCCTAAAAGTTACCTAGGTTTCTCCGCTGAAACAGGAGACTTGGTCGAGAATGTAGATATTCTTGAAAATAAAATATACGCTTTATTATCAGATGATGGCACGTTTATTGACTCAATCGACAAGTTGAAGACTTTGATGCAAACACAAAGTGAGACGGAGGAACTCAAAAAGAAAACTTCGAGAAATAAGAAAACCACCAGAAAATCATTGAGAAGATTGATAAAATCTGAGAAGAGAATTAAACAACGTGAACAACAGTCCAAACTAAATAGCCTGAAGGACGACGACAAGGGTAGAAAATATATACTCATTTTGTTCTTGAAAATTATATTTTACTCTATTTTTACAGTTATGTTACTCTTTGGATTATTATTGCTTGCAGCAAAAGTCTTGAAGCATAGAAGACGCAACCGACATGGACTTTTAGACTAGTTTTCTTTCGACCTCTTTAACCTAAGTAAAATTTTTTTAATAAAAACGAATCTTTATCTGGGCTTATTCCTTTTTGTGACGTCTTTTAGGTCCCTCACGATTCTGTACTGCCGTGTTTTGGTATAAAATATCTTGATCCATATCTTTTGTCAATATAGTTACTCCATAGGTTTCTCTAAAAACATTAAATAACCTAAAAATTGCCTCAGAAGGTACCAATCCGAAGAACTTTTTTCCACTCTTATAAAACTTATCAAAAGGATCAAGGTTTGAGGAACTTGAAATTTTGCCAAAGCTTTTTTTTTTTAACAAGTTTACGTAGAAAGAATCAAAAGAATAAGCATCAGTCAAAATGTGGATCTTGCAGCCTTCAGTGTTTTCCCTTTTCACATATTGTTGAAAAAGTTGACGACTTCTGCCCAAAACCCAATCTATCATCCAAGAGTGGAAGTCTACTCTCGCATAAACTTTTCTTACCTGTACCCCAGATATTTTTACGTAAAAGTTCGTATCATTAGAACGTTCAAATAAGGGTTTTATTGTCACAACTGCAATAGGAGTTTCTCTATAGATAAATAAAAGAGTATTATTGCCTTGTTTTAAGAGCTCTGTTTCCTTCGGCAGCATTTGCGAGTCCCTGTTAGTATTAAGAAGAGCAAATTTTCGAACATTGAAGCCAAAAACGTCCTCATCGTATTTCCCTTTTAGTAAATGTTCCACTATATCACCAAACACATTCGTCATAAAGTATATTGCAATTATCAACCCTCCGAGTGCACATAGGAAAAAGGGTAACACCGTGAAAATTCTCAACAAAAAGACCTCGTCCTTTGTAGCAAAGCTTAAAAATTCCGCAATATTGCCAGACATAGCGATAAAATCATCATACTGTTTAATTGTAAGTAAACCGAACGCCAATACGAGTATGAAAATCGTTATAGGATTCCAGAATATGAATTTATTGCATGTTGCTCTGGCTTGTGTGTAGTAGTCTGCATGCAATACAAGGGCTGCTTGTACCCACTCTGGCTTTAAAAAAGTAGTCTCGAGTTTTGCCTTCTTGGTCGCATCCAAAGGCTTTTGCATGTCAACTTCTTTCTGTACGGCCATGATCTCAAAATAAAGTTTTCTTATTATATATATATATATATATATATATTTCTATCGATTTCAATTTTAGCTTATTCGAAAAGTCTGCACGTGGTAACACTCGTCAAGAAACAAGTTTGGGTGCAAAAAGTCAAAGGAGAAAAAAAAAGCAAGACAAGGCTAAAGTTTTTGCTTACGCTAAGAAAATTTTACAATATAGACATAAATATATTAGAACGTAGGCTTCTATATTCATTTCTTCGGTGCTCATCTAACCATTGAAAATACTTTGACTTTCACGAAAAGACGTTTTAGCACAAAAAATTCTCTCAATATTCTTTTTACCAAAAAGTGCTAGGATAACATTTCGGCAAACTCTAAACAATACAGAAGTAAACTTCACAGAAACCTAAAGTACCAAAAAGGCTTCGCATTACAAAAAACTTGGACTCAGAAAAGTAGTCTAAAAAAAAGAGGGTCCTATGAACAAAAGAAAAAAGCTTAGCGCCGCCTGGTTTCGATCCAGGGACATCAGGGTTATGAGCCCTGCGCGCTTCCACTGCGCCACGGCGCTCTATAATTGGTTTTTAATATTAATTCTGTTCAGTTAAATGTTCTTTCTTATAGCATTGGCTAATTCACTCCTAAGCTTCTTCAGCTATCACTCCTCTGATCGCTACCTAGATTTTTTTTTATTAGATGATCCTCTTCATTACAAGAATGGCTTCTCTTATTTTCTTTCTTTTAGTGTCTGTTTCTCTGGTTCTCATCGTCAATTTAGTTTATCTAGCCAACTCAATTCCTTTTGTCTGCAGACCATGTTCTTCATTTTGCTAGGTCGTCTTCATCAGAGATATGTAAATTCTCAATCTCATACTTTTTTTTTTTTTTTTTGCTCGCGACTATGAAGAACAGAATCACTTACTTTTTGTGACATGTTGTTTTCTTCATTTTCTTTTTTTGCACCCAATGAACAGTCATAACTAAATTCAAAACTCGGCGGAATCTCTCCAGAAAACATTGAGCGACGAACACATAGATATCATCATCCTACCTTCATACTGCTTTTATTTTACCCGCAGAAAGCACATCTATCTCGGAAAGATGACGAGGCAATATGCGCCTAGTCTTTACAGCCGTTTTAAGAGAAGGTTCTCTTACTTAAAACGGTTTGTGAAGAGAAGAATTTCTGATCCGAAAGCCACTAGTGGTCATTTTGGTCTAAGTCTCTTGTTTACAAACAAGGGTCACCCTATATCCAGCAGAGGAAAATTATCAAAATGGTTCGCATTCTCTTCAAGTAATTCCTACGTCATGTCCTCCCATTTGCTACTTGGAAAAGGTAAGTGTACTGCTATTAGAAATGATATCAGAAATGAGATTTCTCATCCTCTGCAAGATAGCGTTATCGTCCCTTCCACTAGAGCAGGTAATTCGAAATATAGTGTCTCAGAGGATACTTCCATCACAATTTTTCATACTGATTCTCCTTTGGAAAACAGTGATAACAGTTCTATCATTGGACACGGTGCATTCAACGACGTCTTTATGAAAGACGAGTCATTTCTTAGGAAAAAGATAGATTCTGAGTCTAGTCTTGATTATGATGCTCCATTACATTTTTATTACTTTAAGAATACTTACGATTCAAATACAAGCAAAAGGTGGTCTTCTAAGAACTCTGGTTTACAAAAAAGATACGTAGCAAATGCAGCTGATTATGAACAGGATGAAAATATAGAGAACGCCTACACTGCCGTCGGTTTGAGTAATACTTATAACAAAGTAAACGAAGAGTCTCTGGAAGCACCTTCCGCTTTTCAAAGAGCTCTTGAAAAGCTATCATATGCAAAGACTTCAACAGGGGAAAGACTTAAGGAAACTTTTTTCACTACCAGAAGGCCCGAAGAATTCCATATTACTTTATCAAATGAGGATGCTTTTTGCGACTGTGACGAATACCCCAGCGACGAAGAACTCGAAAAGTTGACTTTGAGTAGTTTGAAAGGATTCTTCTTCAAGGATGACGCTTTTATCAAAGATGCATCCGATTTTTCTAACAAGACTGGATGTGAGAAGGCTACAAAGGACAAGACTAAGCTATTTAATTTGTTTGATGCCTTTCAAGAAAAGCACTCTCCATATGAAAAACAAAATTCAGTAGAGAATGATTTAGAAGTATACAAAGATTACATTCAGTTACTTAATCCCAGGTAAGGCCTAAAAAATATGTTTAAATGCGTTGAGATTTAACTCTGTTTACAAGTGTCAAATAGGCAAGACAGTGAATAACCTTTTTCTTTAAAGTTTTCCTTGATAGATCTTATAACGGTTGAACCGAAAAGATCGCTGATCATCTTTTTAAAGGGTTTAAGACATTGTGAAGAAAGTAGCCTATTAGACGTCTAAGATACAGCGAAATCTTAGGACGCATTTATTTGGTTTTCAAGAATTTGCGAAAGTTGCGAAAAAGAGGCGGTTCTAAAGGAGAAGTAAAAAAAAAAAAAAAAAAGAGCCCTATGGAAGTTAAAAGAAATTTAGGTCAAAAAAAGATTCATGTCGGCTATTAATACCGATTTAGCCCGAAGTTTTACTGCTTGTTCAAAAACTATAATGTAGGGAAATAAATCGATTCGAACTGAGTGCATTTTGCAGAGAATGAGTACTGTCCTTATTTGACAGAAAGATCAGCCACTTAAGGTTTTTTAAGGAAAAAAAATATAAATAAAGGCCCCTAAATAGATTGTTTGATAACGTTTCCCTAAATTAACGCAACAACGGCCTAGATATCAGCTTGTTAACATTTTTTCTCTACAATAAGCGACACGATGCTTTTATATATTCAGAAATATGCAGGATATGATTAAAATAAATTGCAGGACGAACCACCGTAGTGAAGAATTTCATGGACAACGAGGTGGAGACTAACGGGAAAAATAGGCTAAATGTCTTAGTTCCGCCATACCCACACCTAGCACTTAGGAAGTTCTTAGTGGCAAAAGATGGGGAAAAGTGGGCTCAGTCTTTAATTGTATATATTAGGTTTTTGCAATTTATAGCCAATACTGACCTCTATTCACAAGGGTTTTCTGTTGCTACTCAACAAAGTTTATATCGCTTCCTTAAGTCCTATATCCATGAGACATCTATTGAAGAAGAAAAAGCAGAGCTAGAAAAGCAAGAGGACGAAATTAGTCATCTTTCGGCACTCTTGCGAGCATACGTCTTCACGATTGTTAAAAACTATAGTTTCGTTAAGTTAACCTTAACCGGTGCATCTATATGGGAGTTTGTTTGCATATACGTGGACCAAAATTGTACCACTGTACGGGAACTAGTCGATGGGACGTTCAAGTCAAAGTTTGCTGGATGGTCAGGAAATGTAAGTTCGATCAAGTCACTTCAGAAACATTTGGAAAAACTTATTACGGATAGGCGATTTGATGTAAAGGAAGTCAATATATTATCTTGTCTTTTGGGACAGCATGTGAGCTTTGCCAAAGTGGATAACGCTCAAGCGGAGAAAGTTAATATTGTTGGTCAAAAGTCTATGAGCTTTGCTGAGTCCTTTGTAAATGTTACCTGGATAGAAACACTAGAAAGCTTGTATTCAAGCTACAGCTACGATCTTGTCAAAGATATTATGGTTATTTCTTTGATTTCATTATCCACAGCTAAAGTGGCTAATTTAGTCACTGAACTAGGCATAGTGAATATTCAGAGTTTGAAGATAACTCCATTATTAAGCTCTATTATTGTCTCTGGACAATTTCGCAAATTAATGCCAGGTTTGGAGGAGAAATTACCATTTTTACGGCATCTCATTTCATCTTCAACTCAGGATGCCATTGTTGACGAAGGCTGTTTGCATTCTCTTTTAGAGATGATGCCTCAATTGACTTTAGAGCAAGCCGTCTCTTCCTTGAAAATGTATGATAATGACGTTGAAAAAGTAGTAGAGATAGTTTTGGAAAACCCAGATATGCTAGCTGAAGCAGCGGAAAACACAGACCATACTAATAACAAACAAAATCTTAAGAAGTTTAGCAGGAAGTCAGTGTATGATGATGATAAAATATCGAACTTACAATATGACGAGGATTTTGTAATATTTTCTAAAAAGCCTAAAGCGTCGGACGACATACTTCCCTCTGAGTCAATTAAAAAGAAGACATTGTCTGCCGCCCTCAAAATGGTGTATGACAGCGATGAGGATGAGCCAGATGACACATATGCAGATACAGAAAAAAATGCTGGGGAAGCTCTCGAAGATGCCAATAATGGCTTTAGCTTATCCTCTGACCGAAAATTCGCTGTTCCCGATTACAACGACACTAACTCTCGAACGTCTAAAGAAGAAAGCCTTGATACAGAAAAATCGAGTCGTGCTAGCTTAATTGACGAAAAAGAAAAGTTCTTATTTGCTCTCTATAAGTCGTCTCCGCAGGTATTTGATAGAGCTTCTCGGAAAGCCTCTTCTAGGGAAAAAGTGAAGAACGAGACTCATTGGACAGATGAGCAAATAGAAGGATGGCTCAAAATGCTACTCAAATCTCCGAAGAGGTATAAAGTTCTAGACGAAGATTACTTTTACAACGGAAACTCCAAAATGCTATTAAGAAAGGAAAAGAGTGAAGAAAATGGTGAAGAAAATGGCGATCGCCGTTCAGTAACTGTAAATTCGAAGCAACTGCCTAAACAGTCTAAAGATTCTCTCAGAAAGCTGCAAGCCAGAAAAGAAAAAAATAAGGCTTCTAAGGCCAACCATAACAGGAAGGCTGCGAGTAACAAAAAGGGAGCTCTATAATCCTAGTATCATTTATGTATGCACACGACCTTCAAAAATCATATCTTAAATTTCGAGGTTCCGTTAGGCTTATGTAGTAATAGTAATGATAACAGCATTATTCATTTATGATTCCAAAGGCGATGTTCTTATATCGAAAATATGCAAGGATGGGGTAAAGAGGAATATTTGTGACGTTTTTAGAATTCAGGTAATTGCAAACAATGCTCGATATACAGGTGATTCTAGTGGAGGAAAAGATGTGCGTTCTCCGGTATTAACATTTGGATCGACTTCGTTTATACACATAAGGTCAGGATTTGTTTGGGTATGTGCAGTTACGCGATCAAATCAAGACTGTACAGCAGTGCTAGAGTTTTTGTACAATTTGGAGGCCCTTTTAAAGGCTTGCATTGAACCCGATCCCAACATCGACGTTTTGTCAGACACAGCCATTATAAACCACTTCTATTTGATCTACGAAGTTCTAGACGAAATCTTAGAGTTCGGCTTTCCGACGAAGATGGATCCAAACTGCTTGAAAGGAGTACAATTATCGCCGGCGCCGGAAAAAATGTTCAGGCTTCCTTTAAAGCGACTGACAAGTGCCCTCAACAAATTGAGTAATGGATCTAAAGAAACTAATGGTGACCAAAAGAATGTAGCTCAAACAAGGAAAGATAGTGTAACGAAATATCGTAGGAATGAAGCTTTTATTAAGGTGGAGGAAAAAATGCACGTTTTAATGAATGCAAATTCAGAAATATTGAAAGCTCAAGTTAATGGTGCCATACACATGAAATCACATTTGTCTGGAAATCCTATTTGTAAAATAGGATTGAATGACAAAAGCTTCATATTAAATAGACATGGTGAAAGCCCGGCGTCTCAGAATGGGAACGTTGCCTTGGATGATTTTACGCTCCATCAATGTGTCGAAAGGAACAAGGTAGAACAGGATGGAATAATTATGTTTACTCCACCGGATGGTGAATTCCAGTTAATGACTTATACTTGTCTGCAGAACATTGCCATCCCGTTTAAAGTGCATTCACAAATTGATGAAATAAATAAGCAGAAATTGATGTACAAGGTAATTATAGATACATTGTACCCACAGAAGATGCAATCAAATAATGTCAAACTTAAACTTCCTACTCCTGTCGGTGTCATTAAATCTGACTTATCGACTTCGCTGGGAAAAGCAAAATTCAATGCTGAGGAGAACTGTATTATTTGGAGATTCAATAAGCTTTTTGGTGGGCAGCAGCACGTAATGACTGGTGAAATAATGTTGGCTGATTCTTATACTGAGAGCAATACTGCTAGTCTTATGAAATGGTCGCGCCCTCCTATACGAATAGATTTCACACTTGATATGTTCTCTTGCTCAGGCTTGGCAGTGAAGTACTTAAAAGTCAATGAACTGTCGGGATACAAAACAATTAAATGGGTCGAATACGTTACGCATTCAAGTGCCTACGAAATACGATGTTAAGTAGATTCTTGTAATTCTTCGTAAATTTTGAACACATTTATATGGACTGTATGTAAGCATCATGATAGGAAATTTGACGAAATACTTCTATCTCGACAATAACTCGAACATAGATATTTATCTGGCCTAGCCGACACCAATGATAAGTAAGTTATTATCTAAAGCCTCCATTTTTTCAAGTGTATCACTTTTGGGCACAGGTATTGTGGTTTCCCTGCAATCCCCTATGCATAATGACACCAAAAGAAAATTTTATGAGGAAAGTCAGGATGTCGAGGAGCTGACACCTGGCCTTCCTGAGGTCTCTAATAATACGAATAATGCGAGAGCTCACAATGATGCATCAGGATCACCCTTGATATCCTCTGTCGGTCCATTAGAATCCTTCTTCAAGTCTGCCAGGGAGCATACAAATGAATTTTATATCAAGGCCCACAACTATTTGTATCGAGGATACGAGAGATATGATTATAAGGAAAAAGAAGTCACAGGTATATTGAGTTCATTGCATGACAAACAAGAAGACTTATTTCCAAACTCCATATACATAGTAATCGCAGCCCTTTCAGGGAACATTATTGCTCGTCAACGTGGCATATTATCAAAGTTTTTGCTTCCTCCAACTTTAGGTCTCATCGCATACAAGTACTTTCTCCCTCATACCTGCTCCAATACCTTTAATTTGTTTTGGAATTTCGAGGAACGAAAGTTTCCAACTGTTGCTGACCAGCAAAAAAAGAGTTACCACACTGCTAAAAGTTGGCTTCAGGGCTTATCTGAATCGTCTAGTAATGGGTATAATAAAGTCACTAACCATTTGAACTCTTGGAAGAAAAAATTTGCCGAAGCAACAGGTTTGAACGTGGATGGGGACATTTCAAAAAAATAAGAGCAATATTGGTTATAGTCTATTAATTATGATGCATTGTTTAGAGGGGCTGCTCTAGGGTCACATTTTGGTGTTTTGTGGCCTGCTCTACAATTTTGAATGTGTTCGTCGTTAGTCACATTGCACCATTGGAATCGAGGGTACAAAAAAAAAAAAAAAAAAATCTTATATACGTTTTAGGAAATTGTTGCACAAATACCAAGTTTTAAGATTACAAAAAGCATTGTTGTATCTATGATATATTGCCCGTATTGATCTGTTCTTAAATCACAAAAGACCTTGCGCCTCGTTATGTCGTATGTTAGTTTCAAATTGAAGACCAAGACCAATTGGTTCATATATATTAACAATGTAAAGCAACATATTTCAACTTAAAGAAAGTGGTTCCTCTAAATACGAGAATGGTAATAACCAGAGTTCTCGTCGAATGGGATACTCAACTGATCCTTCAAGCTTATTGAAGTTTTCTTCAGCTCAAGGAGACACCAATAACGAAAATTTGACTGAATCCATGATGGGGTGTCCACCTACGGCTCTCATGAAAGTTTTTGATAAGTTTTGTTCCATCAAGGGCTTCAAAAATAACTCCACTAGTAGAGACGATTTCGTTGGAAATCTATACAGTGGAGGATTGCGTGAAAAAGCTTCGCAAATCCTGGCATCCCAATTGCAAAGTAAAATAGGTAAAATCTCAAAATTAGAAAATAAGCTTATGGCATTGAACTCAGAACTTGCTAGTGACTTGGTTAATTGGGCTTCAAATATCCCCAACTATGAGAGTGAAAAAATGGTGAAGAGCTTTGGTGTGCTTTTAGCAGCACAAAAGGACTCTGATGCTATTGTTCATGAAAAGCTAAACAAACTTAAGTTAAATTTGTCATATGTGAATGAAAGAGAGAAAAAGCAGAATGATTTGATTACTTCAAAAAATAAGCTTTTCAAACAATTGAAGGACAGTGAAGCTAGACATGGGCCTAATTCTTCAACCACTACATTATTAAGAGAGAGGCTTGAAGAAAACGTCTGTAATTTGGGAGTAGTTGAAATTCAATATATTAGGTCAATTGCAAGGAATTTGAAGGAAGCCTTGATTGACTATTTGTTCGCTTTGCAGAGCACTTCAGCGACACTAAATGAAGCAACAAACGAATACTACGAGATCTTATTATCGCTTGAAACAGAGGCAAACCGTCAGCATACTAAAAGAGAGAGCTTAGGCAGCAGAAAAAATCCGCACTCTTCGGCTAGCCCATATGGCAACGTTGCAAAATCGCCCAGTGATTTAGATATTGAGCACGGTCATGCAGGCTCTAGGGTAGATTCATTGGTATTGGCTGACAATAAATCCTATGGCGTTTGCTCTGACTGTATGAAACCAACCCATGCAAATGGAAGTCGCATACCTACTCGAGGAGCCCAAGGAAGTCGACATTCTGAGATCCCCAACGGAAGACCTCCTGTTCACCCAGCTTCTCCTACAAAGATAAGACAGGATAATTTACATTTTCAAGGATTTGAATTCAAAGAAAATTATGGTTCCAATGAAAACTGGGCTTAGTGACACTGTTGAAGCTATTTGAGAATTTTATCTTATAGTGATGTCATGTTCCATATGAAAACTCTAAATTAAAAGAAAAAAAAAAACTAGACTATAACTAGATAGGGATCTATATAAAAATAATAATCTATACTAAGTAAGCTCTATATTTTTTTTTAATACCTTGTTTATTCCCAAAAGAAGTCTATAGTTCAAGCGTTATTGCCAACCCTAAAGAACTTTTTGCTTATTTCGTAAGACGAAATCATTATAGCGCAAGACGGGGCTACCTTGAGTATTCTAGGTACGAAGCCACTATATAAGGACTTCAATCCTTCGCCCTTGTAAATGTCTAGTAAGAAGAGAAACACGGGACGACTTTTTTTGCCACGTTCAGGTTCACTTATCTGAAGTCTCGTTTTCCCGACATCAAAAGGATGAGTTATAATTGAAGCAATAGAGCCCGAAGTGGTCCCTGAAATAAAACTAGTTATAAATACTTTCCAGTCGTCTGAGCTCTTCTTGGCCAGACTTTTGAAATCCGTTGATAAATAATTCCCAATTAGATTTTTAAAATACTCGTAATTAAACCAGTAGATCCCAGAAAAAGGTACATCTCTCCATAATGTAAGTTCTAAACCAGTAAAAAAAGAAGAAAGTCCTCTAGTTCTACTCGAATGAAAAAGGTCCTTTAATAAATGAGGAACTATTTGGCCTTTTGATTTCAGGTCAGAAGGCACAGATTGAAGTCTAGTTTTAAGTAACTCAAGTGGTGCAACAGAAGACGCTGCGATAAGTCTGGCAGAAATTCCACTTACAAAAGGACTGAGGGAAGGCGAAATGTGAGTAAAAGAATCCCGAATATATTCGTAGCCTGTAAAGTAAATGATGTTTGAAGGTATAGCCATCATCAACATGAACGAAAGTCCTCTCCAAAGCGTTAGAACCCCCTCTGATCTACTTATACTACGAAACCCTTGCGAAATTGACGTTATCCGGGTGCAATTATTAGCACTCTTACAATAATCTTCAGCAATCCAGAATATAGGTGGTCGCTGTTTGTTTGCTATCCTTATCCTTTCCCCTTCTTGAGGCAAATTCTGACAACAGCTTTCAGGCATCATTTCTTGCTGTTGTATTCGTATCCTTACTACGTCAAAAGGCGTTAATACGAGTGATGTTATAAAAGCTCCCAGACATGCACTTAGCATTTTTTGTAATAACGTTATGTCATTTTTCGATATTTCTTCAATAGCTCGTTTCCCACTGCTTTTGGTTTCAACAGCGTCCTTCCTGACACTATCGGCCGCTGGATATAATAATGTCATAACGACTTATGCTTCAAATGTCCTACTGAAATTATACAACTGTGCGACTTCCTAAAGCGCTCCGATAACGGAATTATTACTTTTTTTTTTTTTTTTTCTATAAACTATCATCTAGCTAAAAATCATTGAAAGTGTCCTCACAAGTATATAGGTTTATATGAGAATCCTGATTGTAATTAACAGCTAGCATCATCTTATGAGGGTGAAAAGACAAATTGGATAAATAATTAGAAGTTCTATTAGAAAGGTATGTTTCATGAGGATTTCTCAAACTGGTAAGTAAATCACCAGAAGTAGTCCACAAGCTTGAAGTCTTGGAACCAGAGGCTATGATAGGAGCATGTTCATGGACATCTAGGCACCTCAAAGAATCGCGTTCAGGCTGATTGTTGAATGTTAACACAGGATCATCGTTCCTAATATCCCAAATATTTATAAATCCATCAGCAGAACCACTTACAAGTTCTCTGAAGCCACCACGTTGCATATGAACATTTCTTAAAGAACCGTTACTGGCAGATCTAGGACCTCTTTTTGTGTTGCGCCAGAGCTTTACCATTGAGTCCCTAGAGTCTAATCTCCTATCGTAAACTCGCAAGCTGCCGTCATCAAAACCGGCCACAATGATATTACCGGCGAGTTGATCCGATGTTAATGAAGTGATCGAAGAAGTCGATCTAGCAGGAATGTCTACTATACAAAGCTCTCTAGGCGCATCCCAGACTCGAATGACTTTTACATCTCCACTAACTAGTAATGAGCCTCGAGATTGTTGCCATTCGGAAATTAGACCAGAACTTTTCGAGGTAAGTAATAAGTCTGTGAGTGCTCTCCAAGCAGATATAAGTTGCACCTGATTGCTTTCGTCCGCTTCAGGAGTGTGGAAGTTCTTGTATATTTTAATGATTCCATCAGAGGAACCCGTTAGAAGAAGCGGCAGATCATCCTCGTTCAAGAACTTCATTTCTGTAATCTTAGTGCCGAAGGGGTTGCAATTGGAGAACTTTTTTACTAGTTTCTTCGATTGCCAATCCCATACCGATATGTTGTCTTTTTCGTCGCTTGCAACTAATGCTTTTTCGAACTGTGTAAACTTTACTAGCTTGGGCTGTGAGACATTATTAATGACAGCGAGGTTATGTCCCCATTCCCCCGTCAAAGCGAGTGACTTTTGTGGCTGAGTTTCTTGTATAATATTTTCATTTCTGTTGCGTCTCCACAACCTCTTCACGTATTCAGCAGATCCTGGCTCATCAACTTCACTCTTAGACATCTGAGGATCCTGAAAGTATTCGCAGCTGTACTCGAAGAAACCTGATTCAGAAGGTAATTCGGGGCTTCTGCTCAAGTCTCTGGGTCTGAAGCGTGGAGGTTTAGGCTTGTACTCAGCTCCATAAGAACTAGGAACAGGACCTGGATTCAAAATTCTCCTAAAAGTATGCAAGTCATTATCTTCATTAATTTTTAAAGACTTGAATATCCTTGAAATTGATAAATTTTTTAGCTTTGACGTAAAAGAGTCTGCATCGGAACCTGACGAGCTTTTATCATCTTCTTGTTTCCTTTGAAAAGATGTGGATACATTTCTTCGGCCAGTCAGTGACCCATTAATTGCGAGAGTGTTCTTATTACGTTCTATCATAGGTCCACTACTGATATTATTCCTAGACTCTTGAGACCTTAAAGAGCGATTAACTATGGGATTAACAGTTTTGAAGCTATAATTGATATTGATCGTGGACTTGTTAAGTAAGTACTCTTGCATTTCCTTAACAATATGACTTAGTTCACTCTTGTTTAAACTAATCATTATAGAGTCAATCAAAGTTTCGGCCAACTGCTTGACTTCTAAATGAGGATCTTCCGTTAGAATTAAAAGACCTTTCCATAAAGAACTAAAAATCGATCCGTAAGCTGGTGATCTTTTACGGAATTCGCTTAAATTGTTGGGATTTTCTATCAAGAGTATTTCTTCCTCTAACTGGTTAAAGGCCACAACAAGGAAAAATTTCGAATAAATGCTGACAAAACGATTCATAAAAAACACAATTTCTTTCCGAACCATGGACGAACCATCACCAAGAAGTGTCAATATCGCATTTGCTATTGTTAAGTCTTGTTGCTTTATTTCATCTCTTCTTGAGCCGGAATTATAAGGACGAGTCTGAAAATGTGATGCCGGTTGGTCCAGCGGTGATTGCTTACTCAGTAACTCCTGTTGATACTCCGCAGTAGAACTTAAAAAATTGGTCAAAGCTAAAACAATCGATGTCCTGACTTCCGGAATAGGATCGACTATCATCAGGAGCAATCTGTTTAGATGACCATCCTTGTAAATAATCCATTTCCCATCAGGATATCTGAACCATAATTGCGAGAGTAAAAGATAGCACCACTGCCTTAGTAAAGGGTTCTCGCTAGTCGATATGTATTCCAAACAATTATTAATCAATCCCACAGAAAAACATAACCTTTGACCAGTTCTAAAGTCTTTCATAAAAAGTGTTAATATAAATGCGCACATTGCCTTGTGATCGTCATTGATATAAAAGTTCATGCAAGAAGTAAACTCAGAGCCAACTTGACTTTGCGCATTAGGGTTTAAAATAGAGTAGAAATAATTATAGCCTTTGTCCTTGCATAACTCCTGTTGTGTGCTCTTATAGTCAATGGCCATTATTCTTGCCCATATAAAAATTAAGACCGGCTTCAACTCCTGGGCAGGACTTAGTAACAATTTTAGCACGTAAGGAAATATTCCTATGGATAACGCAAGATATACAGCCCAAGGGCCAAGATCCAAGAATTTAGATAGCAAAACCAAGGCTCTTAAACGATGAACATGAGAAAGAAGAACTTGCAAAACGATGGGCAATTGTTCAGGAGGCTCTTTCTTACAAGATCCCACATATTTCAACCATATTTCAAAAGCAGTCAATTGCTGTTCGAAAAAAGATGAATGCTGATAGTTAGACAATTGAGAAAGATTCCCATTTTGCTGTCTACTGGAAATATTATTATAAGGTGCTGACACATTATCCTTAAAGGACTGCGGATTAATATCTCTGCCTGACATTGGTACATTTAATGCTGCTCCTGTGTAAACATCCGGATTTAAGTTTTTTACGAGATGAGCAAACACTTGATCTATAGCAAGATCCCAAGAATCCCACATATGATGATATCTAATCGTATCAGGAAGAGGTGGATCGCTTATTGGCTCACAGTCAAATTCAAGCATTATCCGTTTTGCGAGCAAAAAGTTTCTGAATAAGGCCGCAACCATCAAGTCTTGTCTAAACAAACGTTTGAATATAGGCCTTGGTAAAGAAGTCCATGCAATAGTATCAGTTATGGCCGTAAATATCCAATTAAGTTCGCCTAATGCTGTCCTTCTATCGGTCAATTTTCCAGGTATAGTCACATTTCCCACTGAATTTTTAGGTAGCATATCGTAGTAGGTTTTCTTTAGAGGAGACAGCATTATAAACCACATGATGCTTATTTCGATAGGACAGGTTAAGCAGCTAGTAAACAAATCTGCAGGTAATTCAGGATTCATGGGCAATATTTCGTTACTTTTACAAGCAGCTAACTGAATGCAATCTAAATATGCTGATGATGGAGAGGGAGCACTAAAATCATGATTTCCTTCATTATCATCATCGATTCTTTTTTGCGCAAATTTTTTAAAGTTGTGCACGATATTTCCAGCATTGCTGCAATCATAAACGAATATAACTGGCGCACCAATCCATGTTTGCAAATCATATAGTGATATTGGAATATATTGTGTGAACCCCCTATTGAAAACCCAGATTTCTCCACTTGATGTAGGCTGAGGGACCCCGTGCCCGTTATAATGAAAAAGAATGCGTTCATCTTTTGCGTTCCTCCTCAATGTATTGCAGAATCTTTTGACATCCTCCACGCAAGGATCTAAGGACTGTCTGTAACGAGTTCTCAAAGATAAAGTCTCGTACTGCGACTGTAAATTCCTTCCTATCATTTCTATTGCCCTCTTCATATCAGGGTACTGAGTCGGGTCGCACCACGCCTCGTATTTGGCACAGGGATATGTTTTCATAATATCCGGAGGATCTACTCCTAAGTTCAAACATAAAACTATTACTGCATTAATGGTTTTTTGTCTTTCCCTCATAACCTTCCAGTCTGTTATCGGCTGATAGTTCTTGCTGTATTCGCTCAGTCGCTTCATCTCCTCGCTAACCGGATTTCCATTGGTATTATGTCTTTTATCATCATAATATATATAGAAGCTATTAGCGAGTGAATCCAAAAAATTGTCCGAATTGTATTCCTCTTCAAATCCATGCCGTACCTTGTCATTTAAGGCATAAAAATGCTTCGGTCCGTAAGACGCAAGCAGATTTGACATCGTCTTATACTACTCTGCTCTATCCTACTATGCAGCTTTCCAAAGTATTTGCGTAATAAAAATAGCTAGTTCTTCTAGCAAACAGTTTTTAATCTCTTAAATTTCTTCAATGAAGGAGTTATGATTGATATTGGAAAGCTTCTTGTGTCTTACCTCTCTACCTTTATCTTTAATCGATGGGTTCCTAGTCGAGTCGAATTCGTGATCATGTGACTGCGCTCTTATGCCCTCACTCTTTAGTTTTTCCCTTTTCTGCTTTTTCTACTAAATAAGACTTCTTCATATGAGGGTCAAATACTATCTGAATACAGCCTATGGGCTGATCTCTAGGTGTCTTCTATTTTTTTTTTTTAACGAAAAATTTTTATTTGTTCTGTTTTCTGTTTGTTCTGTCTATTAAGCTGCCTACGACTGCAATGTATGTTTCTATTACTCTTTCTAAAATAAGAGAATAAGTAGACAAAAAGCCTCTCAGAAGCTAAGATAAGAAAGAGTAGAAACTGTTCGAGAGGAAAGGAGAATAAGCTAAAAGAAAGAATGCACCCAGTTGCCTACTTCATCTGTTGAGGGTAATCGGGCTCTTTTTTTTTTTTTTTTTTGGTAAAGCGTGTGGATACCGATTAATTCTCATCGACCACAATTTTTCAAGCCTATTCTCGTAAAGTATCTAAGGTATTTAGATAAGACTACTATCATTCGGTTTTGTAGGAGGTTTTTCAAGTCTATTTTTCCAAGACTAAAGCGTGATATGGGATCGAGAACTAATATTCCATTCAGTCGAGACTCTTTAGACCAATTGTTGAAGAGAAGATTCTTCTTTGCACCATCGTTTGACATTTATGGAGGTGTATCCGGTTTGTATGATTATGGACCTCCGGGATGTGCTTTATTGGCAAATATAGTGGATATATGGAGAAAACACTTTGTTTTGGAAGAGGACATGTTGGAGGTTGAATGTAGTATGCTTACGCCACATGAGGTGCTCAAGACATCAGGCCACGTTGACAAGTTTGTTGACTGGATGTGTAAAGACCCTAAGTCGGGAGAAATCTTCAGAGCTGATCACTTAGTGGAAGAAGTGTTAGAAGCCAGGTTAAAGGGGGACAAGATAGCCAGAGGGCAGAGTGCTGACGAAGAAGAGAGTGATGACAAAAAGAAAAGAAAGAAGAAGGTCAAGGAGATAAAAGCGGAAAAGTTGGATGATGAAATTGTCAAAACTTACGAAAACATTTTGGCTCAAATAGATGGATACTCTGGGCCACAATTGGGGGAGATTATGACAAAACATGCTATCGTGAATCCTGTTACTGGGAGTCCTTTGGATCAACCAATCGAATTTAACCTTATGTTTGAGACAGCTATTGGTCCTTCTGGACAAATGAAGGGATATTTAAGGCCAGAAACCGCACAGGGTCAATTTTTGAACTTTCAAAAATTATTGGACTTCAATAATGAGAAAATGCCATTTGCTTCTGCTTCAATCGGAAAAGCATTCAGGAATGAAATATCTCCAAGATCGGGGCTCTTAAGAGTTCGTGAATTTCTTATGGCTGAAATAGAGCATTTTGTAGACCCAGAGAATAAATCCCATGGAAGGTTCGATGAAATCAAAAATATTCGTTTGGATTTCTTGCCTAGATCTACCCAAGAAAAGGGAAGCTCCGAGGTCTCAAGCATGACCGTAGGTGAGGCCGTCTCCAGTGGTATGGTCGACAATGAGACTCTTGGATACTTTTTGGCCAGAATATATTCCTTTTTGGTCAAAATTGGTGTTGACAGCGAAAGGTTGAGATTCAGACAACATTTGCAGAATGAGATGGCACATTATGCTTCTGATTGTTGGGATGCAGAATTGCAAACTTCATTTGGCTGGATAGAAGCTGTTGGCTGTGCTGATAGGTCTGCTTATGATTTAAGTGTACATGCAGCAAGAACTAACGAGAAGATGGTTGTGAGACAGCAATTAGCTGAACCAGTCGAAGTCGAAAAATATGAAATCGAAATCAATAAGAAAAAATTTGGACCTAAATTCAGAAAAGATGCTTCAACTGTAGAGAAGTGGATCATGGGAAGAACTCAATGTGAATTAGAAGATTATGCAAGCGAGTTGAGCAAAACTGGACACATATTGTGTTCTATAGAGCCTTTACCAGAAACTGTAAAAATTGATTCGGAATTAGTTAAAATTGAAAAGGTCAAGAGAACTGAACACATCCGTGAATATACTCCTAATGTTATTGAACCTTCTTTTGGAATTGGTCGTATTATTTACTGTATCTTTGAACATCAATTCTGGGCTAGAGAAAATGATAAGGATAGGACTGTTTTGTCTTTCCCAAGTATTGTTGCGCCTACAAAGGTGTTGCTAGTTCCTTTGTCTTCTCACGACGACCTCCAGCCCCTTGTAAGAAAAGTCTCTGACCGCTTAAGAAAGGAACAATTGCCATTCAAAGTGGATGATTCCTCCGCCTCAATAGGGAAGAGATACTCCAGAAATGACGAGTTGGGTACTCCATTCGGTATCACAATAGATTTCGACTCAATTAAGGATGAATCAGCTACTCTTAGGGAAAGAGACTCGACAAAGCAAGTTAGGGGGAACTATGTTGATCTAATTCGTGCAGTGAAGGAGATCGCTTATAATGGAGTTTCCTGGGCTGAGGGTACTGCTGAACTTACTAAATGTGAATCTCAGGTAGAGTGAATGTCGAGGAACGTTACAATTTAGGAGTAGAAATATATGCTTAAAGAGGTTTATCTCCTTTGATGTTCGATCTCTTATTTGGGACGAATCATCTAAGGGTGTCTTCTTATTTATAGCTCAACCAGTATTTTCAATGAACACAATCAAAGGTATTGATTTTTTTTTTTTTTTTTTTTTTTTTTTTTGTTCTGTCATACTTGAGATTTTTCGCAGCTACACAAGGAAGATGGTTGTACACTCACTTTGCTATTCAACCATGCAGCTTAAATACTCAAATGAAAGTCCACTGGGAACCCTGACGTTGCTGATTGATGCTTTCAGCATCTTTGGAAATGATTTCTCAAACAACTTTCCTGAAAATTGCTATAAAAAATCATTCGCTGACTCAAGATTTCTGGACACACAATTAGAGTTTTCAAATCAAGATCTCTTTAATGAGGAATTGATTCTTTCCACCGAGATGCATTCTCCTCGAGACAGTATTCCACGTTCCATGAGATTTTTCAATCCAGAGGAATACAAAACTGAAGACGCCAAGGAGTCGCTTATCGAAAATGATTATTCAATTGCTTGTGCTACTATGTACAATGAGTGCGAAGATCTGATAAGCTACCAACATAATGACTCCAACAATCCTTTTAGTAATTTCTGGCACAATGAAAATGACGGTAAAGGCATTTGTAGTAACTTTTTGACTTCAGATTTGGAAGAAGATGAGTTCAGCATGCTCGACCAACCGAGTCTTCCACAACTTGAAAATTCACAGGAAAGTGACTTCGAGATGACAAAACACTCAGATCGCCCGTACATGACAGAAAAGAATTTTGGCTACGACAATTGTATGACTATATCCCCAGACTTAATCTCATCACCACAAAAATCGAGCAGTCCAGTTGGGCTAAAGCACGAACAAGAAATTCACTGTAACAAAAATGACGTTCTTTCGACGACTCCATCTCCATCAAAAACCATGAAGGGGAGCAAAAATAAGATTTTATTCCATAGGGATTTCTCGTATGAAGGAACGGAGATCGAGACATCCGTTTCCTTGAGCACCAGATTAATTAATGTTGCACGTAATGAACAACCTCCTAACATTAATGAGAAACTAAGGCGCAAATTGGTCGATCTCAGACCAGAACAGGACATTTGCAATATAATTAGGGTTCGTTATTTAAGAACGAATTTGGACTCTATAAAGGGTATATATGAAAATGTTGGTTATGAGGAAAATCTCAGGTTTGACATAAATCGACCATACGAACCCCAGTACGTGAGATATGAGGTTGACCCCACAAATAAGCTTCCTTTCAACGAAACAAGATGTGGCCTTTGCCCATACTGCCCAGAACTAAATTTCAAGAATTTGAAGACTTCGACTTACTCACAGCATCTTGCTTTAACTCACGGTGTATACACAGACAATTTTTTAACGCCAAACCCACTATACTATGGTCTTTATGTTATAAAAAAGAATAATCTTCGTAGAAAAACCATCGCACACGAACACCAAAGGTTTGGAGTGGTGTGCCCTGCTTGTTATGATGTCGTTGGCACTGAGTGTTCAATAAAGACCGCCTCTTCAAAACCATTGAACAATTATATGCGACACTTTAAAGAAAAGCATAGACAATCCAAGGACAAAATGAATCCCGTATTGTACTTCAACAAAATGGCATATTCTTCTTAAACTTTAATTTTATATTTATATACTTAGTTTAACAGATATTTTCTTATTGGATTATGGTCTAGACAACGAAAACTTCAACCAATTTTCCAAAATCCAAGCCGTCACCGCTGTTTACATCAAAAATTCTAATGCCATTTAGGTTAAAAATTCCTTTGCTCAACCCCAATATATTAAATCCAGTCTCAAAGACTCCGTTCGGATCCAAGGGTCCAATTCTCACATTATTATCTAATGCTAGAATACCGTCTGTACTGGGCTTAAAAAAGTTATATAAAGAATATAACTGCAGCCTATTATAAACAGTCGCCTCATTATTTTCTGAAAGGGAGGCCTTAATAGCTGAGGTCGAATTACCTTTTTGAGTGCTATTGACACTAGCCGGATTTTGTACCAATAACACCAAGTTGAGCTTACGTTGCGAATTATTTATTGCTTGGATTGTCCAACTTACAACGTCACCAACATGTAGGCATAGCTTGCCAATAAAAGTTAGTTTCAAACCAGTTAAATTAGATGTACTGTTAGTTGCCAAATTGATTGTCACCGTTGATGGTGATGTTCCTATCATTGATTTTTGTATTTTTTTAATATTTCCCATGTTCAGCCCGAATTCACTATTATTAAAAATAGAAGAATTCGAAGAAGGCCTTTGTTTGTACAAGCTTTTCTTCAGCCCCGAGAAACTCTTTCCAATTCCAAGGAGATTGGGCTGAGACTGATATTGAAAGTAGTTATTGTTTGTTTTTAAAGAGCTGTTTACCGGTGGTGCAATAACTCCAAAATCAACTAAAGGACGCCAGTCCGTCTGAATAATATTACTTATATTCCCATCTTGCACAACCGGTGAAATAGATGATCGCACTTCCATTGAGAGAGCTATTCTGATATATTTTGAAAATTGGCTTATTACCGAGTTATTCTCGACGTTTCTATTATTTTCTGTTAAAGTATTGCACACAATCTTGTACGTCAAGCTTAAGGAATCAAGAGCATTAAGTTTCCAGGGGTGATTATTCTCGAGTAGATGCAAGCTCGAAATGGATCCGTGCTCAAAGTCAATATTTAAATTTAATATGTCGAAAAAGTATTCTTCTTTCTTCCCATTAATGAACTCGAGGAAATCTTCTGACAGTTCGATACTCACGGTCGCTAAAAGAATATTGTTCCTTCCCGCCGGCTTAACAGATTTCAATTTTACGACTGCAGATACTAGTAAGGGCACCTCAAAAAGACTGTTATAACGTTTTACTTCTTTTTCATTCCCATTCGAGTGGGGCTCTGCCGATTCGCTTTTATTATCAACTACAAAACCATACTTTATCTCATCATCGGCGACAGAGAAATTGAGTTCAGAAAGCAAATTTCGAGAATCACCTGCCACATAGTTCTCCAAAATTTTATCTTGTCCGCCATTTCTATCCTCTCGTGGCAACTCAAAAGACTCTTTTTTCTCATTAATTTGACAGTCAACCAACAACTTAGATCGGTTGTATCTCCGCATACTATAAGGGACGAACGCATTAAACTTCCATACCGTGTAAAAGGTGTCACTGTCGTCTTCACAAAATCCTTGTTTCACGATGTCTTTCGAATCTAGCACTACCTTAAAATCCTTTTCTTCCTTTCCAAAATTTACATCGTCTGCTTGTCTTTTTTCTGGTAAAATTGCAAAACTCATATCCACTATATCACTTGAGCGGTTTTGCCCCCTTTTAGTTTCCAGAATTACAAATCCATTAATGGTTTCGCCAAAAAAAACAACTTTCCGTTGAGGTAAAGATTCTAAATTAAATATAAACCTACTGATGCTTTTTGTCTCGTCAACATTTTCAGCTTTGTTCACCAATTTCACCGTTATATTCATTCTAATATTACAGCATCACCTTTATTCATGTCATGAAGAAACATAACGACTCGGCGCGATTCTTTATCTCAGAGATACTGCATATACGTCAACATCAAAATAAATGTTTAAAAAAAAAAATAAAGTATAATAAATCATCCAGCGCTCTACGAGGTTCTATTAGATGAAGCTCCAGCACCGTTACTCGTTAAAGTAAATTAGACACTGGAAAAGCTGTAACCTGTCTGGACTTAATTGCAATCTCGAATCAGTTAGTTTAACTTTCTGAAATGAATTCATGCATTGTTATCTCCACATCCTCCTTAAGTGTCTCAACTTGACACCTTGTAGACTTTGCACTATTTGTCCTGAATGCAATAGTGAATTAGTATCGACTACGCTTGTAATGTTAAGAAATTCGCAAGAGTTTACTACCCTTGCTCTAATAGTTTATCTACTTTGTACCGGTTACGTTAATAGAGCTTTTGGTTCCTTTGGGCACGAAAGTAGTTACAGTGCTATTTGCCATCTTCGCTCTCGTAGGCAAGCCAGTTATAGCATTATCCATACATTCCAGGGACTATTGGTTGCTATTTGGTTCCATGTGCTCCGGGTCCAGAGTCTACCTATATAAATGGAGTTGCTATTCACTATTCATGAAAGAAGAGCACACTACTAACATGCAATAAGCTTCAGATCATTGCTAAATGTCGCGATGATATCCGGCGCCCGATTATAATACCACACTGCATATAATGTTTTAATAAGGCGGGTTTTGATGCATGTGTTACCGTTTCAGGATTATGCGAAATCCGACTGTATCTAGTGCGCAAAAAGGCGCCGTTTCGGTCCTTTCTGGCGATTATGGATGACCGATAGACACGGTGTCTGTAAAAAAAAAAAAAAAAAATTTAATTGGGAATTCCCGCTCGAAGACCGCTAGGACTTTTTTTTTTGGGTAAGTCGGAGTGAAAAAAAGCGAATCCGAATTAGCCATAAAAGGAAGGTGCCATTTCAACCGGAATTAAAGGTGCAATGATTATGTCTGGCGTGTCGGGCGGAGCGGCCGAAAAATTTCTCAGCTAGTAAAATTATAAATAGAGCCGTGCCCGACCCGCTCGAAGGCCGCCTTTTTTTTTTTTTTAACACCATTTCTAGAGATGTTATCAGTTCAATCCAATATAATACCAGCAGATAATTCGGCGACCTCACAAGATATGCCACATTATGACATCAAAGGGACAACTGGAGCTAAGGATATAGAAGGACCTCGAGTCTCGGATGTCAAAAATGAAATAAGTCCAGATAGTTCTCTCGGTGAATTGGTGAAGGAACTAAAAGAAGTGTTAGGGCCCAATAGGGGAATTACGCCTGAAGAAATCGACACCGAAAAGGTAATGAACATACTAACAAAATATGATAATGAAACAGAAGATTGGGCAAAGTACGCATTACATGACGGAGTACTGAACTACACAAGAAACGCTGTTGCAGATATAAATGGGAATGCTAACCTCTTGGTTCTTGTATGGAAACCTAATTCGGGGAGTCCCATACATGATCACGCACATGCTCACTGTTGCATGAAGATTTTGAAAGGCAAACTCAAGGAATCACTTTATGAGATGCCTAAGGAAAAAGGCGAGATTATGAAGCCTGTCAAAGAGACTGACATGAAAAAAGGCCTTGTGGGATATATTTCAGATGATATAGGTCTTCATAAAATGACCAATTCTCTGTCGGAAGAATATGCTGTATCTCTTCATTTGTATACCCCACCATATGCATCACTAAATGGGTGCGGAATATACGAAGCCAGTACTGGAGAAACGCACCATGTGAACATGAATAGCTACTATAGTTGGAAAGGGAAGGTTCTTAAGAATAAATAGGTTTAAGCTGGCTTCATCCTATATACGGTTCTTTTGATTCTACATTACCTTAATGGAAAATATCATATTTTTATTTTTATTTTTTTTTCTTATTTTCTACTATGATCTCTATATTGATGTAAGTTGGTAATCTAAATTGTTCGGTTGTGCTATTTTATGGAGGCAACATGTTGCAACTATTTCAATAAACGTAAGCTACTTAAATTAAATGTAAATGATCTTTTTATTCTCATCAAGAAGTCTTGATGTTTTCTTAGCTGGCTTCAGAAATAGTTGATGTGCAAATTGCTAACTGCTAAACGACACCAGATTTAATATTAATAATGAAATTTGAGGTTGAAGAAGAAACTGGTTTGTAGCAATGCGAAGCCTTGAACTTTCCAAAGTGGCACACACTGCTTTTGAAGGGTATAAATGAGGAGTGGAGCGAGAACTTGAGATAGGTTCACCAGGTAGGGCTCTCCGTTTATTTAGAGCAAAAACTACAGACCATAGAAGTCTGTATATTTTCTCAGACTGATTTTTTTTTCCTCTCTACCTATCCTAGTAAAGAACAGTAATCCTTTTCGCAACAACTTTGTGCCTAGTGAAAGTATTTAAAAAAAAAAAAAAATACAAGCGAGACCAAGATACACAACAAAGTAATGATAAATAGAAACAACAGCATCCTACTTTGAGTACAAGTCTAAGAAATACGACAATTATTTGGTGTCCATATGTACTTATTTTTTTATCTTTATTGCTTAAAACGGTAGCACCTTCGGATAACTCGAAATTAAAAAAAAAAAAAAAATACTATCACGTGATGTATCATTTTTTCACCTTCAAGGTCTTTTGACATTATCTAGAGTAGTTAGAGCTTATCTTAAAGGACCATTATAACACCGGTAAAAATACACGAGAAATTATGCCGATGCGAATGAGAGCAGAAAAGAAGATGCGTAAGCATCTTCTTGAGCAACTCAAAAGTAGAAAAATATTGGGAGCTAGGATTGCTGATGGAGAGAAAACAGAAGAAGACTTAAAAGCATTGGGTATGGCACCCCTGGTGTATGTGTTTAAAAATTTGTTTTCTGGTCAAGTTTTATACTCTCAAGTACCAGCATTACACCAATACCAAATAGACCAACAATTCACAAGGCCTAATTGGGAAAATAGAAAACCTAGCAGAAGAGGTGATGTCTGGAGAATAATGTGTGTTGCAAATTTTCCTAACTATGAATATGCCGTTGCTGCTTACAAAGGCTTGGTTCAATTAAGATATGTTAGAGATGTTGTTCAAAGAAAAGAAGCTGATGCTATGCGCAAGAAAAATGAGGAAGGAAACATCTGGTATTCAGGTCAGTTTAGACCCACGTACAGCCAAGAAGCGGTTGCTGACATCTCTCAGGTTATCGATGACTTCGAGTTAGATCGTACTAAGCTATTATGGGAAAATGTTTGGAGAAAGGGTGACGACGAACGTTGGAGAACCGACTTGGTTGAGCATGATGTATTGCCTGTGTGCAATCCCCGTGACCAATCTTTCATGTTGGATGATTTAAGAGCAATGGCAGTTGAAGAATTTAGAAAAGAAAGAGAGCAAATAAATAATGAAAGTAATTCCGAGAATACTAAAATTGAGGAGAATATTATAGAACAAGACCCCCGGTAAATTTATCTCACTTTTATTGTATATAGTGTCTATAGTAAAATACTACGTTACCTGTCTATTCTAATCGTTCGTGTTGTTGGAACAAACTAAATTTCTTCCACGGGCAGCGCATTGGGTTTGCCTTGGCAGAGGAGTCGTCTTTGAAGTGACCCACTTTCGGTCCATTTTTCCTTTAACTTTTTCTTCTTTTTTTTTTTTTTTTTTTTTTTTTTTTTTTTTTTTTTTTTTTTTTTTTTTTTTTTTTTTTTTTTTTTTTTTTTTTTTTTTTTTTTTTTTTTTTTTTTTTTTTTTTTTTTTGTAATCGGCCCCGATTGCTCTCGCAATTTTTGCTCTCCATTTTATTTCCAGACCGCTCAAGTTGCCTAATAAAAAAGTCGGATAATACAAAAGCCGTATAACTTTTGCATCGAAGCGGTTTGCAAGAAGATAGAAGACACGAGAGGGCATCAAAGGCATAGTTACCTTACTTGAAATTTACTAAATTGTAATCTGCCAGTCTCACGGATTTGTACACGAGAAAGCTTTAGGGCATTATGACTATATACTATAAAAGGCCGATGGGAAATGGTGCTTTTGCTTCGAAATTCAAGCTAGGTCAAGACGTTGGCAGTGAAGATAACACACCAGGGCCTGATTTTGGGTCTGACAAAGAGAAAAACCCACAAGCACATCTGGAGAAAGCGACATTCAATTGTGAAAAATGTTACAGATTGAAGAAAAAGTGTCTGAGAGGTTTGCCTACTTGTTCTAACTGCGCGAAAACAGGAACTATTTGCATATATTCTCAACGTGGTAACAAGAAGAAAAGGCCAAGGGAATTGGACAGCGCTGAGGAAGGTGACAAAGGAAAGACAGAGACTCTGAGACCTATTACATTTGCTTTTGATATCATTGATAAACCAGAGAGTAACAACCCAGAGCTCGTGGAGAATTCGAATTCTGCAAAAACATCAGTATCTATTCCGACCTTATTGACTACTGGAAAAAAGAATGGAGATTCAGAGCATAGAAATCATAATGAGGTGGGCTCACACAAATATGTAACAACGAGTGAACATAAAAAGAGGGCACATTCCCCAAAACTGTTTCTGCTGGAACGTCCTTTAAAGTCTATTTCTTCGTTGCCGCATTCACAAAATACAAATTTAAGGGAAGAATTAATAATCGTCAGTCCCATTGAGGAGCCCCTCCCGGTTAATTTTGTGTTGAGTTATTTTTCAAACTATGAAACACTTTATCCTATAATTAACAAAGCCGCCTTTTTGGATTCTTTCAAAGAGCTTGAACTAAACGAAGAAAGCATGGTCAATTTGGACGTGTACTTAGTAATGTGCATTGGGTGTCTAATTTATGATTCCAATAACAAGACAGAGCATTTTAAAAACCACTTTAATGACTCGGTTGTTCATTCGATCATGGACGTATTAAGTTTCACGAAAAATGAACATAATGATGATAATGAAAATTTGGAAAATTTGAAAATTTTAATTTTGCTTGTGATTTACGCGTCTTGTACCTTTAATTATGAATTCTGTTGGTCTTTAGTAGGTGTTATTGATAGACTAATAGTGGAATTAAACTATTTCAAACCCGTATCCTCTCAACTGAATCTTCAACAACGTATATTCTGGTCAGCTTTCAATATTGATGTTGAACTTAGCATGTCCCTCGGAAGATATGGTCTGCTTCCATCCCCCGATTTGGTGTCTTTACCGCTCCCTTCGGAGAGGTTACATGACGGTGAACCGCTTGATTTGATTCGCCAAGAAATAATCTATTACACTTATCAATCAAGGTTAATCCATTTATCATATCTTGATGAACCAGATCGTTCTGATCTTAGCAAACTCAGACAGGCTCTAGATGAGTGGCATGTATCTATTATTCTGACGACTTATGCTTGCTATTCAAATGATCCGTTGTTACGAGACTACTCCTGCATTGTCAATTTAAAATACTATTTTTTGACAGTAATGATTGAGTTGTCTTCTTCTGCCTCCTGGTCTCAGTTCACTTTACAATATTTATCCAATTCATTCTCCCTCATGATTCAAGAGCCCAATCACAGTGACAAAGCCCGTATACTACCTGCTATTTCCAACCTATTTTGGTTCAATTCTTTCACCCGTGTTGTACATTACAGTGTTGCGTCTTTTGTTGACTACTTAATTGCAAACGCCAATCTGGAAAGTGAGCGAAGTACATCTCTCTTGAGAGCAAACAATTTCAGGTACAATGATTTTAGTACGAATTTGCAATTAATGGTGAACTTGGTGAGTCACTTATCCACCTTTGATGTAAAATCTACTACCGTGGAACACAGAATAGACAGATTTCTCCAAACATTGACTTTCTTACGACAGAAACTCATGAATTCCAATTGTGTTCAGTTTTTCCAATCCGAGTCTCAGGATCTAATTCAATCTGTAAAATCCTTGCATTAATGCTATAGTTTAAATTTAAATAGATTTAAATAGCTTTAAATTTATTAGACCTTTAATGCGCCTGGTAGACGTTAATGCATTTTCTACGGCATTATCTGTACATTTTTTGAGCTGGAGATTGGATCTTTATAATATAAGTCCTGATCAAATTGAATTTTTCACTTTTGTCAGGTTTGAAAAAAGAAAAAACATGACTTCAGTTATCGAGCCTCGGAGCTTAGAATGTTAAGAATACCTGGAATATGGCAACTTAACATCAAACGCACATTCCAGAAAGCTTCCAAAAGAACTAACCTTCACAATATCAAGAGCAATAAAGTGGACTCGAAAAAGTATTTTGGTCATAGATATGAAGTAGTAGATCACGAATACGATTGCGTGGTAGTCGGAGCTGGTGGCGCAGGTTTGAGAGCTGCATTAGGTCTAGCTGAAGCAGGGTATTCTACAGCATGTATTACTAAACTCTACCCTACAAGATCACATACTGTGGCAGCGCAAGGAGGCATTAATGCTGCTTTGGGGAACATGCACAAAGATGACTGGCATTGGCATATGTACGATACTGTCAAAGGTTCGGACTGGCTTGGAGATCAAGACGCTATTCATTATATGACTAGAGAAGCTGCTGGTAGTGTATATGAATTAGAACACTATGGTGTCCCTTTCTCGAGAACTGATAAGGGACGAATATACCAAAGAGCTTTTGGTGGACAAACGAAGGAGTACGGGAAAGGTGGACAAGCATATAGGACATGTGCTGCTGCAGATCGTACGGGGCACGCTTTATTACATACATTGTATGGACAGGCCCTCAGATTTTCTACACAATTTTTTATTGAGTGCTTTGCATTGGACTTGTTAATGGAAGATGGCGAATGCGTTGGAGTCATTGCGTATAACCAAGAAGACGGAGTTTTGCACCGCTTTCGCTGTCATAGGACAATTTTAGCAACTGGAGGATATGGGAGGTCTTATTTTTCTTGTACTTCGGCTCATACATGCACAGGCGATGGTAACGCAATGGTTGCCAGGGCTGGGCTTCCTTTGCAAGATCTAGAATTTGTACAATTCCATCCTTCTGGTATATATGGGTCTGGTTGTTTGATCACAGAAGGTGCGAGGGGTGAAGGTGGTATACTAGTAAATTCTGAAGGAGAGAGGTTCATGGAACGATATGCACCCACTGCAAAAGATCTTGCTTCTAGAGATGTAGTTTCTCGTGCCATTACTATGGAAATAAACGAAGGCAGAGGCGTTGGCAGAAACAAAGATCATATTTATCTTCAATTATCACATTTGCCCAAGTCGGTCTTGCAGCAGAGGCTTCCTGGTATTGCCGAAACTGCTCATATTTTTGCAGGTGTCGACATAACCAAGGATTTAATTCCTATATTACCTACAGTTCATTACAATATGGGTGGAATTCCTACGAACTATAAGGGGGAGGTCTTAAAAAAAGGCCCTTATGGCCAGGATGAGGTTGTCCCTGGTCTATTAGCTTGTGGAGAAGCGGCATGCGCCTCAGTTCATGGTGCAAACAGGTTAGGTGCAAACTCATTGCTAGACTTGATCGTATTTGGAAGAGCAATAGCACATACTGTTTCAGAGCAATTAGCTCCAGGAACCCCCTTGAGTCCTTCTTCGGCAGACTGTGGTGCAGCTACAATTTCAAATTTTGATCGTGTGCGCACGGCTTCCGGATCTATGAGTACAGCCCAAATCAGGTCCTCTATGCAAATGACTATGCAAGGTGGATGTGCAGTGTACAGAAGGCAAGGTCTGTTGGATGAATGTGTGGAGAACATGGAAAAAGTTTGTCATCTGTTTGCTGCTTTGAAAACGACTGATAGATCTATAATTTGGAACACCGATTTGACTGAATCACTAGAATTGCAGAACTTGCTTACTTGCGCTATGCAAACAGCAAAGTCCGCAGCTACCCGTAAAGAATCTAGGGGAGCTCATTCGCGCGATGACTACCCAGAAAGAGACGATGAAAACTGGATGTGTCATACTTTGTCCTATCAGCTGACGCTTGATAGCAAGGTCGAGCTTGATTATAGACCAGTTGTATCCACTACATTGAATGAAAAAGAGTGCAGGAGTGTTCCTCCTGCTGTAAGAGTTTATTAGTCTGGTTCTAGTACAACAATATCTGTCTTCTGTATACATTTCATTGCATAATTTGACAACAAAAAAAAAAGAATAAAATTAGATATATGACATGTAGATGAATGCAAGATCTATAGTTAAATATCTAACAGAAGAGATAATTTCCCTTAGTAGCTACATGCTTTTGTTTTTCAATTCGAAAGTATTGCTGTAGATCAGTAAGATTCCATTCTGGTTCGTTCTTCTGTAGTATTCTTCTTTTTTTTTTAATTTTTTTTGAGAGGAGGTCGTGCAATCATGTACAATTCTCTGCCATCAATATCAATGGCAAAGTAAGCTTGCCACTATATTTACGTGAAAGTCAGCATAGGTACTTACTTGTAATTTTAACGGCGTTGTAAATTCAACAAAGAAATATGCCAGCTCAAGCAGATTGGGATAAGTATAGAGCACCAGATGAGGAAGAAGAGGGTGCTCAAGATAAAATTGTTCCATTAAGTGAAGGGGATATCCAAGTTTTGAAAACCTATGGTGCAGCACCTTATGCGACAGCATTGAGAGACATCGAAGAGGACTTAAAGAAGGTTGAAGAAAGGATAAAAAAGAGTATGGGTGTCAAAGAGAGTGATACAGGATTGGCGCCACCTCATTTATGGGATGTTATGGGAGACAAGCAACGTATGTCAGAGGAACAACCTTTGCAAGTCTCTAGATGCACAAAGATCATTGAAGCACTGAATCCAACGCCACAACCCGGATTTCTTCAGAATGCCGACAACAAATCCAAGTATGTCATCAATATCAAACAGATAGCAAAATTTGTGGTCGGATTAGGAGAAAGAGTGTCGCCCACTGATATTGAAGAAGGTATGAGAGTTGGTGTCGATAGGCACAAATACGAGATACAATTACCTTTACCACCTAGAATAGATCCTTCTGTAACTATGATGACAGTGGAAGAAAAACCTGATATTACTTATGGAGATGTAGGTGGATCGAAAGAACAGATAGAGAAGCTTAGAGAAGTGGTAGAGTTGCCTCTTTTTTTCCCGGAGAGATTTGTAAAGTTAGGAATCGATCCACCAAAAGGTATCTTATTGTATGGACCGCCTGGAACGGGTAAGACGCTCTGTGCTAGAGCAGTCGCCAATAGGACAGATGCTACATTTATTAGAGTAATCGGATCGGAGTTGGTTCAGAAGTATGTAGGAGAAGGTGCTAGAATGGTAAGAGAACTATTTGAAATGGCACGTACCAAAAAAGCATGCATTATATTCATTGATGAAATTGACGCTATTGGCGGTGCAAGATTTGATGATGGTGCTGGTGGTGATAATGAAGTGCAACGGACTATGTTAGAGCTTATCAGTCAGTTAGATGGTTTCGATCCTAGAGGTAATATTAAAGTCATGTTTGCCACTAATAGACCCAATACCTTAGACCCGGCATTGCTAAGGCCAGGAAGAATTGATCGGAAGGTGGAATTTTCTCTACCAGATGTTGATGGACGTGCGAACATTTTCCGTATTCACTCCAAGACTATGAGTTGTGAAAAGGACATAAGATGGGAATTGATTTCGAGGTTATGTCCAAATGCTACGGGTGCTGAGTTAAGGTCTGTATGCACTGAAGCTGGTATGTTTGCTATCAGAGCTAGAAGAAAGATGGCTAACGAAAAAGATTTCTTGCAAGCAGTTGACAAAGTTATAAAAGGAAACTTGAAATTTAGCTCCACAAGCCAGTACATGCAATACAATTGAGAAGTTACCATTTATACGATAAAAGTGAATACATAATACATATATATAAAGCGTCTATTCCTACTTATTCCATTATTCAGTTTCACGCAAATCATTTTACTCCCACCAGTCAATACAACCCATGCCATCTGTTTGACAGGATGCAATCAAGGCGTATGGTGTCACTTGTGGTTGGTTATCGTAATCATCGCTCACGCTCAGCTCTTCCTTAGGCTTAATATCAGTAAAAAATTCTTCCTCAATGCGAAACCTGATTTTTTCATTGATGTCTATAAATAACTCTGTGCCTTCCTCAGGCAGCCAAACCCATGCTTTCTCTGTTTCTCTAAAATCGCAGTTTTCGTATAGGTAATTTTTAGGAATGAAAATGTCATCGAAAAAATTCATTCGTACTCTTATACCTTCTGAAGTACAGTCACTAACCCATCCTGTCAATACTTCTCCCACGAATGGTTTCCACACAACGCATCTAAATCTTGTTTCTACAAAAGCCGATCCTTCCCCTGGTTTTAGTTTCCCCTCCTTAATTTCTAGCAAGTCCCAAACAGCTACTATCAACCCCAAGTTTTTTATCACTTTATTAGCGTACTTCTTACTCAATTCATTAGTGAGAGCTTCCTCTATAGGTATACCAAACGCATGTGGTGGTATTGGTACCAAATCTGATACCTCTGACAATATAAACATTGACTACTAACTAGTGGCCGGTGGCCCCGTTATTATTGATGCTAGTAATGATCAAAAAAAAAAAAAAAAAAAAAGAAAAAAAACACCCGTAGAAGAGATAAGAAGGCCTTCTCCAAGTGGCATGCTACAGCAATGAGTGGACATTCTAGTGGTATAAGGAAACCCAGGATTAACACTTTGAAATCTTCTGATCGTCGATTGGCTTCCGGGAAGAGACCGCATGCTTTTTTACATAGTGCGTCTGGCAACCCATCGTCAGAGACAACGAAGAAACTACCAACAGCACTTGAAAAAAAACCGAGTCCCAGTCCACTGAATAATCAGAAAACTGTGTTGAGATCAGATGGAAGTAAAACATGGGAAGACCTGTCATTGTTGGAGTGGGATCCCAACCATTTTCGTTTGTTCGTGGGCAACCTAGGTACTGACGCAAATGATGAACTATTAGGCAGTGCATTCTCTAAATACGGCTCTCTCAGTAAAGTTAAAGTACCGCGTGATAATACCACTGGAAAGAATAGAGGTTACGGGTTTGTTGCATTTTCTAATGCTGACGACTATATTAAAGCTTTCAAAGAAATGAATGGGAAATATGTTGGTCAGCACCCTGTGCAACTCAAAAGAGCAAAGACCGAGATACGAGGTACAAAAAAAAAGTACCAGAGAAGGTAATATTCAAGTGATAATTATCGCCTACAGCTTATTTTAATTTGCTCGTCTTAATTCCCCACCGACAAAAACATGAATTAGAACCAAGAAGTAATATCCTGTAGCTGTGTCAAAAATAACAAAACAAAAAAGAAAAGCTTCCATAGAAATTACGGCATTATATATCGAACGTTCTGTAGTAGCATGTGAACGACAGAGGACATATATACGAGGAAGAACGGGACAAAAAAAAAAAAAAAGAAAAAGCTTATGTATAGAGTGTGTATAATGATTGAAAATGAGATCAAGGCCCTATCATCAGAAATTTTTTTGCTTTTTTTTTTGGTTTAATTCCAGCGCAAGGAACGACCACTAAATGTTCGCTCTACATATTAGAAGTCGGCTGCTCTTATTTGGTTTCTCGAGGATAAAGGCTATACAACCAAAAGGATTTGATTTCTGTCGATTCAATTCACATGTGCCAAAAAAATTTGATGTAAGAAAAGACTTACCATCGGAAGGAGAATGGAAAAATTTGAAAGAACATATACCAGGAGAAACGGATCAACCTAATGACTTGAGAAGCAGGATACCAAAATTTCCCCTTGGAAAGGAGGCCGTTCCTACGCTTCTTCCTCGACCAGGAGTACCGCAAGTGGGTGCCAAGTATAGCTTTAGACAAGTGATACACATTTTAAAAAATCTGCGAGAACCAGTATTACTCTATGAGGCGGAACCTCATAGGCTCTACTTTTTGGCCTGTTTTTGTTGCTCTGCGGTTCTCGTTGTCTATGGGATGGTATTGCTAGAATACGCCCTCTTTGAGTCAAATAGAGAGTACGAATCAAATGAGCGTGAGTTGTCGGAGCCGCTTAGAAAAAGGGAGTGGTTTATTTCTTTGCTTAAGAAGTCAGTCCTTGGGGGGCTGGTTCTTTTAGCAGCTTTTGGCTTCGCTATGTTTCCAACAAGACTCATCAGAAGAATGTGGTATCTCCCCGGCCCTGTTGAGCATGTGCGCTTTAGTTGTTACTCATTAGTACCTAGAGGTGCCACTCCTATGTACACTGTTCCATTAAAGAACCTTTCTAGAAAACATCAAAGCCGAATCTGGACTGGGAAGGGTTTCTACGGTACGTCAGATAAGTCTATGTTCTTTTTTGTCTTGAGAGAAACTGGCGAAAAGACCAAGAATTGGATAATCGACAGGAGTGGTTTTTTTTGGTCCGATGGACGAGTCTTTGACTATCTATTCGGCAAAGAGTCCTTGGCGGAAGCCGAGGCAGGGGTACCCTACGACGAGCAGATTGGCATAGTAAACCGCGAAATTAAGAAAAAGCGTAAGCAACTTCGTCAAGAACATGGCATTTTCTACAGATGGAAGCTCCTGACCAAGGAATTGAAAGAAGACGTTAAGTCTGCTCCAAACTATCTAAAGAATCTTACCTCATCCAAAAATCCTAGGATCTCGCCTCCTAACGACGACAATAGCTCAAAGAAAGACAACCGCTACTAAAAATCATTACTCTATTTAACCCATTTGCTCTACACATTGCATTCCCACATTATCACTACCATCAGCATCATCATCTTTTGTGAGCCGTCTCTTCTTTTGTGGAAGAGTGACTTGGTTGGGACACGAACAATCTTGTGTTACCCGTCATAACATTCGCTTATGTAATTAGATGATATCCCTTTCGAAAAAAGGGACACGGCAAGTTGCCACTTGTACGAAAAAACCCCTTATAAGCGGCGTAAGAGTCATAAGTTTTAAGGTGTTTATTCTGGAAAGCTGGAATATACATTCTTAGCGCTAAGCACCGTCAAGTGTTTAAAAAAAAATATTTGTGTTGCTTAGAGTGAGGGTCCGTTCTCAGGATTCCCATTTTTCAGGAATTTTCAATTCCTGTGTTTTGCCAACCTGCAAAAGAGGTAGTGAGCTATAACAAGTAAAGCAGGGTAAAGGATGGCAGCCAGCGTTATGGAAGTTGGTGTTCAACCTAAGAGAAAGTTGAATGAGTTGGAGGATATAACAAACAATGGGTTTTCGAATAGCAAAAAGTTGAAGATGAGCTTCCGCAAACTATATTTCAATTCAGACAATGGAAAAGGCAAGAAACGGAAAGATTTAAAGGAGATGCCAGCAGAAGACTCGAAAGAATACCAGGACTCGCCACTCTTGACTCCTAAGGATGAGGAGGATGATGTGGGTGTTGAGTATTACGAGGGGGCTGATGCAAAAGGAAACTCAGAAACAGAAAAAGAAGAGATTAATGAGGGAAAGGGAAAAAAAGAGAAAGAAGATTTAAACACAAACCCGGTCTATATTGCGTTGACATCCTCTTTGCGATTGCTTAATGAGAACAGAAATCAAGTTCGACAGGATATAGTGCATTTGTCGCATTTGTTGGATTATTATACTCAGGTAGCCAGCGACGATGAGGTGGTACGATTCTTTTTAGCATTGCTTGACAATAAATTGAACCTTCCTAAACAGAATAGGACATTGAAGAGCCCCATTGTGGATTGGTCGAAGTATCATAATGGCTTGACGAATGTAAATCGAGAAAGCTTTGATAATAATGGAGATGTAAACGACAAACCTTTTTTCAAAACACTTAACTTGTTTGATTCGAAGTAGTGTTTTCCTTCACGATACGAGATTATGGTAATGACTTTATTCTAGATTGTATTTTGTGCGGTCGTCAAATGCGGCAAGCGTATACATGGACAATGATAAAATGATAAAATTATTTTACTTCATGGACTTCCAAAGTCTGATTATATATATTTTTGCTTCTATTGAAGTAGCGGCTTTTGAGTACCAGACTTGTCTACATGTATATAGTTATTTGAACAATTAAGTAGTTAAAAAACAAAAGCCTACGTTTTAACTATCACTTGAAGATCTTTTCTAGAACTGCAGAGAATGTTCGCGCTCCTCTTCACTATCACTCACTAGAAATGCATCAGAATTTAGCGGTTCGTTCGAGCTAAGTGGCTTCCACTTTTCATTAGCACCGTCGTATGACCTAGGGCCCTTGTTCTTATTCAATTGATCATCTTCAAAATTATTTCTCCTGGAAGGAAGTCCAGGAGGTTTATCGGTATTATTCTGAAGCGTTATACGGTCGTGAAAGTCATTTGAAATAATTTGCGGATCTTCATCAAAATTAGTCTTGTTCTCGTTATTACTACGGGGACCACTAAAGTTGAAGGAGCTGCTGCTCAAAGCGCCAAATAACTTTGGATTTCTTGAATTTCGAGAGTCAGGAGACTCGTCTCCCGATCTTTGGGTATTTCCGTCCCATCTTCTTGCTAAGCCACTCACCCAGCCATTTAAAGTACTCCTAGCCCCTTCTAGACCATTTGATACTGATTCTCTAAATTGATCGAATTCATCGCCACTCTGTTCTTCCTCGGGATTACTTCCCCCCCAACTTTTTCCTCTTCCTCTTTCTCTTTCTCTTACTCTACGAGCCCGTACCTCCCTTTCATATTGACGTTGCAAACGTCTTGCCAAAAGTTCATCCTCTTCCATAGAATGCCCTTTTTGTCGCAGATCTTCTTCAACTCTCTGTCGACTGATGTTACCAAACTCAAATTCCGTGGAAGGATCAGAAATATATAATAACGCATTATATGCGGGCTCTGGGATTCCTTGTGACGCTATTATTATCCCATTCACAAGTCTGTCATCTACATTTGGAAACGCTTCCTTCAAGTCTTTTCTAATACTTGATACAGGTGAAAGTGGTCTTGGTGGTGCTGGCGGTGGTGGTGGCGAATCCGCCTCCTTTTTAGGCACTTCTGATACCCCCTTCTCTGTTTTTTCGTCCGAGTCCTTTTCTGTTTTTTCATCTGAAACCTTATCAGGCTTTTCTCCCTTATTAACTGTCTCATCTAGTTGATTTCCATCCTCATTACTTTTTCCCGCAGGTTCCTTTTGGTTAGATTTATTCTCATGATTCTCGCTCTCTTTGTTGTTCTGATCTTCCTTCTCTCCATTAGAGTCATTATCAAGAGGTTCTTCTTCCGTCATTCTTATTGGCTCATTTGACACCACCCGTAAGCCATCTTTTGAAACATTCTTATTCATTTTGCTTCAGAATTCTTGTTTACCGTTAATGTTCTTCTCCCTGGGGTTGATAATGAATGTTAACCATTGTACCTATATTTACTTTAAACATTACTACTGCGTAAATATGAGTATCATTTTTATCTCACTTTTCGATTACTTTGGGCTTTTTTTTCTTCTTTCTTTTACGTTAAATAGTCTCCGTATATGCTAGAGCTTTATATTAGTAGTCGTAGATTGATATAGAGTGTGGACAACGGAGAAAAAACAAGATTGCATAATCGGTATTTGTAAGTACGGTTTCCTTCGTGGAATTTCACTGGGCTTATCAAGTAGCTAGTGTACACTTACAAAGGCCACAATCAAATACCTTTTGAAAAAAGTACAGCCTGTTATTAAAGAGTAAAATTCGCATAATACATTTTATAGTGAAACTGAGTAAACTTCTCTCATAGCAAAGGGATCTACGAAAACTTGCATCATCTTGTATTAATGACTATACAGCAATAATTTGTATGAACAAAAACTGCAATAATGCGATGGTAACCGTATACTACTCCTCTACTCATATTACATTAAGGACACAGCTTTAGAAACCAATCGTAATTCAAGCTCTTCGACTCAACTGTTTGCTACGTGAAAAACCATCCTCTAAAAGTTATTTTACATTCAGCAACACGTTCACTGCAACTCTGCTCTCCTTTTTTCCTTAGCAGCTTCCAATTCTTTCTTTCTTCTGATTAAATCCAAGTTTTCACATTCTTCCCATGAGTGCTTGTCATGTTTACAGTCGACAGACGAGTTAGCCGATTGTCTCTTCAAACATGTTCCATAAAGGGCGAAGTATGCAGCACATCTGTCTCTCCAACGTAAGGGTACCTGGTACTTTTGCATGTCATCTTCTGAGACTATTTGCTGTTAGTATTTATTGAATATAAAAACTTTTGATTAAATTAAGTTATAAGATTCGCAAAGGCGAACATTACTGTCTTCCTAGATACATACGGAGCTTTGGGAACTCTGTCACTGACATCTTAATGCGAACGTCAGTTTATCAAACTAAAAAGTTAAAGTGTATTCTCGTAACTCTAATTTTGAAAGTCCTAATAGGCTGACATCATAATCTATATATATAAAAAAAAAAAAAAAAAAATACATATATATATATATACACACACGTATATACAGGAAATAATTAATGCTACTATATCTAAACCCATATGTATGTTGGCATTTCGTCCTATACTATGTTTTTACCTCAAAAAAAAAAGGAATAGTATACTTCTCTCTAGGGATTTACAAGTTGCATCAGTCTTCCTTTTTTTTTTTTTTTTTTTTTTTTTTTTTTTGAAAAACAATAGAAGCAATTTATTTCAATTATTATATTTCTATAAGTTAAAAAAAAAGTACTGATTCCCATAGTCTTAGATATTGCTTTGACTATTGTAGATACATGCGAAAAATTGATGACATCTGTGTCTTTTATTCTAAAATTCATCTCTTGTTTGTCCCCCTCAGCATTCCTCGCTAAATAATGCTTGTCAAACTAGAAATATCAATTTCTAGAATGAAACAAGTATGCCTTATATCATTTAAACAGTACGAAACTATTTTTGAGCCCTCTTTCGATCTGTTAATGAAGGTTTAATCTTTCTTTCAAAGAAAAGTACTGACACTTGTAAAATTCATCTTTTGGCTTAGAGCAAAATGAAAAGCCTTTATCAAGACACTTGTAATAATCAATCAAAAGTGATGCACAGTGATCACGATGAACAAAAGGTACGTCATGTTCATCAAGTTCTTTCTGTGATGCTGCATTTGTTAGTAATATGTCAAATGGCCGATCCAATTTAAAACGAAGGAAAAACTCATTAAAAGTTATTCACATACGAATTGGGGGGAACTGATACTTCTCGCTTGTCATGCCGGCCCAGATGTATACTTTAAAATTACTCTCGGTATAAAATAATAATCGAAGAACTACTTATTTAACAATACAGTTTATACTATTGGAAGAAAATATTTTGATTATATAATCAAAATATACTATCCAGCAAAAATAAAATAGAACTGCCGATCCCAGGAATCGAACCTGGGTCCCTTCGGCCACAACGAAGTGTACTCACCACTATACTAGATCGGCTTGTTCTTTAATTTTTGGCATCTCTCTACCTATAACTGTCTCCCTAAAGGAAGTGCCTTCCTTTACTTGACGAGAGAAAAGACGACAGAATAGAATTCAACACTATTGAAATTTCCACCTAACAATATATACATATATGTTTTCGACACCCTAGGAGGTGTTCTCATTATCCGCTAAAAACGATACAAATAGAGATCTTGTTTCTGTGTTAGCGACGTTCCTGATCTTTTCGCAACGCGATCGACCCCGTCCGGCAACAAACTTTTGACTGTAGAATCCCTTTTCAACATACGAGCCAAGCTTTAACTGAGTGGCTTCTTAGGATAATATGTGATGACACACATCGCCGTTTCATGACGATCCAAAGAAAGAAATCTCAGACGTCATTGTCAAAGTTAAGTCTGAACAGCCAGGAAGTCCATCTCATACTGCATTTAGCTGATAAATGGAAACTTCATATAAATTCGATATTGTAGGTGTTTTATATACCTAATAAGTACAATTCCATATACATTTCATCCCCAAAAGAAGTTTCATTTCTTCTGTCATCTCTTAAAAGATGCGTTTTGTCTGCTTCTTTTGTGTTAAAGAATAGTGCTGCGAAATCTGAAATAAATCTGGTGCAGCATAACTCTACAAATTAACAGCACACCATACAAGTCACTTTCTTGATTAGTTTATTGTGGGAAAGGGCTTAATTTATATTTAAATTCCCTTTATGCGATTGCAAGTTAAATAAGGGTGTCTATGTTAGGATAGTAATAATGTAACTTCTATAAATCGTACAAGAGTGTGGGCGTATTCATAGTATGGGTTTCGTTTCAGTTTGTTCAAGATTATGCCTTACATCCAATGTTTTGTAATTATTCTTTTGGTTTTCTGATAGTGGCTCCTTAATGCAGCCTATGTACTAGTATTCAACATATTTTCTTATAAGCTATCATGGGGCGTTCATAAAGATGTTGAGATTTCAAATACTGTCGCTGGCTTTATTCGTTATCATAATGGAAAACTCTTGTAGTTTTCTGATACATTCCTCCAAATTTTATATTCAGTCTAAACTATCTAACTAAACTTTTAGCAAAATGACCATCAAGTCTGTGTAAGAGGTTTCTTACAATATTCAAGGAAATTCGAAAGATTTCTCAGTTCATACGTAAAGGTATAAATACAAATGTATGTAAATGCGCTTCTAATTTATAGAACTTTATTATACGACAAAACATATTTTACTGCTTCAAGAATGTCGTCATGAACTCCGCAGGTGGGATGAGCTACAGCTGTCTCCCAGTCGTCGTCCTTGTAAACACCAGTCCTTACTAATAAGGAATCCCACCCGTTAATATTAGCGCCGGTAATGTCAGAAGCGGGATTGTCACCCACCATATATACATTATTGAATGGTGAATGCTCAGGTTTGGTGTTCAACGGAGGCAAGTACTGCTGCGTGTCGTGAGTCTTCTTCAGCAATATCTTATCTCTCCAATCTATCAAAACATGATGGGCAAAGTCATATTGAATGGCAAAGGGTTTTCCCATCAAAATGCTCTTCAAGTTTTCTTTAGAGCTCAATTGGTTTGCCTCTTTGTAAAGAGCCTCTGTAATAATCCTGAGTGCTCCCTGTCCAAACCGGGGTAAGTTATAATCAGTAGCCCACACGAAATCATTATTACTGAATATTATTGGTATGCTGGGTTCTTGTCTATCCTTTACCTCCTTTAGCACTCTCGAAGTGCCAACAACGCCATTTTGGGAATTTAAGAGATCCATAATTAGCTGTATGTCACTATTAGCCTCCCTCGTATCATTAAATACAAAAATGGCATCGATCGGTTTTTCGAGATGAGATTCGACAGGATCAAGTGCAAACTTGTCCAATTCCTCTCTAGTATACCTGCTATACGGAGAACTTGCGGGATATGCTTTCACAATATCAATTGGCATAAGCACCTCTTTGAAGCCATATTCAAGGGCACACTTCCGTGCTTTATCTTCCTGTCCTCCCACCACCATTACTCTTTCATATGTGTTATTAATTGCCAACGCTTTTATCGGAGTATGACTTTGAACTACTTGTAATGGTGATATCGGGAGATCTAGTAAAGAAGAAAGCTTTTTAGCTCTGTCAGCCTCAGTTATACCACCACCGTTTGTGAGCAATACAAAAGGCACTTTATAACGATTAAGTAGTTCAAGTGCTGGTTTTGCAGGTGGTAAAGCTTTGGAACCCCTCAACAAAACACCGTCCATATCAAGAAGGAAAGCAATTTCTTTTCTTTGGTTGAGACTACTGGCAACGCGAAAGCTCCGAGAAAAGATTCTCGTTGTTCTATGATAGCTAGCAAAAACCCTTTGCATTTTCCTCTGCTCAACACAAGAAGATTTTATCTACACCCACGCTTCGAGAAGTTAGTCTTATCGTTGCGGAATTAGCTGATACGACATATGCATGTAATCTTCACCATATACAGGATTATCTAATAAATACCGTTTCTTACTAAAAAAATGCTATGTCCTTGATCCTATATAGTGAACTTATAAGACGTTCAAAGATTACGATCATTCCCCGATTAAGTAGACTCTAAAGGATTGCATCTTAGGGAACTTATCTGCTGACAACCTTCTTCAACATACCAAGGTTTGTCAGTTAGTTCTCGGCCGGTAGTATTGCATGAATTGCCAGTAACTAACAAGCCGGGAGGACGAGATCCACATACTTCTATTGCCTTGCCCACATTTTTCAATGTAGTCCTGATGACCCTTTGGTCATGACATGAAGATCTTTCTATAATAGCGGTAGGCAAGTTTTCATCCCAACCTTTTTCACTTATCAAACGATTTATTAGATCAGAAGCTCTATGGAGGGCCATCATGAAAACAGTAGTTCTTGACTTAACGAAATCAGGAAGATCTGGTACAATTCCACGTCGACCAGTCCCCGTCATGATAAGAACTTGGTCCGCAACTTCACGGTGAGTAGGAGGAATTGCAGCTAGGACAGGAGCAGATAAAGCGGATGTTATGCCTGGAATTACGTTTGGAACAAAACCCCGTTCAGAAAAGAAATTAAATTCTTCCCCACCTCTGCCAAATATGTAAGGGTCACCTTGCTTTAACCTCACGACTTTTTCGCCTCGACTTAGGCTATGCATGCCTATATCTAGTAACTCTTCTTGAGCCTTTTCAGCATTTCCTGGGAACTTACGAGCAATAAATAAGCGTGTTCTGTTTTTGGGTATGATATCAAGCACTTGTTGTGGTACGAGCTTGTCTGCAAGCACTAAGTCTGCAGAGTGAATTTCATTTAAAGCACTGAGAGTGAGAAGAGAGACCGAACCGGGTCCAGCCCCCACTAATGAAATCTTTCCTTTTTTATCCACGTGCTTCCTTTTTGGAGCAGGTTCTTCACATGAGTCTTTCCCGAAACTCTTTCTTTTCTTATAGGCTGAAGCTAAATCGTCCATAGACAAGTCTGCCAAAGACTCCAAAGGAAAATATTCAACTAAATGCGAAAGCCATCTTGAACGCTGCAACATCTGCTGCTCTTTCGACATATCAAACTCTCCCACAAGTTGATTAAAATTTCCCCCATGCGTAGCATCGTCGTCATTCTCGCCCACAGAACCTTTCTCACTTTGCGCAGTCAATAAGTCTGTTTCGTCTTGTTCTTGGATCATTGTCCTTATTTCACCTATCCTAGAACAAATGTCTCCGATATTGGAAGGTAACGCATTTATAAGTTCTCTTTTGATTCTCGCAGCCAATTTGCAGCCTTTCCCCAGCGTCGACACCCCCATTTTGAAGTCTCCTGATGAATATGTCGATAATAACGAAAAAGTACAAAATTCCGGTGAATCAGCGGTGTTTATCGGTATTCGAAGCTTTTTACATTGTCTGAATATCTCTTCTTTCTTTTTATTCTCACTTAATGGCAAAGTAACAAACACTTTATCCACCACACCTTCTGTCTCTTCTCTTCCATGTTTGCGAAGATCCTCTATTTCAAAATCTCTTTGTACATGCTTAACCTTCCCTTTTTCTATCTCTTGTTGTATTACAACTGTAAAGTCTTCTCTATTTGACTTGTCAATAAGCACCGTCTCGGCTCCTGAGTTTGTAATCGAATTTATTCTTGACGCTGCCATGAATGAAACCCCCCCAACAACAAGATGAACCTCATCTCTACAGTTGAGAGATGCTAATAAAGTAGACATTTGCGCCAGATAATGATTTGACTATACTTTTCTTCAGAGCAGAAATTTGTTTGTCATCTCCATCAGACTTAGTCACTAGACTTTTCGCAATAAGATAAAAAAAAAAAAAATAAAATATAAAAAAAAAGAAAAAAAAATATATTAAAAAAAAAAAAAATAAAATTCGGAGCAGACCTTGAGCAGCATGAAGATCAGTTCAAGCTGAGAAAAAATATGGGACCGAAAAGACACTTAGGACTTCACCAAGCGGCAAAAAAGAAAAAGCTAGAAGGAAGAGATCGGGAAGAAAACCCACAAGAAGAGAAACCTAGCAATGAACTCAGGGTAGAGCTAAATAATGACGCAGATGGAGATAATGAGATAGAACAGTTAAAGGGATTGTGGAAAACATACCTTTTTTCAGAGAAGGAGAATGAATTGATCCTTAATGGAATCGTCAACGAAAGTGATCAACTATTGAGGGATTCTTCCAATTCTGAAAAGGAGAGCCCACAGATGCCTGAAATTTTTCATTCGATATATGCATTAGCTTTGGGTGAACTAGCTTTATTCCAAGGTAGGAAAGCAGAAAAAGTAAAGGAATTTTTCCTTGCTGCTTTTGAAAGAGTTCAGTTTGGATTAGATGTGTCTCCGAAGTCGCCAGAATTACTTTTTGCCAAGGCCAGGCTTTTGATAAGACAAATACCTTTGCAATATGTAGCCCAGCTTAATGAAGTGTCGTCCATTAGTGATGAAACGCCTGATTTGAGCAAAAATGCTGACTATGCTTTCTATGTATACGATAATGCTCAAAAAGAAGCCCAGGAGCAAGGAAAAATGGAATTGTTTGACGTTGAAAGATTCGAAATTTTGCGTTCTGTTGAAGATTTACTCCAATTGATAAAGACCTTTGGAAAGATCGAAGAGGACGCTTCAAGTGATGAAGAAGATGAGTCGGACGATGATGAGGTTGAGCTTTCGCCAAAGCATCCATTATATCTGCTTCGTCACTCAGGAAAATACTACAAATGGTGGAAGGATAATGTTGTTTCATTTTTGAAAAATTTAGATGCACTGTTAGAAAAGCCCCATTTGGACTATACCGATGAGGAAAACCATGAATTAGTATCCTTGCGTCGTGAGATATGCAAAGAAATAGGACAGGCTTTTCTTCAAGAAGCTGAACTTCCGTCATCCGTATACACAACTTTAGCCTATGACGATGACTTTAAAGACACCGAAGAGCTAGAAGGCCTTACCCAAGAAGAATCACAAAAAGTTAGTCAAGAGTTATACACCGAAGCCTTAGAGTATCTCAAGCAGGCCCAGAATAAAGACGATCCCCAAAGCTGGGTCAGCGTTGCGGAGGCCACCATCTCTTTAGGGAATTTATTTCCGCTTGAAAGCTCTGAGCAAGAGGAACATTACCAAAATGCTGAAAAAATTCTTGTAAGAGCAAACAACGTCACGAACGGCAAATATCAAACCATTCTCGACACTCTACAGGAGAAATAAAGTTTATATCGTCAATTTAAAACTAATCAAACTATCCAAGTATAGAAGAAATAAATTTCTAAAGAGCACGTTCCACTCTAAAAAGGCAGATAGAAACGACCGAGTTAAAGAAAAGGGAAAAGAGGAGGAAAGAAAAAAAAGAAAAGAATAAAAAGAAACATAAGGGGATACTGTCTTAAGGGAAATTACCTTACACCTTGTTTGCAATTGTTTTCTCGCTCTCTAACTTCATAGCATTTCTTTCGTGGGCATTATCTTTACGGACCTGCAACCCTTGGCAGTAGTGATCTTCCAATAATCTATGCTTCGCACAGAACTTACCACCACAATGGCTACAGTCCCCAACCATGCGTAACGGAGTCCCTGAACAGCTCTGAAAAGAACACTTGTTCTTTTTAGTCTTCTTAGGACGTCCAACACCATTACTAGTATTCATAGCTTTCTCTCCGGAAGCTTCGGACAGTCCGCTTTTTTTGTCTTCCTCGACCGTAACATCAGCTCCCTCACTCATCAAGATAACTATGTTATCACTTTGGTCTGGTTTAATATTGAACTCTTCTAGCTTTCGGTAAAATGGTGCTAGTTTTTCTCCATTTCTAATCAATTTAAAATCGCCTGGAAGCGTCGATGGTGATGCCACTTTAGCACTATTCCTCAAGTCTTCCACTGTCGAATTATCGGGTATCGTAACTGAGAATGCAATCTCTGTCGTCATTCTAATAGTAACCTTCATCTTTACTTAAAAAAACTTCTGTTTTGCACTAACTTCCTATTTGCCCTTCTTGTGGTAGGCAAGTTAAAAGTGAATCTGCACTAAAATGTTCCTGGACTGACTTAAAAAAAAAATAACAGTAAACTAATCAAACGTCTATTTATACCGAACTTCTCTATCCTGTGTATCTAGTCCAGCTTTTATTCTACTAAATCTTAATCGTAACACTCACACTTCTTTTTGTTGCCACTTTATTTAATAGGATCTGATAATGCCACTTATATGCAGTATTAGCGTATTTTGCTCTGGATAAGACCCCAGATTATTTGAGCAGAAAATCCCACTAAGTCTACTGAGTGACTTCCATGACCTACCGCGTTGCTACTACCTTGGTTATTCGATTTCTTTTTGTCTTTTGATGACATTAGGAGCTTACAAGGGGCCTATGAAAGTTAATTCGGAGACTGATTCATGTTCTCCGGAACATTTGCCTATTGGTTCCAAACGCTCGAAAACTCGCTTTAACTGCAAAAGCGGAAAAATGGTCTCACGTGATGATTATCTGATGATCCTGACTACTCAAAGAACCCATCACTGGCAAAACAGCTGCTCTCAACACATTTCTTTGCTACTGCATAATCAATTCCAAGTCTCTAAAAATGCTTGAATATCCATTATGTCACTATATTATAGTATTCCTATCTTCTTGAAAGGGAATATAGGCATCCCGCCTTACCAAGTCTCTATTTGTACTATAAACATTCTCATACTATAGTTAACAAAGTTAACATCATCAAGTGTCATGAACACTTTTGAATGGTAGCTATTCTTGTCTATGTGCTATTTTTTTTTTTTTTTTTAATTTTAGTTTCACTTTGCTTTCGCTTAGACTCAAATAATCTAGTGCGATTGGACTATTTATCATCCTGAAATATAACATGTCGATACCATCACTCGTGTCATCATTAATACTCACATCAGCTAATGCTTACTATCTGAATCATTAACGTACGTGAAATCATACTTCATGTCAAAAGACAAGACTAAACTTCAAGAACAAGACTAAGTGAGGTAGACTTAAATGCTTCCACTATATAAGTCTTGTTCCTTGGGCACACCTCTTCTTTGTCTCTGCGACATCTCCAACCGGTAGTTCAGTGAATCCTTCCTTTTCTTCTCAGCATGATGTATTTCTTCCTTACTGTTAAAAAGTATATTTTTTGGTTGGGAAGGTTGTGGTGCTTTCAGTTCTAAGGTTATAGCAGTCACAGGAGTGGCCACGAATGTAGGGTATATTGTACTAAAAGTGCTAGAAGGTGGACTTTGCACTGCTTTATATTCTAGATTAGCTTGTACTGGTGTAGCTGTCACCAGTATACTCAACAGAAGTAACATCCAAAGAAGTAGCATGCTCCAGACCAGTTGAACCAAAAATTGACCTCTGTTCCAGTACTTTAAAGAAAAAAGCATAGAAGCATATTATATAGCGTTATATACTTCTACGTCATGAAACGAAAACACGATCTGACCCTTTCCCTACGATACGCCAAATCTTCGCCTCATCTCTCGGCTAGGCGTTGCTAACTTAGCCATTTTACCCTACAAGTAAAAAAAATCAGCCCCCAATTTTTTGGACAGACGCGCCACGCAACAAAAAAAATTTCGCACCTTGCTATTGCTAGGGGGCTTTCTGAAAGCATTTAACGTTCGCTTATGCTATCTTAACGTAATAGAGGTGTTTTATTTTCCAAATTAAGTTAAAACGCTTGAGTCAAGCATTCTAGATTTCTTTCTTCTTGCTACGCCAAAGAATTCTTTCTACTAGCATTATCAAATATACATTTTAGGTATAGCCAGATTCTCTTGCTGCATTCTATTTCCAACTGCATCGTGGAGATGAGATAGAATCATAGTAATATGTACAAATGCAAGAAGCGATAGAGTTAGATCAATGCTGTTAACCGTTTATCTTTCAGAGTGGCTCATGGTCGACCAAAATACTATACACAGTAAGTAGGAGAGCAAAAACTTAAACAAGCACACACATGCCATCTATAACTTAGTAAAGCAATTAAACAAGAAGTCAAACTGACTAGACTTCTAGTCTTCACCTGCAGGGACCTCATCCTTGAGAATTTTATTCAAGCGGAGACGAATCTCCGTTCTGTCATCACCTCTTAATTCATCTTTTACAAACCACACATCGACATCGAGTTGTACCATTTGTAAAGCGCCCCTTAGCACACCGCAGAGTACCTGAGAGTACCATAAGTCCTGATAGATTTTTTCATCATTTACAACTGAAAGCTCTACAAATTCGGCAAGTGGGTTTTCTTGTAAAATCAAAGAAAATGTCTTTCCATCTTGACTCCAGTTGCTAATTTCTGGCTGTATATTGAGGAAAATCTTGAAACCTACTTTGGCAATCACATCAGCTGCCTCCCTAAAAGTTTGGCATCGCTGAGCGCCTGTTTTGGCTAAGAACTCCTCTATAAGACGAATGCCTATGTTGTACCCCATCTTGTCCAACTGTTCATTCACCTGTGCGTAATTATTCTTGAAGTCTCGACATAATTGTGTCACCACTGACCCATATGTTAATGTGAATAACTCGCAGTTCTACTCAGTTAGTAAATTCTTTATTCCTTAAAGTTCTATTTTGTGTATCAAGACTACTTACTATCTTCTCAACATTATTTTTCCAAATATCTTCACTCGTATATCTCGATGCTTTAGACATTTTGCAGGCCAAATCCAAGCCTTTACTGGCAATGGCCAAGTTCGTCGTTCAATTATTCTTTTTGGTACTGCATATTTGTTGTTCACAACATCAAAATCTCCTTTGAGGCTTTGTCGATTGTTTTGCTGGTTTCAGTGAATCGAATACAGTTAGCCATTGGGCGAGCTATACTCTTCTGTACATTAGTATCTTTCACGGCTAGTGCGCGGAATTCGAATATTAGTTTCGTATCTGCGTATTACTATATCACTACTTTAGTACAACTGTCTTCGCGACAATGAGAAACCCTTTCTCTAATGTCGCAATTTTGGTTTCAAGTTCGCTCTATCTCACTCGTACATACATAAAGCGATTGCTCAGATCACGCCCTGTAAGATTATTAAAGAAGTTGCTAGCACTATTCGGACATGACAAGGGTACGACGCCATCTGCATTCGCTATTCGTTCCTTTGCTACCCCGTGACTATCTAAATGACTAATCTACATTATCTTCAGGTTCTTGCTAGTCCGAACCGCTCTTTTCAGTAATGACATCACACAAAAAGCTCCAAAAGGCTTTTCCGTGATTTGTTTTTCTTTTTTTTTTTTTGTTTTTTTTTTTTTAGGATATATATATTTTTTTTTTTTCCGTCCTACTCCTTTTATGTCACATTATCTCAACACTTAATAGCATCGCGCGACCAATACTTTAAAAGTCTTTTAGAAGTTGAGCTTCGAAATATTAATTGAAAACCCGGTAATGATGATCTTACCGCCAAGAGATTTTTCAAAGATAATGGGGCAACCCTTTCCGCCAGCACTGGAGGTGCGAGAACTAGAGGGATTGATACCAGGCATCCCTGATGGGCTTGTGGCGCTTGCAGCTCCGGTAATTGCCTATTGGGTGCTTTCGATATTTTTTCATATCCTTGATGTTTATGAGCTCGCAGAGAAGTACAGAATACATCCAAGTGAAGAGGAGACATCGCGAAATAAGGTGACTATGAAAGAAGTGATACGGGAGGTTTTACTTCAGCATTTTTTGCAAACAGTGGCGGGCTTAGTAGTTTACTTCTTTGAACCCAAGCAGAAGACAGGGTTTGAGATGTCGGAAATGTGGTATTGGAAGCAAAAGGTGCCATTTGCACCCGACATTTTAATATGGTTTGCCTATATGTATGGAATATCGACCATAAAGATTTTGGTGGCATTTTGTGTTATTGATACATGGCAGTACTTTTTACATCGCTTGATGCACCTGAATAAAACGCTATACCGCAAATTTCATTCTGTGCACCATCGTTTGTATGTCCCATATGCTTTTGGTGCCTTATACAACAATCCTGTTGAAGGTCTTCTTTTGGATACTGCTTCTGGAGGACTCGGGGGCCTTCTCGCTTGTCTTACCCAACGTGAATCCATTATTATGTACACCGTGGCTACTATGAAAACTGTTGATGACCATTGCGGTTTTAGATTGCCCTTTGATGTGTTCTATATAATATTTCCCAATAATTCTTTGTACCATGATATCCACCATCAACAATGGGGCATAAAGAACAATTTTTCTCAACCCTTCTTAACTTTCTGGGATTGTCTTGGTGGTACTGACTACAAATTTGCGGACGAGTACAAGCAGTTGCAGCACAAAATTACCTTGGATAAATATAAAGAATTTTTACAGAAAAAGGAAAATAAAAAGAGAATGCATATGTCAAAGACAAAGAGTGATTAAAAAACGATCGTTTTAATTTTAAGGGGTTAAGTTGGATATCTGTTATGCGCATTATTTTGCATATCAGAGGATATGTTGGTTATTTTATGGTCTAATTTGTGGATATCAATTATGTGACTAATTAGTACGTTAGAATTTGTAATAATAATTAATCTATATCTTTCCTTTTCTGCTTTTTTTTTTTTTTGACTTGTAACTAGTAGGCATTATTTCGTTGAGATGTAAACATTTCTCATGGCTGATAAACGCCAGTTATTTGAAGTCCAAAGCCCAAACCTCAGTAAATTTTTAAACAGAATAGGGAGCATAGAGTAGATATATCAGCAGCTTGCCTAGTCATGTGGGTTAGTAAACTTGTTTTGTACTTCTTGTTAGGACTCAAGAGGTTTAAATGTAATTCTAACTAATCGACGATGATCTCACGTGCAGGAAATGACTAAACTTTAGTAAGGATGTGATAAAAGAGTTAACTAGTAGTACATGAATTGGGTTTCTAGAAGGATACTTGAAGCCGTTAAAGATATATAAGAAAAGAAATCACCCTCTTCGAGTGGGAGATTTAAAAAAAAAATCAGTAAAGGAATATAAAGTGTAAAAGCTCAAAAGATGAAACTCAGAACTATAACTAAGGTATTAGCAGCTATGGAAAGACCCGAAGGGGTAGGTGCAACTGTGCGTCGTTCTATTGGAGTCATGGGAATGCGCAATTTTGATCCATTTTTAATGCTTGATCATTTCAATATAGGACTGAATTCAGGTTTTCCTGAGCATCCTCATTCCGGGCAGGAGACCATTACCTACGTTTTGAGCGGAGGTGTCGCCCACGAAGACTTTACTGGGTCGCGTGGTGTTCTCTATGAAGGAGATCTTCAGTTTATGACGGCGGGAAAGGGTGTAGTCCACTCTGAAATGCCACTTCCAGAACATATGCACGGCCGCACTTCAGGAATTCAGCTTTGGGTTGATCTACCAGAGAACTTGAAGGAGACAAAACCACGCTATCGTGACTTGAAAAAAAAAGCAATCCCTGAAGTAGTAGAACAGGACGGCAAATTACGGGTGAGAGTAATTTCTGGTAGCTCCTATGGTGTTGAATCTGTTAAGGAATTAGCTTATACCCCCATAGATTATTACTATGTCACCATGAAGCCAGGCGCTACTTACACCCAAAAGGTTCCGGAAGATTTCAACTTCTTTTTGTACCCTATGCGTGGAAATAGCTTAGTAATTGGTCACGATACTAAACTACCAGCTTATAATACCTGCTTCTTCAACAGAGATGGTGATACCATTGTAGCAGAGAATAAGGGTACCTCGGAAGATGATATATCCGAATTTGTATTAATTGGTGGTCAAGTGCTTGACCAAAAAGTCGTTCATTACGGTCCTTTTGTAGCAACTTCCCAAGGAAAGATCCGGGAAATCCTCGAGAATTACTCCTTCGCCCGTAACGGCTTCGAAAATGTTGCTACTTGGAGGGGTTTGATAAGCGGCGGTGTTACCGAAAAAATGGTGAAGGAAGAATTGGACTGCAAGAAAAAAGATGAGAACTATGACAGATCGGAACTATAACCTAATAATATTTCATTTAATGGGGCCTTCTCTCCTTATTTAATCCTTTTATTGTATATATGTTGATTTAGTGAAATGTAGAAATGCAAAAAGATACGCGCAGGGAGAATTTTAGTAGGTACACATGAATTTTCTCGTTTAAACTTGTGCTTAATGGCAACGAAGGTGTCAATCAAAGTATCAGCAATTAGATTATGACGATGGATGCCTCGCCACAAGCAGTTGAGTATCTTTCGTCTCTTTTGTTCAAACAGAAAGAAGCAATAACGTATCACGTATTGGCAAACCAGTTGAAAATTCATCATGCTAAGGCAAAAGTCATGTTATATAAATTTTATGAGGTTAATAAGGACAAATTAAGGGCCAGTTTTATAATCACAGGTAGCAGAAGGAATTCGAAATACATCAAATTAGTAAGAGGAGAAGAAGATCTTGAAAAAGAATGCAGTGGGTTTGACGGAATCGACTCGATTCATGTATATTGGGTGCAGTTGAAAGATGCCTCTTTTGTCGATGAAGAAATTGTAATGCGAGAAAGAAAAGCCACTATGGACCATGATGATTTGAATCTGTATTATCGTAGGGGGATAATAAGCGTTAGTTCTTTGAACCCAGTTTCAGAAAAAAGACCAACGAAAAAGACGGAAGCAAATGAGAAACTGGGTATACCCCCCGCTACTTCCACGCCTTCTCGCAAGCCTACTGTTAAAAGTGCTGGTTTAACTTCAGGATACACATCTCGCAAAAGTGGCGGTACTAATAAGACGGAAAGAGCAAATACTTCTGCGGACGTTAAACCAGCCGATAGTTCCTCCCGCACAAAGAAGAGATCTTCTACTGAGCCGGCTGGAATAGCCGGATATCAATACAAGTCGCGTAAGTCGGAGAAGCAGCAACCTAAAGAAAGAGTCATAATGTCCAACCCCGAAGCTGCTGATATGGAGGTCGAAAATGAGGAAACCCCGCGAAGCCGTCTTCCTAATCAGAAGAAAGAGTCAGATCTCCAGCAATTGTTTATGGACGACGACTTTAGCGAAAGTGAGTCGGAGCAACCCTATGAGAAAGGAGAGCCAATTCATGTGGAGCAACCGCCTGAGGAGCCAGTTAAAGAGGAGCCAGTGAATAAGGAAAAGGGTGACCGTCTGTCTGCAGAAATACCTGATCATGCAAGAGCACCTCCCCCAACAACACTGATGCCCCAGCAGGATACCGTTGATGAAGATGGCTTCATTACGTCCTATAGGTCTAATAAGGCTCCGGGAGCCTCCAATCTGAGTGACGCTCTTAAAACACCAGAAAGAAGACCTGAGAACTCCTCAAGAAAGTCTACTTCAAAAGGTCGTTCGGATAAGAAGCAAACTTCTCTCACTTCCTTCTTTAAGAAAAGTTGAGTACGGAATTATGAAAAAAAAAAAAAAAGTATATGTATAGATGTATATATTGACGACATTTTCATGCAACGTTTTAATACCATACCTTCTACTTTTAAGTTCCGGAGTTCATACGACAGTTTGTAGAATAGGATACTTGACGAAACCTTATTTGTGGTTAGTAGTTACTAAACAAGGTTTCTTTTAGCAGCTTGACCATGGAGGTTTAACATAGATGTCAATGATGTCCATGTAATTTATTTCATATTTTTTTTTTTTAATGATTGCGAAAATTCGACGGACTCTCAACGTTAGAAAAAATTTCAAAGCAAATCATATCCCTCCTATTCTTTAAAAAATAGGGACAAGCTTTTCTATATATAGTTGCTATTATCCATAACGCAGCTGAGCTTTAGTTTATTCAACCTGTTTTTCTTTTTTCTCTATTTTTGCGAGAGGGAAATAGAAAGAATATCAAAGCAAAGACAACCTCTTGTTTATCATACTTCCTTTACTCCTGGTCTGAAGTATGAAATAGTCTTCAAGGTAATCGGCCAAATGGTAACCGGCCAATCTTTAGCTTGATAAGGCTAGTCAGAATAACCTTTTTTTTTTTTTTTCGTTAATTCTAGACCATCTGCGAATTTTTTACGGAACACTTCCTACTTCGGAAAGTGATAAACACTCAATACTAAAATATCGAAATCATTGATGAAAGACTAGATCAAGTCGAAGTAAAAGAGAACAGTCATTTCTGTGAAACTACGTATCAAAAGCTTTGGCTTCATTTTTTTTTTAGTTAATAAATGAGGGGATCTGATTAAGTATAAGTCAAGAAAATGCCTGAGAAGGAAAATATCGAGTCCTCAAAGGGCTTCTCCAGGTTAAAGGAAATGGCCCTCTTTAATAAGGAAAAACATCAAAATTCTTCTAATAATAACCAGAAGCTGGAAAAAGATTTTCGAGATAGACCTTACTCGTACTCCACTGATGACATAAAGAATTCGGAAGGTAAACCACCCACTTCAGAAAGTGGCAGTCACAAAGTTTTCAGCGTCGATAGTGAGAACACTACAGTTCTTTTTCAATCACAAACATGCCTCCCATATAGCAATGATAATACACAGTGGTACCTGGTGGGGAATAGGTCGCAACCCGTCACAGTGGAGGACTTTGCAGATACATCTAGTGAAAGCGGTCATCTGTACCTGAAGCGAAAAGAGCCTGACTTATCAAAAAACCTTCTGACTGAAGAACAATCTCGCGAGATAATATCTATGAGTGAGACTTCCAATAGCAAAACGAACTATTTCATGGAAGCTTTTGACGAACTGGAAGACATTGATAACTATAATCAAACTAAGTCACCGAAAGTCACAAAAAAAATACCTTTGTCTATGGCCACATCAATTCTGTCATTTGACAACTCTTACGATATTTCCAAGTATGAGCTCAGTCAGGCAAAGGTAGCTGAAGTAATCAGTTATAAGCCTAAGAATTTTAGAGAGGAACTATCGAATAATGAGGAAAACGACTGCGATAAAAAAAACCCACTGGGATTTCTGAATAATATAGACAAGACCGGTGTCTTTGCGCATAGTGACAAAAGGAAATCAGACATAAAAAAAGAAATAGCAAATGAAAATACGTATGGCCGAAAAGAAGAAAAGTACCCATACAACGTAGATTCTGAAGAGCTAAAAAGCAGATGTCATGATTCAGGTCCTTCATTTGATTCTGTACAACAAAAGGATAGATCATCGAGAATAGATTCACGGGCAAATATTCTGGAAGTTGCCTTGTCCTCAAAAAGGTCAACAGCATCAAATGGCTTTGACCCCAATGAAACAGTTCTTAGAGAATATAATGACCTGATCTCACAAGATTCCCAAAGAAAATCCTATCTTTTTCCCAGGACCTTCGAGCAATCAAGTGAATCCATTGTGGCTCAACACGATAGACTGTCAAATGTAGTACCAATCAAAGACATGGCTTTTCTTGGTATGTTGATGACAGACTCTAAGTCTAACGCTAATGCAACTTTGCCGGTACACATTTCGTTCACAGATCACGAAGCCCGAGGTAATATCGAACACGAAACATTGGTTCACGGTAAGGCATCAACAACACAGAAGGACAACACTTCTACTGACGGGAGTTTTAATAGTGTGTCACAGAGTAGTACTCGCAAGACCCTCTTCAAGTCGTCCGACACAATAGGGGCGTCCGAGAAACAAAGCGAAAATAAGATCATCCCTTTTTCATCACTACCTCAATACCCTCCTGTGAATAACCATGTGAGTGACGAATGGTCAAAGCGGAGTTCCAAAGCATCATCGCTGCTTCATTCTCCATTTATGGAGAACATACTCACACATGATCTTGAAAAAAATCCAGGAAATGCAATTCCTAAGAAAAAGTCACCGCCATCCCATTCTTGGACTACGTTTACATTTTTCATGTTTTGTTCACTTCTAGTTCCTCCTTTGTTTTTCTTGGTTTTTTTCGGTTTCTTCGACCTTACCCACCAGGCCGCGAACGCCCATTACTACAGAGAATTCTATAACACTTCTTTGCATAAAAACTATCAGAAAAGCTTTACCCACTCTCAGAGAATCATCAGTCTTATTTTGGGCTTGTTGTGGTCCCTCATAATCCTTGCCATGATCGGTATAGGCTTCGGAGTAGGACTCAGTCGTGAATGCCGCGAAAGTTGTAGTAGTTAAAGAAATTGTAAATAGACACGATACATAATATAATTAACCACATTTAATCTGGTCTCGCAAAGATCAAGAGAGTTGTGGTTGCTAAGATGGGAAATACAACAACTAAGGAAAGAAAAGGAGGAGCTTTGTCATATTCTCCTGGGATTTCTAATCATTCAGATTTGTTCGGTACGAGAACCAGCAGCAGAGCGTTTGCAGGGAATTTATTCTCAAATGGATTGATAGATAATAAGAGGGCAAGAAAACAGGAGGAAAAAGATAGACAAAGAGAAAAGCATTATTCAAATTTGGTTGTTAGGTATTACGAAACTGTCGATGGTGGCTATTTAGCACCTTATGGTACATACAGATCAAATCTTGATTATGATACAGAAATCGTAAGGAATATGATTATCAATCGACGTATTGCCCCCTTCTATACACCCCTACAAGACTACGAAGATAGTTGGACCGATGAAGAATTACTTATAATTTTGTCACAGATGTCGTTACATTCAATTGAAAAGGTTAATTCTGATACTGAAGAGGATGACATTGATAACCACAAGCTTCATAAATCGCACAACTATCAGAGAAGACAAGAACAAAAAGCTAAAATTAGGTCCCTAATAACCATATGTCGTGAGTTGCAGGAGAAAGAGGAAAATAAATTTCTTGAGGCAAAACAACAAAAAAGTAGGGAGGAGGGTGAGAACCCTTATTTACCTTCGAAGGATTTGATGCTAAGATTGTACAAAGAAGTCTGTGAGTGCCCTATTTGTTTTCTATATTACCCTAATAATTTAAATATTAGTCGCTGTTGTCTTCAGCCGATTTGCACAGAATGCTTTGTTCAAATCAAACGATTAGACCCACATCCTCCACATGACGATGAGCCCCTCAATGAGGATTCACAGTCTATGCCTCATACATTAATTTCGGAGCCCGCAAGTTGTCCTTATTGTGCTATGAAGGACTTTGGTGTAATTTATGATCTTCCACATGACTTGCGGGTTGGCATTGATGGAATAGAGCCAAGTAGGTATGTGTTACCTTCGACCTCATCTGGAGATTCACCTGGCCATTTAGCTAAAGCTTTTTCTCAAAGCAATAAAAGGCCAAGAAGAAAATCACTCGGTCCCGACGCACTGGGTGTGGTAACTACGGACATGATTAGGACTGATTGGGAGCAAAAGCTAAATTCTGCTCGGAATAAGCTAGCCCGTAAAGCGGCAACTGCAAGCGCAATTCATGCTTCAAGCTTAATAGTGGATCCTGTCGAAGACTGTAGCAGACGAAGACAGTCACTGACTGATAATTACAACACTAGAGAGGCATACAACGATCATAATTTGAGAAATATGGAAGAGAAAATGATAGAAGAGGCCTTAAGGCTATCAATAAAGGACGAAGAATTACGAAGGAAACATCTTAAAGAGGATTCGAATAGCAAAGACCAAAGCAGTTCTTCGTTACCAGAATAATGTTTCTTATTTAAAAAAAAAAAAAAATTTATATAGTTGAATATACATGTACTTATGCAGAGTATTTACAAAATGGCAATACGTGAGAGGAATTGTACTATTCAGTCCCGATTTCTCCAAAGAAATCACGAAGGATGTCTCTTAGCTTAAATAAGTTCAATATTCTTATTTTTTCATCTTGCAAATGTGCATTATCACTTGACTGGCCACAGGGGATTTGCGCGGCTGGGCAGTTAAAAATTCTCTCGAGAAACCTAATTGAAGGGATTGTACCACCTTCTCGAATAAGCAAAGGCTCAGGAGCTAGAGCACCCCAGTTACTACAAACTTTTTCATATAGCATGGAGTACACATCGTTAGTAGGATCACCTAACCAAGGCTCTGCCTCATGGAAAATATCGATCACAATATGGTTATCAGTCCTTAAACTTTGAAATGAGTCATTTATCTTGTTTATAAGCATTTCTTTGATTTTCGTAAGATCTTGATTTGGTACTATTCTAACCGAAATAGTAGTCTCAACTGATCTAGGTATTACTGTATTGTTATTCGGACCTGAAACTTGCATCTTATGAATTGTAAGCGATGGGGTAACCCACCTAGCAATTAGAGAAGCCATATCATGTCCGTCTATATTATGCTGAATTGCAGCATTTTCCACCTTTTTAAGTCTTTCTACCTCCAGATTCGACAAAGGCAAGACGTCATCATAAAAATTTTTTATTTGTATTTCATTGGTCTCAGAATCGAGTAACAGATTTAGAACTTGGATCATATCCATGCATGGCTCCTTCAGAACACCACCATCAACACCCGAATGTCTATCAGGCTTGTCGGAATATATTATGATATTAGCAGCAATGACACCTCTTAGTCCATAATTTAGACAAGGGGTTTCGTCATCAAACCAATATGAGTTCGAAAGTAAAATCCAATCAATATTACCGAATAGCTTCTGATTTTTCGCGATACAATCTTGAAATCCAATAGAACCGCACTCTTCTTCACCTTCTATCAAAAATATTACATCACAGCTAAGTTGTTTTTTAAAATGCAAATCCGCTACGCCAAAAATCGCCGCCAAAGTAGGACCCTTGTTGTCCGAAGAACCACGAGCATATAAATTTCCATCTTTAGAAACAGGAACAAATGGATCAGTAGACCACGAATCGGAGTTCTGTGAGACATCGACAACATCGTAGTGAGCATAATATAACGCTCGTTTTACTTTCTCAGAGGGTGTATTGAAATAGTTTTTTTTGAACAAAGAGTAAACAATAGGGTTTCCATCCACAACAGGCAATAAAACCGTTTCATATGCACCAAGGCTATCAAGCAAATTAAGCAAGTATTGGGAGCATCTCCTTGACTCTTCCAAATATAGCAGCGGTTGCCTCAGAATAGTTTTGAATGTTATGTATTTCTTAAGTGATGATAAGATGTATTCATCAGTAAGCATATTCGAGGTGTTGAATATCTGCCTCAAGTCAGAATCATCGTCCGATTGTTGTCTTTCATCAGTGATGTTCCAAAGAGAGAGAATTTTGGGCCCGCCTGCCACGAGATAAGATCGACCATTTCTTGCAGTAAATAATTTGAGGGATATCATATTATTGCTTTGAGGAACGTATTGCTCATCAAAAGAATTTACCGTAGTGAATTTCTCTTTTTTCTCCTCATTAGAAGATAGCACCTTTTCTTGATTGTTTTTCTCTCCCATCCTTGAAGCGTTGGTGTTAAACCTAGTCAACCCACTAAAACTAGAAGTTTTGAAAATAAAATCTTTGTGAAATCCGAAGCTGGATATTTCATCGTAGCCTGCAACATGACCATTGGGGAATATATATGATCGAAACAATTGAAAGGCTGTTAAATCCCAAGCATTAATTACTGACTCTGATAAACCAACATAGATCGCAAAACCATGTAATGTCATCGATAATATCGGTACATCATTGTTTAAGCTACCTAACTTCGTGAGAGTCAATTTCTCCTCATGAATTTTAACTCCCCATATATTGACAACTCCGTCTCCACCACCTGTAAAAAGAATATGCATGTAGCCCTTCATAGAACTATTAAGATAAGTTATTGATTCTTCCGTAACATCTATGTATTCCATGCAATAAACGAACCCGTTGTGGGCAAAATGTATAACATTCTCGTTGGGGATTTCCACCAACTTTGTGTATTGCAAGGCCTCCGGTTGGGCACTGGTTTTAAGTTTTTCGTGCTTAGATTGTCGGTTTTTTATTGATCCTCCTGGGCCTTTAGAGTCAAAAAACCTGTCATACCTCAAATGCGGAAGCCTATCGATACTTAATGCAGATGAGCAATATTGTTCAGACTGCGGTAAAGCACACCAAAGTATAGATGCATTTTGTGCACCAATGAATATTGTAAATAAGCTCTCCGACCACGAAAGAGAAAAGATGTCGCCTATATCAAATAACAGGTATACAATATAGGAGCAATACACTTTCCCACTTTGAAACATTGATAAATCCCACACTTTAACTAGGGAATCAGAACCTGCGCTAAACAAAAGATTTTCATCTGAGCTTATCGTCAAACAAAGTACTGAGGGCGAATTTTCTCTATTACCACATTCAATAGTGTACTTTAAGCAGTAGACGTTATAATCAAAAACTAAAATTTTGGAGTCTTGTGTTCCACAGAAAATGCAGTTGTGGCTCGGCGCTGGCAAGACACATAATATAGAATGCGTGTGTTTCCATTGATGGACCAATTTTGGCAACTCTCTCTCTTCCGAAGAGCCAGGTTTGGACCCCGCCAAAGCTGACAAATCAGGACTACCTCGCGGCGTTGTACTTATTGGGAGCTTATCTCTATATTGCACCCCTTCACCTTCGTGAATAATTCCTCCGGCTCCCATTACTTCATCATATGTTTTGGAATAGATTTTCGCTTAGATGAAGTGCTTCTAAGAAATGTTTTCGCGGTGTACAATTTCGGTAGATAGTCTACCCTGCCCACACACACACACAAAAAAAAAAAAAAAAAAAAAAAAGAGAAATAGACTTCACCTCTAGAGTGACCGATGCTTAGGTGCACCATGCCTAAGTGAGCATTTATCCATTTATATACATTCTACTACATTCTCTCGTCAAAAGAAAATTATTAGAACATAATATAATGACAAGAAACTAATATACATTAATATCGACGGGTATCATAAGAGATCACGAATATCCATAAAGATTTAACTTTGCTTCCCAAAGGGCACCAGAGTCTTCAATCTTCTTAAATACTCGAGCAAGGGCAGGTTCATACCTAGGGTACGTTAAAATAACTTCAACTGGTTGAACTAGAACCCCTTCTTTCTTCTTTTGTGCGTATAGTCCACCGGTATCCATACCCTTGAAAGAATCTCGTTGATAAAGAGCATCTATCAAATCAGCTACAACACTGGCTACATGAGGGGCTCTGAGCAATTTCATTATTATTGGTACCAAGCTGTTCGATCTGTAAACACCATCGCTAACCTCATTGATGAGGTCCAGAGTCACATTTGTCTCAGAAATGGCGTCAACTAGATTACCAAGAAAACGTGTGACGTCAGCCACAACATCGGTATCATTTGAATTATCCCTTTTTATTATACGTTCTTGTTTTAAAGCAGTCTGCTTTCCCTGAGTCTGGTGTCGAGGATTCTTTGAAGTAGTATTCGCAACCACATTGGCAATATTGTCCACAGAAAGATACATGCCATCTCCCATTTTTTTGATCATATTACTAAAAGCAGGGGTTTCACCAAATGCCTGAATAAAAATATACGCAAAAAAGTCCCTATTTGTTGCATTAAGTAAACAACCATCTAAAATCTGGAAAAAGAGTTTCGAACCGACGAGAGAGTCGATCACTGACCCGAGACTTGTATGTATACCAATACCGTGATAGTCTATGCTCAAGTTTCCATTTCTGTCGAGTTTTGTGGCCTTTAAAATCGGTGCTGTCACATTGGCAATGCCTTGTATCGAGTCAGGGTGATTATGAAGATATTCCACTGCATCGGTTATAGCATCCGAATTGGCAGTAGCGTCAAGAACGTCTACTAGTACCTGTGATATATTAATTGCATGTGGGCCACCGATAATCACATCATCCATATTAATGTCATCCAATATATTAGCCTTTCCCACTCCTGCGATTGCTGCTATGCTCCAGCCTATTATCTTATTCAACCTCATATTGTCGTTCGTAAAAAAGACTTCTCGATATTTATTTCAGCTTTATTCTTACAATTGAATAAAGATTGTTTTTATAGACTCACAGTAGTCCTTCATGTTTCCGCTGAACTAGGTAAAAGCATGTCGCTTCGTCCTTGTGATTTTACTTATGTTAGTTCTGTAAACATTCCTAGTTAGGTATCTTTTAAAATTTTCTATGCAGAATTATATCTTTTTTTGGTAAATCACAAAAAAAACAAAAAAAAAACTTTGAAATGCAGGGGCTGACTCCAACTTCCAAGCCTCCCAAGATACATGAATGCCTCAATGAGCCAGTCAATGAGACAGCAGCATTTAAAAATAAAGTGTACCAAGTTCATATCGTTGACTACTTCGACTCAAATTTTTTTTTATTTTATTATTTTTTTTTTTTCAGACCGTTGACGACACCAACTACCTTATATAGTAACATTATTGATCAAATTTATACTTACTTAAGCAGGAAGTAGAAAGGGCAGAACATGAATTTACATGCATAAAACTAAAGTGGAGTCTATATAATTCAGTGTAGACCAAAATCCATTATGGAACCCCACAAATAGGATTTGGAATTAGCCGCACGTAAGATGCTTGTGTTGTGGGCTATAAGTTTTTATACATTTATAGTATTGTTATTAACCAGCAGGACGATATTAGTGAAAGGCGAAGAAGATTTTAAAGTTTACAGATCAATCGAAGACATTAACGAAGATAGCACTTTGGAATGGCATTCAAAAGCTAGTGATTTAAGGGAGAGTGATTCAAGAGATAATTATTCAAAGGATGCTTCCATATTCAAAAGAACAGACAATGAACCTTACGAACTTTTACTTATGATGAACGAATCAGGAGTTCATTGGGACATTCTTAATATGCTTGCCAATAATCCTAGAGTACGAAAACTGATAGTTAATGTTACTGGGGGACTTATCAAGGGGACAGGAGCCCCTGGTAAAGGTACCGACGTGATTTTTCAGAGACTTAATTTAACAGAGTTGGGATATCATTTTTGGGATTCTGGATTGGCAATATCAATTATGGATGGCTTGCTTTTGGACAAATGCTATAGACCAACACTTGCCCACTTAATAGAAAGCATAGCACTCACCTACAAAGAAGACATATACCGCCTCGTTCATAACTCAAATCACAGAAGATTAAGAAAAAGAGACCAAACTACCTCGCTTTCCCAATTAATTCTTGCCTCAGTCTTACCCTTGACTTCGTCCAATAGAGCAATTGACATGAAGGAGCTTTGCATAGCTCTTAACGAGACTCAGATGGGTGTATACACAGTAAAAAAATTCTTGGCCGACGAAAGATACAAAAACTTGACAGTCGCGTTGATCAATGATTTTGTCGATATCGGAGCACTTGATTCAAACCTCAAGTCAATTGATATGTCCGAAAGCATTCCTTCAATAATGCCAAATCCTTCTAAAAGCATAATGCTTTGGATTAATAGAGGGATTAGAAACCTAAGTGGTTCGCCTACCTTGATATCTGACTTAAAGAAGTTTTCTGATAAATACTCAGGGGCAATAAAGGATATGGTTCAAATTATGGAGAACGATGGTTTCTTCAATGAGCTCAACAATCACATCTTTCCTGAGAATTACTCCCGCAGGGCCACTAAACAGTTATCGACTACGACGGCTGCTCGCTTTATCGCTAATAAGTACAGGTCTTCGGATGCGTCTTACCACATTCGACCTACGTCATCCTTATTTGATTATTTCTTAATTTACTTTCAATTACTTGCAGTAACCAGTGTCTCTTTGTTGCTCTAAAGGATTGGAAAATGATGGACACCGTTTTAAATAAATAGCTCCGTATTTCTTCGATACGTATCGGTGCTGTAGTTAGTATATGCAGGTCAGTGCATTTAATTGAAATTAAGACTCATCATTAGAAGAATCAATGTAGTAATCTTTGGTATCAGGAAGAAAGCAATTTGCATGGAAGAAAACACTCATCTAGCTGTGGTATCACTGAATTTATCTATTAATGAAGAGAAGTCAAGAATAAAAGAGCGTTGTGTAGTAGAAGACGAACGTGAAGCGTTGAGTACGCACACTGTATCACCAGCTAACATTGATAGAATTAAGCGAAGTATGTCTCAAGATAGCGAAGATAAATTTGAGAGATATGACCACTTTAATAATATGATAATTGATTCATCAGAGTGTCTGAATTCGAAAGCCATTTATAAATCATCACCAAGTTTGAAATCTTTTAAATTACAAGTAACACCTCGACGATTGTCTGACGTCTCATATAGAAATGTGAACTCTATAACACAAAATTTAGTTGCACCGACGTCAAAGTGGCTTTATTCCCCTTTTTCTGGTGGTAGAAAGAAAAAAATAGAAGCGGACGTACCCTACAAAGTCGAGTTCTCCGTTTTTCGACCTCTGAGAGATGTCATACCGATTAAGAATGAGAAAGAATTTCAGAACCTTCAGAAACTGTTTGTTGAGAAATGTCCTCCTGCTTGTGCTTGTTTTTATTGGAGTCAAGATGATTTTGCTGAAGTGGTAGCTGATGTCAATTATTATATTGAAGACGAAAACCTTTTTCCAGAAAGAATACTGAAGGGATCTTCCGGAAGTTATTTCGTTTACAGCAGAAAATTCCCATACGAGTTTCAATCTTCTGTCTACAAGATAGGCGTTTTCAAACCTAAGGATGAAGAACCCTACGGTCCTTTATCTCCGAAATGGACAAAATGGTTGCACCGCACGTTTTTTCCTTGCTGCTTTGGAAGATCGTGTCTCATACCGAACCTTGGATATATAAGCGAAGCTGCTGCATGTATGCTTGATCGCCGTTTGTTGTCTTATATTGTTCCTCATACAGAAGTAGTCCAGCTAAGAGCGCCAACTTTTTATTACAGCTATTGGGGCAGACAGAAAGACCTAATCAAGCTTCCGAAGAAAATTGGTTCATTACAGTGTTTTTTACATGGGTTTGTAGATGCTAACACCTGGTTTAAAATGTTTTCTTTTCCGACTGATATTTCCGACTTGCCCCAATCTTCCGACGTAGTTCTAACTCAAAGTCAACCAGTATCGGAGGGCAACTTTAAATGGAGCAAAGACGTTCTCAGGCAATTTAGAGAAGAGTTAGATAAGCTTGTGATTTTAGATTTTATTATGAGAAACACTGACAGAGGTTTAGACAACTGGATGATAAAACTTCTCTGGCTTGAAAAAGAGACTCACGAGAGTTATAGGATAGTGTCCCCGTTCCTAAAAATAGGAGCGATTGATTCAGGTTTAGCATTTCCATGGAAGCATCCTGATGAGTGGCGTTCTTTTCCTTTTGGTTGGCTATTTTTACCATTCTCTATAATTGGGCAGCCTTTTTCAAGAGAGACGAGGAAACATTATTTATCTTTACTAACGTCTACTTGCTGGTGGGAGAAAACAGTTATGGAATTGAAGAACATTTTCATGAAAGACGCAGACTTTAAAGAACGTATGTGGAGAAAGCAACTAGCCTTCTTGAAAGGACAAGCCTTTAATGTAGTGGAAACATTAAAGATCCCTCACACAGGTCCCCTTGAGTTAACGAGAACAGAAAATTTATTGATTCTAGATGAATTTATGAGTGCGCCAATCCTGGTAAATGATAATATAATGAACAACGCAATCAGCTCAAGCATATATGATTTAGAAAATACTCCGAAACTAAATGATGCGGATGCTGATATACAGGATACTAATGATCTTACTCCTTTGCTACTGAACAAAGTGAATACGCCAAATAACAATAAGAATTTAGATATTTCAGGCTTTGAATATAATGTAAATTGTGACAATAACCTTACGAGGAACACCTGTGAGACAAATGTCCGTGAGGTAGTCATTGAAAGATTGGTCAGAGAAAAGAAAAAGCCTCCTCTTTTAACTTGGTGTTAATTCGCATTTAAGCTTTTTTTGATAAATATTTGTTAAGCTCAAACCACTAAAAAATATTTTTGGGTTATGCCTCCCTAAGTGTTGATGTACTATATTTAATGAGTTTAGTATTTGTTGGAATTAAATGTCTATTTGATATTTATTTGGGCTTTAGCTGGTCTTTAGTTAGTAATAATTAAATATTAGTTTAGGTGTTAAATAACTCCTTTTATCAAGTGACGATATTATCTCAATTATTGATCTTACAATTAATTGGATTCAAAGGATTCAATTGGAAATTCACCATCTCCGTTAAAAGAATACAAGTTTTTAGCCTCAATGATTTTAAGTTCAAAAAACCCCATCAATTTGTTATTAATCTGGCCGACTAAGCCAGCAAAACGTGACACAGGTATTGTCATTTCTTTACAATATTGCTCGGTACCAAGCTTGTATGTCAAATGCAAGCACTTTTGTATTATGGTGAGAACTTGATTAACCGCTCTAGGCAATACAGAAGACATGACCACCTGGGAGTTTATATTGTCAAAGATTTTATCCAATAAAAGGGCACTAAATAAATCTCCGATTCCTGTGAAATATGACTTAATCAACGGAATTTTGAATAGATATATTCTTCGGGAATCTGAAGCTGCGCAATATATGATATTTTCATTATTTTTGCAAAAGTCTTTTAAGCTGCTAATAATGACATATCTGATACCATATTTTTCATGGAGTATTGGAAACATTTTCTTTAAATCCGAAATAGACACGATTTGACAGCCTAATAAGAGTTCTAGTTCAAATTGATTAGGTGTTAAAATATCAACAATTCTTTTTTTTAAAACCTTTCGGTATCCTTCGAGACAAGAGCTATCAACGTATATGTGACCCTCATCACCTATGACGGGATCCAATAAATACATCAAGTTCGGATTTCTCTCCTTCAAATGTTTGACGCCTTCACAACACTTGGAAATAACAAAGTCATTTGGCATATAACCTGAAATTACTGCGTCATAAGAAGCATCACTTTTTATCAATCCGTGGAAAAGCTGATCCAATAGACTAGCTGTTACAGGAGAACCATTGAATGCGCCGTAACCCGTGTGATTAGAAAATTCAACAGTGTTTATATTGTCTACCTCCCAACCTTGGCATTGTAAAGGAAAAACAGCTGCTTTACCTCCTACATATCCGTGACAAACATGCGATTGTATTGACAAGACAGACTTCATTCTAAAACGTCTTTCTATTGCAACTATTCGGGTAACATCTTTACAATTATCTTATTCGTTTCAGGATATGACAGCAAGACAATCCCAAGATCAGCAAAGATTAAAAAAAAAAAAAAAAAAAAAAAAAAAAAAAAAAAAAAAAAAAAAAAAAAAAAAAAAAAAAAAAAAAAAAAAAAAAAAAAAAAAAAAAAGAAAGAAAGAAAAAAAGAAAACCTAAGTTCCGTTATAGGGATTTGTTAATATCAACGTCAGAACTAACCTTTCTTGCTTCCTACAATGAGAATGTGAACCAAGTATGTATGCGAAGTAATTACTCTATATATATATATATATATATTCTTTGGCCTACGTTATGTGTTACTAAATTTGTATTTTTCGTCTCGGTATTTGCACGACTGCTTAATGACTACGTGGCAATTTTGATTGAAACCACGTGTAACAACAATAAGGACTGTGTTTTATTTAAGTAGGGCCCTTATCGAACTTAAATTTGTAGAAGTGAGATTGGATTGTTCTTAAGTTAGAAAGATATTTGAGCTCGGGAGGGTACTTTGGACAAAAAATTTTAGAGGCAAAGAGCAACAAGGTCAATGCTGGAGAATATATTACCGCCAAGGAAGCGTGCCAAGACAAAGGAAGAGAAAGAGCAGCGAAGGAAGCAGAGAATTCTTCGAAATAGAAAAGCGGCTTATGCTTCGAGGGAGAAGAAGAGAAAGCAGATGGAGCTTCTAGAGAGTTATGTTTTAAAACTTGAAAGTAACTTTCTGAAATTAGAGAAGAATTTCGATATGCTTTGTAAGCAATGTGATTATAGCAATGCAAACTTGAGATTTGAAGACTTGGAAGATATGCAAGCGTTGAAAGAAGCGGTCCACAGTAATTTAGTATCAGCGAACCCTCTGGGTGAAAATGAAACTGAAAAGCTACTCGAATGTAGCACCCTGGAGAATGACAAAAATGTTTCTTCTAGAAGAAACAGTTCTTCAAATAATGGCGACTACGAAGTGGCTGAACTTTTACTGTACAATGAAGAGAAGGAAATCAAAGAATCTGATGAGTTTTTACCCGATAAAAACGTTGCCGTTGGATGTTTATCACCAATATCAATGACTTCGATTCCAGAATCACCTAATGCTTTGAGGAGCAATTCGTATGATAATGATGTATCATTGGTCTCGAATGGCCATGATAAAGGTTTAAATTATTCAAAAAATAGTGGTTCTGTTCAGCAGTACGATTCGTTGGTGCGAGATCTAGCAGCGATTTCGCAACCTAAAAATTTGTGTTCATGTCATTAAGCTAGTCCTTTGCGAGTTGATAGTTCTCTGCTGATTTCTTTGGACGTTCTATATGATCGCTGGAGCCCGTATATTAATTTATTTCTTAGGCGCCAGGTGGCTCTATGGGGTAAATTAATATACGCATGGCTCCTAGCGCCGGAAACGTCTTATGAAATTACAGCATGGAAGTAACTGTCTAAATTTGCAAAGGCTGGTGACGTGTGTTTACTTGGTCAGCTGCACCATGTATACTGCCGTTGACGGAACCCTATGATTTGATGTGTGAGCTGATGATGAACTGTGGAAACAATGTGGAAGGTTTTGAAGGACTATTCGAGTATGATATGAGTGGTTCTTATGACGCTTCAACTGATACGTTTATCAATGCTGATATGTATTAAAAGACTAGAATTGTTTAGAGCTTCTTGCATGCTACATTTCTCAAGGCGGTTTTTTTCATCTTTAGTATGTTATCAGAATTACGTTCACGTATATACAAATATGTACATATATAATTTGTGCTAGGGTTTTTGTAATTGAGCAACATTTAGTCTTGTCTTACATAGAAATCTTGATAAGAATACTTTTTGTGTACGTTTGTATTATCTGATTCTCAAGATTATATGGTTTTTCCTGATAATGTTCAGTATACTTGACTTAGGTGAGGATATTATTTGCTCTAATATCGCAGTTCTACTTTCCCCGAGAGATGTTTTTCTGTTATCTTTGACGTGCCATAAATTGAGAAAATTTCTAACTACCAATGAAGTTTATCATTTATTATATATAAAGAAATTTGGTTCGAAGCCAACACCCTTAAGAATCGAAAGTTATAACTGGCATGATGTGTTTCATCTTCGAAGTTCACCTGGAGCTAATTTATTTACATGGGGATCTGCTTCAATGGGGAGACTTGGCTATTCATTGAGTGACATTCCTTCACAGAATATTACTACAAATGGCTTTCAAAAGAATGTACATACACCCACGAATGTTTCAAATTTCAACACGCAGTTTATTGACGACATTAGCGCAGGGGGGTTTAGTATTCAGATATTGACTGATGATGGTTCTTTATATTTCACAGGTTCTAATTGGAAGAGAAGTGAAATTTCGAACCTGACACCAGGACCTCACGAATGCAAAGATTATAGTCCCATGGACTCAGATACTGCAGGTATGTCTTCATATTCTACACATTCTATACCTGGTGTCATAGGGCTACCTTTGTTTAGAAGACGTTTACAAAATCAGGTATCCTTGCCCCAAGTGAGTGAGCCTACTCGTCATCAGAGTGGGGAACGGCACACAAACCCTAATTTAAGATATCCACCAGAACAACAATATCCAAACAGTATAAATGTAGAAGCAGGTCTAAATTCTTCACCAGAAAGTAATTTCGTTACGCGGTTGAAAATGCCACAAGATAGCGCTTTTCCCAATAGGAAAATTGTGTCAGTCTCAAGCGGAAGAGAACATATAATAGCGTTAGATAATTATCAAAATGTTCTTACATGGGACTCCGGGAGCCAGTCCTATGTTGGTATTAATTTGAGATTTAGTGGCATAAAGTACCATCATATAAGCAAGATTACAGCTGGATGGAACTTACTGGCGTGTTATATTAATCATATAGGTATCATTTATTGGTGTTCTAGGGCCCCAATTAATAAGGAAACTTATGAGACTGGTGCAATGCTTTCTGACGCTGCTTATCGTATAATTCCCGGTACTGGTTCAATTGACATAGATGATATTCACGCCGGCTGTGATTTTATACTTTTCATTAAGAAAGGAAAACTTTACAGAGTTGACATTAACGTATCATCTATCGCTGCCGGATCAGTTGACGAAATCGGTATTGACAGGGCATACCCAGTAAGGGGATTCAACAATTGGCTTGAAGATTACGACAAGGAAGGTAGCAGAATAAAGTTCACAAAGATTTCAGGCTGTTATCTTAATTTTGCTGTGTTCACTAACGATGGGATGGTTCTTTTAGGAAACAAAGATATTAGTATGGAGGATGCGGTAGATAATCCTATTATTCTACCTGGCCTACAGAAGAACAATATAATTGACGTCCAGATGGGTGATTATCATTCTTTGGCCTTGACAGATAATGGGAGTGTCTTAGCTTGGGGGGTAGAATCGAATAATTGTGGTTGCCTAGGATTGGGTACAAAGGAAGAATTTACGGAACGATATCACTTGACAAATGATGAAGTAGTTTTAAGTCACCCATTTCCAATAAAGAAACCAAATGAAGACGGTAAATGGTTGGCCATTACGTCTGCCGGTTGGCATTCTTGTGGTATTTTTGTTGCTCCGTAAGTTTGGAATATTCTTAGCTTTCATAATGCGGGTAACCCTTATTGATCATTTATACGAAGTAGTTCTGAAGTACATATCGATAATTTAAACTTGCGGGAACGTAAATACGTATATATTATCGAGATATTAGTGCTCAAGAAATAACTGTTAAAGACGTTGCTACTGAGGTAAGGGATATTCCAAGAGCTATAGAACGAGTGATAAGAAAAAAAAGTCATAGAAAAGAAGGCAAGTATTACTATGTCTCAGTTGAGTCCATCGAAATCAAGAAAGAATTCAATCGAAATCAATGATCACTTACAACCAAGCCAGCGCCCTTCGGTAATCACAAGAGAAAGAAGGTCATCATCAATAATTCTGCATCTTGAACCTGACACGCGGGAAACAAAAATCGATCAATCACTAAACCCTAATGTCAATGCAAATTGGGTTCACTCGAAAGGAGCTTGGATTATTCATATTGTTCTAATTATAGCTTTGAAATTAGTCTTTAACTTTGTGTCGGTTCTTGATAATAATTGGAATTGGACTTTGACCAATTTGGTTTATAACATCGGTTCTTATATAATGTTTCATCAAGTTAAAGGTACTCCTTTTGAATTCAACTCCGGTGCATATGATGACTTAACACTATGGGAGCAAATAGATAATGGAGATCAATATACTCCAACAAAGAAATTTCTTACTCTAGTTCCAATTAGCTTGTTTTTGGTTAGTACTCATTACTCAAATTACAATTTGCGTTTGTTTGTTCTTAACGGAATTAGTTGCTTGTGTGTGATTATTCCTAAATTAGCCATTGCGCATAGGTTGAGGGTGAGTTTGTATTAAGTTGATATTTCAGCATTTAGGCTTCGATCCGTCAGGAAATGTCTATAATTCTGATAGCAAGCATAGCACAATAGCACACTGTGCTAGTGGATAGAGAATAGTCTTCGCATTTTTGGGGGAGCTATAGATCTTACGTATATCATGTTCTATGTAAGAGTACAGTATCTGGTGTTTTTATTCCAAGAACTTCAAAATCTAAATCTGAATTTATATTTTTTATATTTCTTTTCTTTCGCGGTATTTAGTAGTGGTTTACTAAGAAAATCTGACAAAGTTCTTTGCTTTTTGTGTGCACATATTTTTGACTCTGATTCATGATAATAACTTCTTTTCTTTTTTTTTTTTTTTTTGTCGGGACCTGTGAGAAAGTATAAATCTAAGAGTAAATTTTCGTTTTACGAAGCCCAAGAAAGTGAAGAAAAACGAAAACTTTTTAACCATGCCATATTCTTTATCGGAATCCCATCGAAAGTTGGTTGAAGGTCATTTGGCCGATACCGATCCCGAAGTCTATCAGATAATTCAAGATGAGATAGAAAGGCAAAGACATTCTATAGTCCTTATTGCTTCTGAAAACTTCACTACTACTGCGGTGTTTGATGCTTTAGGTACACCTATGTGTAATAAATATTCGGAGGGCTATCCTGGTGCAAGGTATTATGGCGGTAATGAGCACATTGATAGGATGGAGCTTTTATGTCAACAAAGAGCTTTGCAGGCATTCGATATCACTCCAGATAAATGGGGTGTTAATGTCCAGACTTTATCTGGTTCACCGGCGAATTTGCAAGTGTATCAAGCCCTTATGAAACCCCATGAAAGGCTCATGGGGCTCGACCTCCCCCACGGAGGCCATTTGTCCCATGGTTACCAAACAGATTCTAGAAAGATTTCTGCTGTGTCTACTTACTTTGAAACCATGCCTTATAGGGTAAATCTAGACACTGGATTAATTGACTACGAAATGTTGGAAAAGACAGCGGTTTTGTATAGACCTAAAATTTTAGTGGCGGGGACCTCTGCTTATTGTCGTCTAATTGATTACAAAAAGATGAGAGAAATTGCCGATAAAATAGGAGCATATCTTGTAGTGGATATGGCGCATGTGTCTGGTCTTATTGCTGCTGGTGTTATCCCCAGCCCTTTTGAATATGCTGACGTAGTGACCACTACTACACACAAATCGTTGAGAGGGCCCAGGGGAGCTATGATTTTCTTTAGGAGAGGTGTTAGATCTGTTCACCCAAAGACCGGACAAGAAATTTTGTATGATCTAGAAAATCCTATCAATTTCTCGGTTTTTCCTGGTCATCAGGGTGGACCACATAACCATACAATAGCAGCTTTAGCCACTGCGTTGAAACAGGCTTCGACTCCTGAATTTAAGGAGTACCAGGAGAATGTGATTAAAAATGCCAAAGTGTTAGAAAAGGGCTTTATTTCAAGAGGGTATAAGTTAGTATCAGACGGTACGGATTCACATATGGTTCTTTTATCACTTAAAGACAAAAAAGTAGATGGTGCACGAGTAGAAACTATTTGTGATAAAATAAACATAGCCTTGAATAAGAATTCTATTCCTGGCGACAAGTCTGCACTAGTGCCAGGTGGTGTAAGAATTGGTGCACCTGCTATGACAACCAGAGGTATGGGAGAGGAAGACTTCGAAAGAATTGTGCATTACATCGATTTCGCTATAAATTATGCCAGAGAAACTCAAGCAACTTTGCCTAAAGAAGCAAACCGACTTAAGGATTTTAAGAATAAGGTGCTAAATGAGAATGACGAGAAGTTGAAGGAGGTCAAGAATGAAATCTCACAATGGGCTAGTGAATTTCCCTTGGCTGTGTAAGTAATGGAATACATTTCTCCCTTAATACATGCTATAACCGGAGTGTAAAGTAGTAATAATATTAATGTAATGTAGTACGTATACATTGGTTTAATGATGAGAGAATTAGATTACGTCAGCTATCGTATGTCAGAGACCCGTAGAGCTACCCGGTAGACCCGTAAGAGCCACCCGATAAACTACTTTAAAAGATACTTATTCGACTTCTCGACACCAAGTATTATAAAATATTTACAGTCTTTCTGAAAATTGAGTAGCAATGGGGGGTGACTTATTAAACAGTGCTTTACAAAAAAAGCTTGACCACACAATCAAGGAACTCTTCATTGATGAGGAAACTCTTCTTAAGGCAACGGACGAATTTCTTAATTCAATGGATAGAGGCTTGAACCTGAAATCTAACTTGAAAGATTCAATGCCAATGATACCTAGCTTTGTTACTAGTATGCCAACAGGTAAAGAAAAGGGTCTATTCTTAGCTGCTGATTTAGGTGGTACTAACTTTCGTGTTTGTTCGGTGCATTTGAATGGTGATCATACTTTCGATCTCAAGCAGGCGAAGACTCCAATACCATTAGACTTGATGCTGAACAATAGTTCTGATGCGCTTTTTTACTATTTAGCAGAAAAAATTTCATCCTTTATGGAGGAGAACCATGGAGATCTTTCTAACGATCACGTAAAGCTTGGTTTTACATTTTCATTTCCTATTGATCAAACGGCCTTGAATAAAGGTACTCTTATACGTTGGACTAAAGGTTTTGACTTACCTGATCTTGTAGGAAAAGAAGTCGTTGGCTTATTACAACTGAAACTTGATTCTTTGAATTGTAAAATCAAAGTGGTCGCCTTGGCTAATGATACTGTGGGAACTTTGTTAAGTAGGTCTTATTCAAACAATCCAAGTGAGACGTCTTCAAATACTGTTGTTGGAGCTATTTTTGGAACCGGTACTAACGGCGCTTATTTCGAAAGATCAGAGAATATAAAAAAAGTCCACGATTTTCCTAGCCATACAGCAGGTATGGTGATCAACACGGAATGGGGTTCTTTTGATAACATGAAAAAGGTTATTCCGTTTACTAAAATCGATGAAATAGTTGATTCGCATACGGCAAATAGGGGCTATCATATGTTTGAGAAAAAAATTAGCGGTTTGTTTTTAGGTGAAATGCTTCGGGTTTCTTTAGTTGAACTCTTTAAGGAAGGTTATATTTTCCAGGACTTAGTCAAGCAAAGAGGTGGTTCTTTACCGCACAGGTTAACCAATAAATTTGAGGTTTCTTCTGAAATTTTGTCGTGCTTGCAGATTGATGATTCTACCGATTTGAAAATGTCAGGACTAATCTTACAAAATACTTTAAGGTTACCTACCACGAAAGAAGAACGTATTGTAATTCAAAAGCTTACACAAGCCATAGCTCATAGAGCGGCACGTCTTTCAGCTATTCCTTTGGCAGCTATTCTTATAAGGCTTAAAGAAGTTTATGCAGATGACGATAAGGATTTTGAATTTGGCTGCGATGGTGCAGTTGTTGAATTTTATCCTGGCTTCCAAGAGGAAGTGACAAAGGCAATAAGTCTCATAGATCCTCTTAAAGGAACAGGAAAAAAGTTTCACATAAAGATAGCCAAGGATGGAAGTGGTGTCGGTGCTGCCTTGTGTGCAACTACTGTTCAATGAATATGTAGATAAATAATATAGATATTTAGTAGTACAACGTGTGTGTGACCATGCTTTGAGTTCAACTAAGTGCTGAATAAACGCTATGCTAGCACCAAAAAAAAAAGTAGTCTAAAGATAAAACACGAAGAAATTTTTAGTATTTATCTAAAACCATCTGGTCTATTTACAAGAGACCTAAGCAATGAATAAATAATATCAATCCAAAATTTTAAATGAATTATAACATAAAATAACAATAATAATTTTAATAAATAATTAAATAATTATAATATCAATCCAAAATTTTAAATGAATTACAACATAAAATAGAAATAATAATTTTAATAAATAATTAAATAATTAAATAATCAAATTGATAAAATAATAATAAAATAATTAAAAATAATTAAATGTCATAAAATAACTAAATATTAAAATATTTAAAAAATTAAATATAATAATAATTTTATTTATTTATTTTTATTAATATTAAATAAATAAAGAGTAACGCTTTTATATCAAAAACGAATTAAGTAATAAATAAGATTACCACGTAGTGGAACAATAGCACGCAGTGAAAATAAATCAAAAAAATGGAATTGAAATAAAATAAATACTTATATAAATAATAACATAATAATATGATTACTGAAGAAAAACTTAAAATTAATAATTTCTCTACACTTAGCTTTATATAATATACTGATAGAAACAACTATTCTGATTTCTCGTATCCTTTTTTTTTTTTGAAAATTTTTGTTTCAGAAAAAAGATCTTTTTGCTATGTAGCTCGTCTTTTTTTTTTAATGAACCTCTATTTCATTTATTTTATTTTATTCGCATAAATTTTTATTTATTTATTTATTTATTTACTTATTCATTGTTTCGCAATTTTTACTTCTGATGATATATTTATTTTCAAGACTGTAAAATATTTATTCTTTAGTGTTTCTCAATTTTTTTTTTTTTTTAATTGTTAAATCTCTAGTACTAAATTACCTAGTACAATAATTCTGGCAAAATCGATTTGAACGAAATTTTTTTTATTTTGAAGAGGCTCGACCCGCACTGCTCTTGGTTGTAATTGTCTCTAACGATTATCTTAGATAAAGTGTAGCACAACTGCGAATAATGTTGAATTGTTATCCCCTGAGTAGATGCCCTGGTAAACAATCAAGATCAAGTGTTAGTAAATTAACTTGGCTCGTATCTCATTCAGCTTAAGCTTGGTGAAAAAGGATGTTTTTAAAATGGATTCAAAGTATCCCATCTTCATTAGAAGTTTTGCTTCTCCGTATAAAAAAGATGACTGATCACTTTTACATAACGAAAATACATTAAATCTAGGTGTTTATTAGGCATATTTTACATATACTTGAAACCTATATCTTGTTTATCTTCAGAAAATGGTATTTTAGTGTCTCCTGGTCACTTATTTGTAGGTTGAATATTGTCTAATTCTTCTTTTTCAAAGGCCTCCTTTTCAGCCTCCAAAATGTACGGAATCAAATAATTTTTATCTTCTTCAGGTTTGACAGCTTTGCTAGGAGGAAGTAAATGATGCGATAAAGAACATTGATGAGCTGTAATAAATCTATAGTTTCTCTTATAGATCTCTTCTTCTGGTAATCTTGATAATGCCTTTTGCATAACTGGATTCTCTTCGGCAATTAAATCATTGAATCTAATACTGTTAGTCTTGAAATCCTTCTATGGATGATATAATTAATTGTCCTGATATACTTACTTCAATCCCATTTCTCTGTATCCAGCATATGCCACAAAGGCTTTAGCCACTGGCACAACCACCTTGGATAACGTTGGCCGGGACAGAATGAAATCAGCCGCCTTGACTATTGAGGTTACTGAAGCCATTTTTTGATGGTATAAATGCTAAGAATTATTTTCCACGCGCTAGTTAAGTGTTAGTTTTCAAAGTGCGATTTGTATTTTCTAAGTTCTAATTGGTTAATTGCTCGACTACTATATAGGGAAGCATGCGGTTATCTATATATATATTAAATTTACACCCTTATTCTAATAGTCGTATTCCATCGTTTCCTCCTTATCTAGGCGTGGATAACCACACGCCTTGAGGATTTGAGTAGGATGGTCTTCATTTACGATATTAAACGTGTCCTGGTTTTTACATAGAAAAAGTCCCGCATATCCGCAAGAGTTTATACCTAACAAGTCGTTGTACTTTCCGGTGGATCTTGGAACCATCATCATGTATTCTGTAGTCATGATGAAATTGTAGGAGACGTTGTTCGCATTGAAATGTTTCAAAGTAGAAATAGTCCTTTGAAGCAATGATACATAGTAAGAAGACAAATCGTCTTCCAGCAATGACTTGTCCTCCGAGGGCAATCGTCCAATGTAATGAGAGAAAGGAAGCTCTTTATTCTGCAAAGGCTTCTCCTGGTTATTCGGTAAAAACGATGGAGATTTTAAAGCAACATCCTCAACAAAAGGAGAGAAGTCCTTTGGTAATGTCATGAATTGGATGTGCTTGTGAGCCTGGGAAGCCCCACTTTGTGTGCCGCAATTGTAGAAAGCAAACCATTTGTCATCTGCAGACCCTTTCAATTTCTGTAAAATACGATGTGTGCAATTTAGCTCGTTTTCATCAAGTGGGGTATTCTGTGACTTGAATTCCTTCGTAATCATCATAAAATGAAGCGGGACAACTGGAAATTTATTAAAAATAATTTTAAACTCCCTTAAAGGACCAAAGTTGTCAATAATCGTCAACTCTGGCTCAGGCTTCTCAAATGGGTTAGAATGTCTTTCACCTTTTTCTGGCTTGTGCATTAAGGATGTTAATAATGTAAGTTGGATTGGCATTTTTGTATTTCCTATTGTATCATCTAACCTTGTATGAACAGCCTGGTCTCCATTGAATAGAATGTGTTTATTAAGTAGTGCTTCTTCGTAACACTTTGTTAGCAACTCACGAAAATCATTAGGAAGTTTACAACTCATATTTAATCTTACCCTAACACGCTCTCTAAAACGAATGCTGCGAGATTCATTCTAAGAAAATATTGAACCAAAATAAAAAAAAAAAATAAAAAAAAAAAAAATTATATTTTGAAAAAGAACTCTATATCTATACGTATTTTAGCTTACGTTGTTCATTTTTTTTTGAACCAGTTCGAAAATTTCCTGTAAACTTTCTTGGGATTCTTCTCAGAAGGATTACTGGTCAAGCTAACTTTAGTACTACCTCTTGACTCAAGTGGTTTATTTTTTTTGTTCAGGTTTCGAACACTACTCAGATTATCGTTACGGGGACTGCAAAGCTTATCAGAATATGTGCCTCCTTTTGTACCTCTATAATTAGAGGATCTTTTTTTCGCTGAGGAACACTCTTTGTCTGCTTTTGTTGCTTTAGGTTTACTCTCTTGGTATTTAGGACACGCCGAATACAGTTTATCCGAGTTCAAAATTATAGAAGGTGTTGAGCTCTTCCTCCAATCTCTATCGCCTGACTTGACTGAAGAAACTAATGATGCACTCCTTGACTTGTTCCATTTTGTGGGATTTGAATCGTATGAAAATTCAATTTTTTTCGACGTATTATTTTGCATGAAATTTTCATCCGAAGAACGATTTCTTAAGGACTTTTTAAGCAGCTTGCTTCCTCTTTTTGACGAATCAGTATCTTTATTCTGAACGTCTGCAGAGTCGTTAGCCGGGGAAAGCGATCCACATTTACCATTTAGGGACAACGCAATACATGATTGGGCTGAAACGTTACTTGAAGGGCTATTACAAAAACCTTCCTTAGAATAGTTTCGTGCATTCATATGGTTATTTGGCTCTGATGTTAAGATTTTATCGTCATTACAGTGATTCCTTGGTGAAATCGACCATGAAGAAACTGGATTCTGATAACCATGCACATTTGGTCGTTTGGAATTGTTCTGTGAGGCGGAAGTTGATTTTAGTACCGGTAAACTTGAAGAATGGCCTAAAATTTTTCCCATGTCTTTTTGACACAGCGAATTTATCCCGTTATTTGATGTCTGGAAAGCAATACTTTCTGTTGACGAGTTCTTCAATGCCGATGAAATCCTGTATGACTGATCATATATTGACTGATACCTGTTTGCCTTCGAGATAGGCTTCTTCGTGGTGTGAACTTTGATTGAATTATTGTTTGATGAGTTTATACTAACCTTGTCAATTAATTTATTGGAATGCAAACTCGAAGAAGACGAATTGACGGAAGAATTGGAATATAGATTGTCCAATGCAAGATGCGGATTTGAAAATGATTCGGGTTTCTCAGTATCTACTTTCTTCTTATTATTTGGGACATTTTCCTCATCACTTTCATCAATCACATCGCCCGAATGTTCTTGAATGGGTTGTTGGAGCAATGGCTTAGTATTCACAGGGTGTGGTGAACTATCTTTGAACAGGGACATGAAAGCATCATTATTAAGGTAATCTAGTGGAGACAGTTTTGTTCTCTTGTGAAAATTCCGTCTATTTTCCTCCTTAGGCGTATTCGGTTTCGAGACTTCATCCAAATCGATGACTGCATTAGGGACATCTTCTTCGTTAAAACAGGTGTCTTGAGTTAAAAAAAATTTTGTATTAGAGCCCGTTGAAGTAGATGCTGATTTTTTATGAGATATGGGTATTGGAGAGCTCAATCCAGAAGAAGCATAAACATTTTGCATCATATTCGAGCCCTCCTCGACCTGCTCTTCAGGGAATTTGTTTGAAAGAGTAGTTGCATTAGAAGGAAATGTAAATTCAGCACTCAGCGGTTTATTAGTAAAATCATCTTCGTTATTAAACCTAAAGTGCTCATCCAAATAATCACGTATGTCACCAGCCTTGTCACTGGGGGGCGTCTTCGAATATTCCTTGCCAGTGCCCGCACCAGTAAGGGTTGTTTTAGAGACATCATCTATGCGAGAGTTCCCTGGCGATAATAATCCTAAACCGAGTATCTCGTAATCGCCGGATATAGCTCCAGATCTCCTGTGTCTGTGCCTTTTTCCTGACGCAGCAGAAGTCTGTCCTTTAGTTGACAATGAAGCCATAAAGCAAGGGATGTTAAGGCCAGAGGGAAAGGAATGGACGCTAACTTATCTTGTAGCAATTTCGTCTAGATAAACAGATTTTCTTCGTAAGACCCTTACGTATTAAGGAAAAAAAACTTAAATAATTTAGTGAAGAGCAAAATCGATTCAAACTTTATTTTTCTATAAAAAATACGAGCGCGCAAAAAAGTTTTTCTTTTTTACTAAATCAGTATGTAGGGCATACTTTAACGGTAATGTGAGCTTATTTTCTGTGTCTCTTAGCAATACTTCTCAATGCTCTTTTCTCTTTCTTCATAGGTCCATCAACCATTTTATACTTACCTTTGACTCCCCTTGGTCTACCTTTGATACCTCTGTTTGAACCTTTTGCTACTACTAAGGTAGGCTTGGGTTTATGGTCTTGTTTAGTATTCATGCGTTTCATCAACCTTTGAATTTCTTCTGACTTGTCCCTTTCAGACTTTGTACTATCGTCGTTTATAACTTCAGACTTCTTCTTTAGCTTTTCAAGACGCTTAAGTGCTCTTGTTTTCTTTCGACCACGAGCTTCTAAGACTTTCTTAATCGGTCTTGCATTTAGTTGCTTTTCTTTTTCCTTCAACGCAGCAGCAGCTTCTTTTGTAATTGGTTTTACTATCTTAGAATGCTGCTTTTCATCATCGATGAACCATTCTGGTAAATTTTCTTGGTCTCTGAAGGAATATTTGTTTATACCTTCTTCGATTAAGTCATTCTTTGTTTTCTGTCCCAAGCCAACCTGGTGAGCTAAAGTCATTGCTTCAACAGTAGCGATATCCACGTCCTTCCTGTACTGATGATTACTATCATTTTTCGGATTGGTGTCCGAAACGTCATCCATATCCATTTTATTTGGAACAATTTCTAGATTGTTATCATTACTTATGCGTTGAGGCTCGTTACGGGGATCAGTAGTTCGTGACATCTCCCTAAGCAAATCTTCTTCTTTAAAGCCATTAAAAATATTTTCAGACGAAAAAAATGCCCTTGCATTACTTGAGAGTTCCTTATCACGTTTTTCTACCATCCCTTCAATTTCTTCATCATCATCAGAAGGTGAGTCATCTTCCACCGGATGGTCACTGTCATCGTCACTTTTTTCATTTGCATTGGAATCAAAGCCATCCCATCCCTCATCATCTGCATCCCCTCTTTTTTTTTTGGCTTCGTAGTTGCTGATTTTTTCGGATTTTCTCTCCTGGTATTGACGGTACATGTGGTCAAGCAGCTTTTCAAGTTCATCATTTTCATCATCTGTGTCCATTTCATTTTTATCTACATCAACTTCTATTCCATCATCGTTGCCATTATCTAGGACAATAGCTTTTTTACCTCTAATAAGGCTATCCAACTGACGTGTTTTATTCGCGCTCTGTATGTTAAATAGGTTCTTAGATTCCGCTTCCACAGCGTCGATACCTATTCTCATATCTGATAACATACTCATTTGCATCCTTTGTATTTCTTTATTTTTAAGCTCATTTTTTAGCTTTTTAGCCCTTCTTTCCTTCAATCTTTGCTTTGTGGACAAGTCTTCTAAGTTTTTATCGATTTGCTGATCCTCTGTTAAAGGAGCTGTCTCTATTTCCGGTTTTTCTTCTTGTGAGTCATAACCCAATATCTCCCTTGCTTGCTTCCTAAATTTAAGAATGTATTTGAACTCTTTCTTTCCCAAAACCCTTAAATCTTGAATGCAAGCCAATAATTCAGGAGTGAAAGATCTAAGTTTCTTCAAGATCCTCCACTCTACATTGCTCTCCTCAGGCTCAATTAATCTATTGAAGTAACCTAAGTCCTTAATAGGTTGCTCGTCTTTGATAAAATCAAGTAATGGTTTCTCATGATACAATGTGTAATCTCCTTCTTCATATCCTTCTCTTTGTCTTTTCGCCTTCTCCGGATTAAATATTTTTGCCTCGTTGTTGATATTTCCTGAAGACAATTCTTCAAAAATCTCTTTGGGGTCTAATAACCTTGGATCCAACTTTCTAGGGGCCTTAAATCCTTTACACACTACGAATATTTCTGCGGATACATCACGGGAAGCCGGCGGTTTTGTAGCTTCTACTTTATCAAACAATTGCTGAAACGCCCACATTAAATTATTATAGTCTCTCGATCGGAAAATTTTTGTAATAAAGTTACCACCATTAGCCAAATGCTCGACAGCCAATTTCAAAGCCAGAAGAGTCAATTGTGACTGTGTGAAAGCATCATGGATCCATCCCATACCAACATTAGGAGCTCCATCATGCAATACTGTATCGGCCTTCCACGTTTTCATGTATCCTCTTAGCTTAGAATTACAGTCTTCAGTCGTAATGTCGGATTGGAATGTTATACAATTTGGAAGAGGTCTAATAGGTACTACATCCACTCCGATAACCAAGGAGTTAATTGGACAAAAGTGTGAAGCTACCTGACACCAAGACCCTGGTGCCGCACACAAATCGATCACAACTTTAGACCTCTCCAAAAAATGACCAAACTTCTCGTTGACTTGAATAAGCTTGAAAGCTGAACGAGCCCTATAGCCTCTATCTTTTGCAAGATGATAATATCTATCTAAGCGTCCCTTACTATTCTTTTTTTGAGTTTTAGCCATCCTTTATGTCTTGACTTTTTTTTTTTTTTCTTCTAGTGTAGGCGGTTTTCAACCCGATGAGTGATAAGCGATGAGCATTATTAAATATATATATATATATATATATAAATCTTTTAAAAAAAAAAAAAAAAAAAAAAAAAAAAAAAAAAAAAAAATCTCCTATAAATGCTAGATGCATTGTACCAGTACAATATAGATTGTTTGTAACAAATAGTGACTTGCTTATAGAAGGAAATTTCAAAGGAGTGTAGTTGTAATGTCCTTAATATTTTTTCTATAAACTCCAATCTTTAATGTCATTGCATTCTGCTCTTTCTGAAAGTAAGTTACCATCAAGATTATCAATAAAAGTGTTATTGCATGTGCAACACTCCCTCGTAATTATGTTTTCTAGTTCCTGCTTATCAAAAAGGGTGGGACTTTTTTTATAATTATGGAATAGCACCTGAAACCGGTAGTCCTTTTTTTCACTTAAGTAATATTTAACCAAGCAATCTTTATGATAATTATGATGACAATTTGGAAAGCAAATAAAATTCCTAGTCGTTAACAAGGAGCCACATAGAACGCATGGCTCCCCAGCTTCAATTATTGTGAAGATCAGAGCACCATTATCATTAGACTTCGACTCTTTGACTTTCCTTTTTAAATCATGAGTTAATTTTAATGACTCTTCCATTTCCAGGGATAGTTGGCTAATTTTTGAATTATATTGATGTAAGGAGTATACCACTTCATCCTTAAAATTATTGATAGTTATAGACTCTGGTAATAAAGGCAAAAGACTCTTTAAAGTTAGAATACTGCTACTAGAGTAATGGCGATTAGATTGTATCAAGAGATAATTCAAAGCTTTGCTCAAATACTTTGTATTAAATTTGCCAACAACTTTCTCGTTAAAGTCTTTAATGGGAACATTCTCTGACTGAACATCGTTCAGGCCCCTTGTAACATTGTCCTTTTGTGGGTGTACTGATGTGTGTTGCTGTGAGCTGTCCCTTGAAGAACAAATCGGCGACTCAATGGCGCTGTCATCTTCAAGTAATTCAAACGCCTTGCCCTTGCATACCCCATCAATCAAATACTTAGCAAACATCATCCACAATGTTTTCCTCTCACTGAAGGTTTCATCAAATAGGACATGAGAGTATGTAGTAACCTTCCCAAAATTACCACCCTTTCTTATCGCAAGATTTTCTTCGTTTTCTGACTTGTCATTGAGCAAGTATTCATCAAACTCATTCAAAACGAAGATAGCTAATTCCGTTAATCCCTTCTCAAGAGCAATTTCCAAAGCTTGTTTGTAAAGATTCATATCATGCATCAATATCAAAATAGCGGGTTGATATTGACTGAACTTGAGACAGGCACGTAGAATAAGGTGAGGATCATATGCGAGCAACTTTTTTTCTTTTACTGAATATTCAGTTCTGACATAGTTAAAAAACCTTGTTATATGAAGTTCAAGAGACTTCTTGCTTTCAGCATGATAATGTGGATACGAAATGAGTAATATGAGGTAATAGTTGTTTATATTGCGATTTCGTATACCTTTTTCAAATATAAGTCTCTGTAAAAAAATTATGCTGTAGTTATCATTTACCTCGATCTCATTTGCTCTTTTGTTATAAAATAGTATTCCAGGCAATAACTTTTCGTAATTAAAATGAGGAAATTTTAGCGAAATGCTCATAGTACCTTCTGGGTATCCTCGCAATAATGAATTAGCAGACCTGTATAAAACTTCATCTTCGGCTCCATTGGAGACGAAATAAAGGCGCTGGAATATCTTCAAACCATTTGGCCAGTCTTCCTTGTCTATGTAGTAATTCAAAAGGTATCCATAGTCTTGGATTCGCTCAGCGTAAAAAACTAATTTATCAAAGCGACCGAAGTCAGCTAGTAACCTGAACACTGTTTTGGTGTCAAGAATATTATTAGCTTTGAGAATAAAATCATGAAGATGTTCATCTAAATCCTTTAAAAGATTTCTCGAAAGAGAGCTTTCCCGATATGAGCTTTCCATAACGACATCAAGGTTCCTAGTTGTTCTCTCAAAATTTACTTTTCTTTCTAGATCAAAAATTAATCTAAGGTTTAATTGTACTATCCAACTCGAAAGAATTACCAATCGTACTCTAGACTCACCACTATCCTTGAAAATAAAAAATTTAGTACATAAGTACTTAAGCAATAGCCTTCCAGACGTTACTGAAACTTGGCTAGGGACATCGCATGCTTCAGGATCATAAATATTTAAAAATTTCAAACAAACTTTTTCAAACGCCTCTCTCAGTTTAGCTAAGGCTTCAGCACCCTTTAGTTGTAAGTTAATATCTTCTTGTGTAGCCTCCCAATGTTCACCAAAGCCACCCTTTTGGAGATATGTATAACCTTGCTTTAACAAAACCATATCTTTTTTCAAGATATTTCTACTATCTTTTAGATTTAGACACCCTAACGCTTCGTCGTACATACCAATTTCGAAATAATCGTACCATACCGACATGGACTCGTTATTTATAACAAGTTCATAAATGTTACGTCTGGAATATATCCACACGGTTTTAAACGTTTTATCAGCATCGATTCCAAGAACAGAGTCTCCGGGCATTACGACATCATCTAGTGGAATAATTTTTTTCTTTGATTTTGACAACTTATTGAAAATCAACAATCTATCACGTTTTTCATTAAGAAAAATAAGATGATGCTCAGTGACTACGAAAGACTTAGTTTGGTATGCAAACTTGTCATTTAAAGTAATGAGAGTTCTGCAATTAGATAGTTCTAGTTCTTCATCATTTGAATATACCTGAGCATCTGAAGTGACACATATGAAAGACTTTGAATTCAGCTCCAATAATCCCTCCAAACCATCTGATATGTTTGCATAAGCAACCATTGGCTCTGCAGCAAACGCTTGGTTTATTCCGTCGTAAGAATGCTCGACGCATTCAAAAATTAGTATCTTACTCCCAGCAAATAAGACAATTCGAAGATTGTTAGCAGTGAAACCTAAACCAAAAACTTTTGCCGAGGTTTTGTATACATGTCTAAGATATTTGTCATCCTTTTTAGCTTGATTTTGATTATGCGCTTCAATAGAGCTCGCATATATCTCCCCTTCATTATCCGTTAACAAAAAATCGCCCGTGGAAAAGTACTTGTCACAACACAAAGGAAAAGCTATTGACATTATATTTAAGCCTTTGAATCTAGTTAGCAACTTAAAAGACTCGTATGTTTCATGCAAATAATAATAGTGTGCGCTGTTAGTCCTTACTATCAAATGGGAACCATTAGGATGAAGCCACGCGTTCGTTATTCTAATACCTGTAGCCTTCAATGTAACAAGTGATACTTTGGATGGATTTTCCAAGTCGATCCTATAGACCGAAGTGTCCATCACTAGGCACATTTTATTATTTTGAACGCATAATGTCTTTAAACCTCCTTGAAGCTCAAACTGAAGCTGGACATCCTCAATATGAAACTGCGGTTGCTCGTCTTCAAATGTCATATCATTCAGTCCCATAGTGTGATCTCGATCTTTTTTCAAGCGTTTCTCAATTTCGTTATGAGAATCCATTGGTCAATTCCTTAAAAAGCTTCCTAACATTTAAAGTCAAGCACTTCAAAGAACTGTAATTTTGAACACCAAGGACTAGTTGCCAGAATATATTGGACAACCAATTCTTCCAATTCTTTTACTAGTTACGAGAGTTCGTAAATAAAAATATACTTAATCAGTTGAATAGGTGTAAGCAAAACTTAAGGAAAATAATTAGACCACTCCTTCAAAAAAAATTATCTATTGTAAATATTTCGATCATGGAGATTCAAGGGGTATTTGACAGTCTAAGAAGGTCCCTGGAGACCTTGGTTCGACTGTTGTGGTTATATGCAGGCTATTATGAGGAAGATTTATCCCCAAATGATTATAGTCGTGAATTAAAAAGGGTTCAAATTAATTCTTTAAGTATGAACATCTTAAAACTTCAAAAAAAGTTCCCAGACTTAGACCAATCTGAAATCTTTAATTGCATTGAGGACTTTCGGAATATTGACTCTGATGAAAAAGGATGGGTTGATAAAATGCGAGTAATTCACTCGGTTTCCACTAAGGATGGACACAGCTACGATGAAACCAGAGAAGCTTTAAAGACGGTCGACGTTGATGCATCTGGACATGTTGAATTGGATGATTATGTAGAGCTAATTTCTAAACTCAAGTCCGCTAAATTAGAACCAGGATCCCGACCTTCATCTTTAGGTGGAATTAATGAACTCAGTACGGGGAATGTGTCTCAGCCTCCAATTGCAACAGCAAACACAGCGCACAAAACCTACTTGACAGGGAAAACGTCTGGTACCACTCACACGATAAATGATGAAGAAAGAATTGAATTTACTAGGCATATTAATGCGGTTCTTGGAGGGGATGTAGATATCGGCGATAGATTGCCATTCAGTACTGATACGTTTCAAGTGTTCGATGAATGCCGAGATGGCTTGGTTTTATCTAAGTTAATCAATGATTCTGTGCCTGATACTATTGATTCCAGGGTTTTGAATCTACCCTCAACAAAAAAGAAGGCTTTGAACAATTTCCAAATGTCGGAAAATGCGAATATTGTCATCAATTCCGCTAAAGCTATTGGTTGTGTTGTGGTAAACGTTCATTCGGAAGACATCATTGACGGTAAGGAGCACTTGATTTTAGGCTTGATATGGCAAATAATTCGCAGAGGGTTGTTATCAAAAGTTGATATTAAATTTCACCCTGAACTATACAGATTATTGGAAGAAGATGAGACCTTGGAACAATTTTTACGCTTGCCACCGGAGCAAATTTTGTTGCGTTGGTTCAATTATCATTTAAGAAATGCAGGATCAAGTAGGCGTGTTTCAAATTTCTCCAAAGACGTCGCTGATGGTGAGAATTATACTGTTTTATTGAATCAGTTACAGCCTCAATATTGCGACTTATCTCCTTTAAAAAATACGGATTTGTTGAAGAGAGCCGAGATGGTGTTGGTGAACGCTGAGAAAATTCGTTGCCGAAAGTATTTAACGCCTACGTCTTTAGTGGCTGGTAATCCAAAGTTGAACTTAGCTTTCGTTGCCCATTTATTTAACACTTATCCAGGTTTGGAGCCTATTGAGGAAGGTGAAAGACCTGAAATAGAAGAATTCGATGCCGAAGGAGAGAGAGAAGCTAGGGTGTTTACTTTGTGGTTGAACTCATTAGATGTGGAACCACCAGTTATTTCTCTCTTCGAAGATCTAAAAGATGGAACGATCTTATTGCAAGCGTATGATAAGGTTCTCCGAGGTAGTGTATCTTTTAAGCATGTAAGCAAGAGGCCTCCATCTGGAGAAATGTTGCGGTTTAAGGCTTTAGAAAACGCGAATTACGCTGTTGAAATTGGTAAAGCCAATAATTTTTCATTAGTGGGCATCGAGGGATCTGATATAGTCGATGGAAATAAATTATTAACCTTAGCTTTGGTCTGGCAATTAATGAGGAAGAATATAACACAAACATTAGCGCTGTTAAGTGTCGGAAACAGCCAGAATGTATCAGATACTGAGATTTTGAACTGGGCTAATTCAATGGTACAAAAAGGAGGGAAGTCCCACAAAATTAGGTCTTTTAAGGATTCTTCTTTATCTAACGCTGTTTTTTTGCTCGATGTATTAAACGGCTTGAAGCCTGGATATGTGGACTATTCTTTAGTATATGAGGGGACTAATATTTCTGAAGACGAGAAATATGCAAATGCGAAGTTAGCAATTTCAATCGCAAGAAAACTAGGTGCTTTGATTTGGTTGGTCCCAGAGGATATTATCGAAGTCAGAGGCAGGTTGATTTTGTCTTTCGTAGGTAGCTTGATGTGCGTAAAAAACTGAAACATTTGAGAAAGTTGGTTCTGTCCAAAATTTTTTTTTTTTTAAATAATCCTGTATAAAATATTTACTAGTAGAACCAATTAAATGATAAAAAAAATTGTGAAGTGAGTATTTCTTTCATTTCTTTCTGGGATTGCATTGAGCCATATTAGAAAATGTCGACTAAAATACTTCCTTTCACAGATGCAAATAGGGCAAGGGTCTCTTCTTTGTTTAGGAAAGCGTTAAGGACTGCTTTTGACCATTCAATGAAATTTGATGTTTATCGCAACGAAGCAATAAAAATTAGGTCACAATTTGAAGTCAACAAAAACATAGACGATCCTGAAAGGTTAGAAAAGGTAATTGCTCAGACTTTAAAAAAGCTTGAAAAGTGGGGCCATCCAGAGCCATACATTACGCCATGCAGGCCAGGTGGAACAAAACACGAAAGAAATATTGAACCACCAAAGGGACCTAAGGTACCTGGTGATTGGTAAATTGTTTAGTTTAATCCTTTCTGTTTCTGTGAATAACCTATCTTTTTACTGTGCTATTTCAATGGTCTGAGTGATTTGAGTAGCGAAGTGTATTTTTTATTGGTATCACATACTTCAACAGACGGCTGAGGCCAGCCTCTTCTTCTCTGATTATCAATATAGTAATCCTATACATGCATGAATAATAACCAAAGATAAATTAATGAACTTTTTGAAGTTATGTCCGTGTAGAGCCGTTAGTTTTCGTGATCACTTTCATCTAAGAGAGTACATCTATATTTCTTTAAGCAGTATCAGATTATGTATGGTTATGTATCTTGAAAGTGGGTGTTAATGGGTGTCAGTGAACTAAAAGAAGTACAGAGTATTCTTCCACTTCGCAGTTTTAAGCAATTTTGCAACAATTCGACAAAAATGAAAAAAGCTTAATGAAATTGAAAAAAAAAAAAATATTTAATTGACGATACATTCGACTTTAAATACAATCACGTCATATCATAAAGCGGGCGCAGGGGACCTTAAATTCTTGGCAAGTAGTAGTTTGGATAACAACAAAAATAACTGACACTTACGGAAGAAGCTTTTTTCTAAAAAAGATAATCACAGTTTGGAAAATGATATGAAAAAGTTACATGTGATCTTTCCATAAGCTAATCAGGACACTGCGAGAAAGAATGTTAGCTTGGACATGGTGATTTAATGACGTGCTCTTTTTCAAACCTGAATTCAAAATTTTCAGGTAACTTCGAAAGTCGAATAATTAATGAAATTAATGATTTGAAGCCATATCTAAACCTTTCTGTCATTTTATGGATAGGAATTACCAAAGAAAACGAGTAGTCTGACATTGGCGCACGTCCATATTTCTACTTTAAAAATGCTATTGATTAAGTTCTTGATTTTCTTTCTTGCATATTTGACAGTACCTTAAGAGTTATTTACATTCATATCTCAGTAAATGCGGAACAGAAGTTCAAGTTGAAGATTACCAAGCAGATCCATTTTCCTGATACATGATTCCTAGTCATTTATTTTTGACTTAGCTCACTTCAATGTCAAAATAAGATTGTGACCGGAAGTAAAGTGAAAGGTACAGAAATCCAAGAAAAATAAGCCTTTAGCCGCCAAATAGAGGAATTTTTTTAAATAAGCGGCAAAGAAGAGGAGAAAACCTCCCGTTCGTTGCTAAATACAGGACTTGAGGTAAGCTATTTCCAAATATCAGCATGTGCCAGGAAAAAGATACGAAAATGGTTTTGTAAGCTTCGAATGAAGTCTGAATTGTTGAGAAGATAAGCTATCTAGCAGCATTATAGCGAGAGCCAAAATACAATTGGAGTACACGAATAGTAACAACAGAGACCGTCGTTTACAATTGCATTCATATGTCGTAACAATAAATAGGAGTTGCCACGGATTCAAAGGACGTATAAGTCTAGTTGAAGCCTTTTAGTAATGAATATGTTACTTGTATCCAAAAAGAGTGAAACCACACATATCACAATATTGTTTGATATTGCAACTTGCTCAAAGTAACGTTATCATATTAATATTTTCTAAATTAATAGAAACTTTTTCATAATGTCGAAAAATTGTTAAGCCCAGAAAAACAAATTCATGCTTTCCTGTGTGAGCGTAAAATTATACTCTTCAATAGGAGAATTAGCTTCGCAAACTGAGACTTTTTCACTTTCTACCTGATGTTCTGTAAAAGTAAGCAACGCCCGTCAATTTTGCACGACTAAACTGCACATTTTTTTTTTTTTTTTTTTAAGAGATGAGATGTCTAGCATAATTGTAAATTCTCTGCTTAATCTTAAAACTAGCACAGGATGCCGAAATCAAAACGCTCGAGACTTGTGACTTTAGCGAGCACCGAAAAGAAGGGTAAAGATAATAAAATACGCATTTTTGATGAGGTAAGAAGCGCTCTTGACGAATTCAATTTCGTCTGGATATTGCAACTAGATGATATAAGAACACCAGTTTTACAAGATATAAGAAGTGATTGGATAGGCTCAAAACTAGTATTGGGTAAAAGAAGAGTACTAGAAAAAGCTTTGGGTGAAAGTCCAGAGGATGAGTATAAAGAAAACTTGCACAAGTTGTCAGAACATTGTGTTGGTTTTGCTGGGTTGCTTTTTACAAATGAATCCGTGGAAACTGTTAAAGCGTATTTTGATGCATACACAAAGCAGGACTTTTCTCGGGCTAAGTCTATTTCACCTATTGATTTCACCATTCCTGCTGGTGTTGTTTATTCAACGGGAGGTATGACGGCTATTGAAGATGACGTGCCCATGCCTCACTCTATGGAAGAAACATTACGAAGTAAACTCAAGGTGCCAACTAGAATTAAGGGAGGGAAGATTATCATTGATGAACCCTACGTTGTTTGCCGCAAAGGAGATATCTTAGATGTAAGACAAGCTCTTCTATTAAAACAATTTGGCATTGCTGCTTCTGATTTCAAAGTAAAGACAATTGCTTACTATGATAAAACAACTTCAGATGTAGTCAAAATTTAGTTGATATCTTGATAGAGTAGACGCTTATATTGAATTGAAGAACGTCTTTACCACTTATAACCAGGTATTTATAAATAAATTGCCTTTACCATTCATCTTCTGAATTTGTAGGTATCTTTTTATTTTGCACAAAGAATAATCTGGAGACATCAGTTGCTAAATTCTTGAAAGCGAAGTTATTTGAACAAGGAATCTGAAAAGAACAACCAGCAACCACTTCAAATAGGTCCTCGTTCAATTTGACTTCTATATCCCCATTTATGACATGGAAAGTGTACATAGAATCCAACGAATTTTTTTGACTCTTGCAACCTCCGGTGGGCAATTCGATTATACCTCCTGCAATAAGGTCAAGATCATGACTAAATAAAGTGACAACTTCAAACTTTTCCAATTCAGTATCTACCAAATCCCTGTGACTCCCTTCTAAGGGAGCCCAAGCAACGGTTCTCACTATTCTATTATTATTTTCCCCTTCAAACACTCTAAGAGCTAATGTTTTTTTTTTTGTCCACTCAGAACGCTTACTATCAGCTAAACCTTGGTGAAGTTTAAATTGAGGTGATTGTTTTGTTTTAAAAGTAACATTTCGAGACTTTTGTCTACGGTTACTTTTAGAACCTTTTTTCCCTTCTAAATGTGGCATCCTTACAACTCCTTTTATTTCTTGTAATGGTATCTTCTTGATATCATTTACCAAAGTGCATTCACGGTTACGTACACTTTCCATAGTCCTAGTGTAAATTATACGCTCATTTCTCCAGAACGCCAACGGAGCTATCCTAGTTCGTTTCGACCTCCTTAATCCTTCAGGAGGCAGCGAGGGTAGACTCGATTTCGTAATCTTTTTCGGATAATCTGTTTTCTTTTTAGGCCCTTCATTAACTAGTGGTGGTGTAATTGACTCTTGAAAATTATCGATGTAGGAATCGTCAATATCAATTGAAGTATCCGGCTTTCTAAAGAGCGAATTAATAGGCTTACTAGTCGTTCGAAGATTACTAGATTGTACTAGCAAACTCTTGTCTTCGACATGAACGTTCATGTTTATATCTGAATTCTGTAGGGGTTCTTTTAAGGTATTTTGACTTTCAGCGCTTAGTGTGTCGTCCCTAAGTTTTATTGGAGAGTGGACAACTGGAGAGAGACTCATATCTATATCGTCATCACAGTATACCTCATCCTCATACACCTTATTGTTATCATTTTCAGGATCATTGGTCCTGTTCCCGTGTTGCTTTATTTGCAGTTTACTAGCGAGTAAAGGAGATACTAAAGAGGGGTGATTTTTATTCTCAACATCTAGGCCTATACCAACACGGGATTTATCTAAAGACTTATCGACAGTGTTATTGAAGTCTATTTTTCTAGCAAAATTACTAGTATTATCCTTATCTTTAAGAAGCAGTGTTGGTCTTATGGTATCATCTTCTAGGCCAGCTGGTATGGATATGTCTCCTAGATTTTTTTCGTCGCTCCGGTCTTTCTTTTTATCCGGATTTGAAATTCTAAGTTCACCTGTGTTTACGCTGGAATTTCCTTCATCTTCAAAGAATTCATCTATATCCTCCATATCATATTTATCCTTTGACAAATTACCTCGTGGTAGTAAACCAGTCTTTCTAGAGCGCTGCCCGAGCTGCAAAAGATCCATTAGTAGCTCCTTTATTTGAGATCACCACGTCAGAGATGCTGCACACGAGCAGATCAATAAAATAATAATAATAATAATAATAATATATATGAACAAAAGCGCGAGTGTTTATTCGCAGCTACATAAACGTAAGATCTAAATGCGAGCGAGGAAAAAAATCACTCTCTGTCAACTCATAGGAAATGACGACACCATCGCTATAAGTTAAGAATACTAAAAATCTGGGCTTTTGAATAGAAATGTTTCTTGCGCAAAGTCCTATAATTGATCTGTAACCTCTGCTTCCTAAAGCTAGACTTATTGCATTAGGGAAGAGCTGCTCCTGTCTCATTCCATATAAACCCCTGTGTTGACACAAGCGCATAAGTGCTACAAAACCTTGTTGACTAACTGCAACCAAACACAGAAGTTCAGGTATCAAGCAAGTAATAGAAATTCTATTAGTGTATTTGCTTTCATTATTGTAGGGGATTGAAAGGTCGAATAGCTTCCTTGTTGCAGAATTGCAGAACAACGTTTCCGATTGGAATAAACCTAGCTTTTCAAAAGTAGACACAGCTACCATATTAGGCTGTATTTCGCTTCCGTAGTAATAATATTTTCCATTAAGAGACTGGCCTTTGGGATAGCCCTTATTGTGATGAACATCCGCGAAAACACCTTTTCTGATTCTTCGATATTCATCGTCAAGGCGGGTCAACTTAGCTGATTTCAATTCAGGATCCTCATTTGGTAAGGGGGCTTCTCTAAAGGTTACGGTTGGTGAAATAAAAAACTGCCATTTGGCTCCTACACCTAAATGACTTGTTCTCAATGGATCGTAAAGGCAATCAAGAATTATAGACTCATTAGTAATATGTTTCACTTCATTTTCTTCATTGATACTGGAATCACCGACCATAGCCCTTATAGATTGCACAGGCTTGAAATAAGCAGCGTTCGCAATTTTACATGTCCAACATCCCTCATCCAAGATAGTACGTGACTTAACTGAGGGTTTATGAAAATGTACTCTAGCTAGCATGTTGTGATATATTTCATTTACGGGGTCCGAGCGACTTAAGTCATCGAGTTCTACATTCATACTCGCCCTTCTTAGATCCACAAAATACAATTTTTCGTTGTGAAAATAAATAAATTCGTCTTCATTTATGGGCCCAGCACTGATTCGAAATTTGAATTCAAAGACTAACAATTCACCTGAAATGGAGACACCAACTACCTTGATAATATGCAAATCATTGTCAACCTCAGCTGAAAGTACAGAAACTTCAGGTATGTTGTGTAGTATTGCATGAGTCGTAACGTGATAAAACCTATGATCAGGCTCATGGTAATACAATAATGTAATTCGGTGGGTATTATCAGATGTTACGACTACGCTGTGAGACAAACCCCTTTCATCTGTATAGTCTGTAAAGTCCAACCCCCAGGCTGACGCTCCTAATTTTATTATATAAGTTGGACTGATTTTAAATCTGTTGCTGCCAGAACCATAGGGACGATTATAGTCATAACTATCAATGCCATTCCCAGATTTACAAAGTTCGTCAATTTGCCCACACAAAGACTCTACTTGCCATAACATTAAAGATCCATCATCCATACATGCACCCATTACCTGTTTATTCAAAAACTTAGAGGCCTTCAAGAAATTTATAGTATGTGGAAACTCGGATAATGTAGAAGCTATCCGGTCATTTGCTGACGTAAAATCAGGTTTCGTATCGAAACGGTAAAACGTATCTTCTTTTGGCAAATTATGGTACCCATCAAATTCATAAAAGACAAGTTCCGAGTGAGAGGCAATTACTAGATAATGGCGCAGAATTTCATCACCTATCACTACTGACAAATTATTTTTAAACTTAATGTTGTCTATTCCAGAAACCTTTTTTAAACCACAAGGTCTCATCTGTATCAGGTCTCTAAATCTTGAAGCTGGTGCAGTGGAAAGCAACCTGAGTGGATTGGAGTAGTCAATTTCCTTGAAATCTGGAGAATCTATATTGCCGTAGACACCGCCAGTCCCTTGTGATGGATGAAAAAACTCTTTGCCCGACTGAAAACTATTCGACGCCATACGGTCAATAGATTGGTTACTCAAGTCTCGAAATGGGATTGAAGACTCGCTTTCGTAAACACCCAACCGGTCCTCTCTGTTCCATCTATTAGTATCCCCACTGTCTTCTCTTGCTGAGTTAGAAGTATCAATATTGTCTTCAGAATTATCAAAATCTATACTCGAAGCGTCATCAACGTACGTGGTCAAGGACTCCTCGCTTTCACTTCCACAATTAGTGCATATATCCTCAAAACCTTCATCTCCCTTAAAACATGGACGGCTTGAATCATATAGTATATCATCACCCGCTTTCCTGTATCCATACAAGTCGACGAAGTGGTCATTAGTGAAGACTCGTGGTAACCACCTCGAATTGCGAATGTTTACATACTTATCGAAGTTACATCGAAGATCATACTGATTTGCGATTTCAAGTTTTGTGAGAATGTCATGAATTTCTCTATTTGTAAAAGCATCCTTACTACTAGCTTGAAGCTCTTCTAGTCTGTGTTTATCTTCATCCCTTTCAAAAGAGAAGTCTTCCTCAGTATTGTTATTATACCGCCTATCGCCGAATCTCTTCAATGCAACAAAATAAAAATCCTGATCATCGTTTAAACCTGAATCTGTGGAATGAGTACTTGCATCGCTTTCCATTCCTTCACTAGAAGACCTGCTTCCGCTTTCTTCGTAAAAGATATCTGCATCTGAGTTGCCTCCAACTCTGCTCAACCCGAAAAAGTCTAGTATTCTTGAGTCATTAAAAATCATTTCCAAACTTTCAATGTCAAATAAATCATAAAACTCCCTTCTCCTTGATTCCTGCCGTATTATTTCCTCGCCCCTATTTTCATCATCATCACTATCATAATGCGTGTTTTCCTCTCCAGCCGGCTGAAAAACTCTTTTGTTAACATGCTTAATTCCTCGATAATTTAAAAATCTATTGAAATTGTCCCTATAAGACGCATAAATATAGTGCTGATCAGCCATGTTTCTCCCCAAAAATGAAATTGCTTAAAAAATACTACTAAATTGCCCTATCGAAGTTTAAAAAAAAAAAAAAAAAAAGATTAGGAAGTGTTCGAATAATTATGGAGGAAGAAAAACATCATGCAGACTTCACTAGCTTCTCTAATAAAGAAGGTAAGAGTGCTATTTTGGAAAGTGTCATAGAGTCATATACCTCTTTAGCGTGTGAGACTAAAAATTGGGTCACTAATTTGGCTAATTGCTCTTCACTACTTTGGTACGCCTATCATTCATTAGGTGTTCCAGTTAATTGGGTCGGTTTTTATGTGTCAAATAAAGCCAGTGATGACGAACTTGTTTTGGGGCCATTTCAAGGAAAAGTGGCATGTCAGTTGATCAAATTCGGAAAAGGCGTCTGTGGGAGCGCGGCCTCTTCGAAGAGCACACAAGTAGTTTCCGATGTCAATAAGTATCCTGGACATATTGCTTGCGATGGAGAAACAAAGAGTGAAATCGTGGTACCACTAATAAAAGAGTCGCACATTTTGGGTGTTTTGGACATCGATTGTTTGACCTTCGATGGATTCGATGCCGTTGATGCACGTTTATTAGAAAAAATAAGTCAAATAATTGTCAATACTTGTAATTTGTAAAATATTTGTTATACCAAACAAAACAAACCTACGTTTTCCTATTGTATTCTGGATTCAAGACAAAGTTAGTATTAGAGAGCTTATTAATAAAATTTGGTATAAAGTAGACGAGGAAACATATACAAATAAAAATAATATATATATATTATATAGGTGAACAGACTTAGCATACATTTAATTAATCTGAGCCGCTTTTGCTGATTCGATTCTCCTTTTCTCCTCTCTCTCTAAATTATGATACAATAAGCTTTTCGCCTTTTCGACAGAACGTGGCGATCCAGTAATTGTCAAAATCCTTTCAGTATTCCCTTCTATATCGTCTGAGATGGCGATGATAGCTCCACTTACTTTTCTAACCCCTTGAATACGAGATCCATTCCTCCCTATTAATGCTCCAATTATGTCGTTCGAAAAAGAAAGAGTAGTCGAATTCATATTTTGATTGGACCTTCTCTGACTTTTGCGAGACTTGGGAACATAATAATTAGTACCCACAATAGAAGAGAATACCTCGATAAGGCATCTTGCTATAACTCTCAAGGCATCATAGAGATTGTCCACACTTCCTTGCAATTCAACTAGTCTCTCGTTAGAACCGGGAAGAAAGGACTTAGACGCGATCATCGAGACATTGTATTTTGCCTGGATTTGTTGGATTCTGACTCCTTTCGATCCAATTAACGTTCCCATCTGTGAATTGGGAATTAAAAGTCTCAATATAGTGGTCTCTCCATCAATGCATGGGGTGTTAGATAACTGCTTCAATGGAAAAAACTGGTAGTTCACCTTATTTGTAAAACTTGCATTACATAAGGCTTGGGCAAAATAACTTAAGGCCTTGGTGGCGTCGTCTAATGTCCCACTGACAGTCAAAATACGTTCATTAGTTCCCGGTTGCAACTTCGAGATTCCAGCTTTAGTGTTAGTCTTTTCTCTAATAGAATCAATAACAGAACCTCCTTGACCAATCAAACATCCAGCCTCCTTTGCTGATACTAAGACTCTGAAGTTGAGAAGCGCTGATGCTCTGGTGTTGTCATCAATTGAAGGCAAGGGGCTTACCAGCCCACTTTGGTTCACTTGATTGCCCGCTTCTTCACCCTCGAACTGGGAATTCACATTATTTTGAATTCCTGCTGGTGCATTCATTGTATGCTCCGACGTAAAATTAGTATCGAATAACGATTCTGTCATATCGTAAACTCTTAAAATTTTCTTCTTTGCTGTCCGTTACAATTAGTAAGTGCTTGTGAACAAAATAGAGGGTTATGTGCTAATAAGGCGCTAGATATGCAACAAAATGTTTACAAATCGTTGACCACTTTCTTTATACCTGTTATTAGAATACGTCAGTACAGCGTTCAATCAAGAATAATTTTTTTTTGTCTCTACTAAAAACTTCGCTTCGATTATATAATCCCCTCACTGGCTCACGCTCGCTCTTTCATCCAATTTTGTGTAATTTATTTCTTTTCAGTTAACCGTTCAAAAGAGTTAGATGCCAAGGAGGACAGTTATGTGTATCAGCACAACCCTAAGTTAATTGTACTACGTTAGACTTCAATAACTACATTAAAATTATTATTATTTTTTTTAAAGATATAGTTCTTGTAAACTGAATAATTTTGGAAAGGGCGTAATCGGAAGAAGATCAAACTACGATGTTGATGTTGAAGTCTCTCAATATAATTTAGTCTCAAAGTGCCGTAGTTTTATCAAGCTTACTTAAACGTCTTGCATTTAGGGTCGCGCAGTGTGCAGGACTATATATATATATATATATATATATAATGTTTTGAATTCAAAATGTTCGATCCACTTTTTAATGCTTGGAACGTATCGATACAAGACCTAAGCCCCATGGTTAACTTGATACATAAACTCTCTTTGAAGGAGCAATATGTGAATTTTAAAGTTTGGTTTTGGGATGAGTCTGCGTTCGCATATATGGTGCTTATTGGGATGGCATTAATGTCTATTATAGTAGGAGCAGAATTCTCGTTAATTGAGCTAAGCCTGAACAGAGAAGGCACTCTGATAGGAATGTATATTCGAACTGTTACCAAATACTTTGGGAATTTTAGAAGCTTTCCTGGAGCAACACTAAAAATGTCAGTCTACTTTTGTTTATTATCCTTGGGTAGCATTGTGCTCTTATTTTTCTTCCAGTGCTCTTTGTTTGAGTATAAAGCAATCTTTTCCCTTATTGGTATCTTTTCAGAGTCAGTATGCTGTTCGAATATTTATGATTCTTATAATATTGCTTGCAAAAAAATTGCGAAGTTACAGCGACTTACGGTAACCTTCTTTCCAAAGTTTACCTTAATCTTATTAGGCAATTACCCTTATAAATATCCTGAAGATGCTATAGATGTGGAAGAAGAGGTGGTTCATTTGAGGAATCGTGATATTGGCAAAACCAATGTCAACTATCCAAGAAAGGAAGACTCAATATTTGTTGTACATTTGGATACCAAAATCATAATTGTACTACTCATTGGCATGATCAGTCATTATTTGATTCGGGGTTACGATTTTTCATCAAATGAAACTTTCGAAAATCAAAAATTGGTATTGTTGGTGCATAATTTTCTTGTAGCTAATCTATTGGTGTTTTGTGTCAAAAGATCATTGTTCAATTTTCAAGCTTCAGTTACGATGTTACTTCTTTTTCTGTTATATAATCTATTAATTTATGATGTTGAGCCTTGTCGCAACATACTTGAACGTTTCAGGGAACTTTCGAGATTTATAATGGTCAAGAAAATTTTTGCTTCTGAAAAGCAGTCTCAAGACATACTTGCGGCCGTTGAATTCGCCACATTGGAATTTGGCGACATGTTTTTTCCCGGTCAATTTATTGCTCATTGCTACCACTTTGACAAACGGAATGTCGAAACCCATAAAGAACAGGATATTCTTAGGTTTCCAGGAATATATACATTGACCTCCATAGTGATGTTCGTTGTCTTGCTAGCTCTACATTTTTTTGTAGGTGACCGACTAGGTGGTGTGAAAGTTCTAGGTTTCATGTATGCCCCATTATTGTTAGGAGGAGCCTTTTCCTTGAGTATTTGGCGTCGAGAATTTGATGAACTTATCAAATTTAACATTAAAAACAAATTAACGACGAGGAGTATGCAAAGCGATTATCTGAGTGAAACTGAGGTTTATGGAAGCGATAGCGATTATTATGTTAGTGATGAGTCGGAGTGGGAGCAGTTAGTTGAAGACAAATTAGATATCGATGAAGAAATCATCGAGACGGACTCTGACGACTTAAATTTGTTAATCAAAGATCAAGAACAACCTATATTCTTGCCAATAACTTATGAATTTGAGTCTGATGATGATGATGATACTTACGTGATAGGTAGTGATGAGTCACCTAACTCTCGTCTGTCGGACGTGGAGTACGACCTAAGTGAGTCCACTGACGGAGAAGTCATAAGCGAATCGAGCGAAGAATACTGAAACCCTACAATCACATTGCGCCATTTTTTTAAGCTAGTATGTCCTCTGGCTAAGTCATATTGCAAATTTGGGCTGCGAGTTCTATATTGATGAATCTTTTTTTCTGCTAATAGCATGCCATGTTACTTGTCGAAATATTTACCTAGCCGGTGTATGGCGGTACATGCCATGAGGGAAAAAAGAAAAAGAAAAAGAAAAAGACAACAAAGATCTAGAAAAGCAGAATGCTAACAGACAACGACAATCAGAACTTAATTTCTTCAAGGGGTCATATACTACTCAGTTGGATTTGAATGTAATATATGTGTATATATATATATATACATCTTTTTTTTTTTTTTTTTTTTTTTTTTTTTTTTTTTTTTTTTTTTTTTTTTTTTTTTTTAATGATATTTTTTTGTACGTATACTCTAATCTTGTCCATAAATAACTCCAGAAGAAATTGGAGTCTCTAAATAGGGGTATAAAAATCAAAAGATGGTATTAGCAGATTTAGGTGCCCGTATTAGAGGGGCGTTGTCAAATGTAGTTGATGGTTCGGAGTTGGAGATACAGTCGATGGTGAAGGCTATTTGTAATGCTTTGTTAGAATCAGATGTTAATGTTAAGTTAGTAGTGAAGTTGAGAGAAAACATCAAATCCAAGGCGGACAGCCAGATAAATGACAATGATGCTGTGGTAAACAAACGTAGGAAGTTACAGAAAATTGTTTATGATGAACTTTGTCAGTTAGTTGACCCGCAAATAGAGCCCCCCAAACCGAAGAAACTATCCCAGCATAAGACGAAGACGATTAAGGGCCGTAAAGTGACATCAAAAGGCGGTAATGAATCCCATACTATTATGTTTGTAGGGCTTCAAGGAGCTGGAAAAACTACATCATGCGCAAAATTGGCTGCCTATTATAAAAAGAGGGGTTTTAAAGTTGGTTTAGTATGCGCCGATACGTTCAGAGCGGGTGCTTTTGACCAATTAAAGCAAAATGCTATTAAGTCCTCTATACCGTATTACGGCTCATATGTGGAGACTGATCCAGCGAAGGTTGCATACGATGGTGTGGTTAAATTCAAACAGGAAAGGTTTGATGTAATAATCGTAGATACTTCAGGAAGACATAGGCAAGAACAATCTTTGTTCGATGAAATGATACAAATATCTGAAGCCGTCCAACCGAACCAAACCATTATGGTCATGGATGGTTCCATCGGTCAAGCAGCCGAGTCACAGGCAAAAGCTTTCAAGGAAAGCTCTAATTTTGGATCAATTATCTTGACTAAAATGGATGGTCATGCGAAGGGCGGAGGTGCAATCTCAGCTGTTGCTGCCACCAATACTCCTATAGTATTTATTGGTACTGGTGAACATGTTGGCGATTTAGAGGTTTTTAGGCCTACAACATTTGTATCCAAATTGTTGGGTATAGGGGACATGCAGTCCCTTATTGAACATGTTCAATCACTAAACTTGCAGGATGATGAACCACATAAACAAACAGTTGAAAATTTCAAAGAAGGTAAGTTTACCTTACGTGACTTCCAAAATCAAATAAACAATATTATGAAGATGGGACCTCTATCCAACATTATATCAATGATACCGGGTATGTCCAATATGATGTCTCAAATAAGCGAGGAAGAAGCTGGATCTAAAGTCAAAGATATGGTCTACATAATGGATTCCATGACTACGAAGGAATTAAATAGCGACGGGAGAATTTTTATTGAACAACCTGCTAGAATTATAAGAGTAGCTAGAGGGGCAGGTTGTGCTGCCATTGAGGTAGAAATGCTCTTGCAGCAGCAACGCATGATGTGCAACATGGCACTGAGTGCGAAAAAGATGAATGCAGCGAATGGACAAGCTCCTGGTACTTCAGGCGGTAATAATATGACGAGAATGATGCAAAATGCACAAAAGAATCCTAACATTATGCAACAAGCTATGAACATGTTTGGTGGTTCTGGCGGTATGCCTGATATCTCTTCTATGATGAGTAACCCATCTATGATGCAACAAGCGCAGCAAATGATGTCTCAAAATCCGGGCATGATGCAACAAGCACAACAAATGATGCAGAATCCCGGCATGATGCAAAAAATGATGAGCACGTTTGGTGGAATGGGAGCTTAAAACCTATATTGTACTGTTAAGTATGACTGTGTAGTGTATAAACCAATTCATACTTCAAATGGTTAGCCGTACTTTCCTGACGATTAACAATTAGGGAAAACTTCGTGTTTATATCTGATCGGGTTGTTAAAGAGTGCTGGATACTCAATATGTCAACAGAGAAGCATCATAAACCATGTTGTGGTGAGTCCAATAACCTCGAACGTTTAAGAGAGATTGTTGAGAAAGATGATTCTTTCACGGGTGTCGGTCGCAGGGACTTGAATTGGTTATTGAGAGATATCGGCTTACCTAGAAATTCAATTTCTAAAGGAGGTGATCAGAGTCTTCCAAATCCTAAGCAAAAGGATAAAGAAGAAGAAGAAGTAGTAGTGAAAGGAAATGATCATGGGAGGCCTGATGATTACAACTCACCCGCTTGTATAAGTAATACTAGGCAGAGGTCGCAGAGTTTGTCTCAACTTTCGAGACTGAAGACTGATTCTTTTTCTTTGGGAGGCTTTACGAATGGGGCTCATCGAAGAGATAGTCTTCCTAATATTACGAATACTAAAAGAGATTCCTTTGGTGGTTTTTTCTCTAAACTAAAGGGGAAATTTACCAAGAATAAACCTCCTACTTATAATCGACCCTTATTTAACGAGAACTACAGTATGAGTAGTACTGATCACCGAAGTATATCGCCACAGAGTGGGAGTTCTGGAAATTCAATACCCAGCACGTATAATTCAGGTTCTAGTAGACCTTTTTCAAGTTCAGGCACCGATTTTAGTTCGGTTGATAACAGAATAAAGAATTACATCAACTATTATAAAAGCATTGACCGAAGTCGTTCCCCGTTTTATGCTACTCGTGACAGTAATTTCCCACTAAATGTGCTATCTCCTTCTTCTACGGATGAACACGAAGAATGCGGGAGTGATACTTTCAATCCTGACGTCAATGCTGAAATAAGACAATTGAAGTCGTTTCTTAAAAAACTGTACGATTCTAATTCAGCTTCTTTACAAGAAAACAAGAATCAAAGCGAAGACAGAATTGATAAAAACAAAGGACACAGGGGCGAGCCCAAAAAACTTAAAAGAGTGGGATTTCATTGCCTGACTCTCACTTATGATCCGCCTCAGCAACTACCTTCTAGACACCCAAGGAAAGGTAATGTTGAGGTCTTACCTAACGGAGAACGTGTAATCCATCCCCTTTCCAAAGAAGACAGAATGGCTATGGAAAATGACAGGATGGGCAAGAGTGGAGGAGCAATAATTGGGGGCCTTTCGACCGTTAAGAATTCTGAGGAAGGAAATGATAACGAGGAAGGTGATGTCCAAATAGATGAACGTGCAAAACATTTAGGTATTGAACGACCTTTGATGTCGCATAAAGATAAGTATCGCGCACCTGAAAAGAAAATGCAGCTTGACACAATGTACGAAAGGTGTTGTCATCTAAGAGAAATTCTTCCCTTACCTTCTATTTTGAAACAGATACCACGGGGTACAATGGATCCAATTCCATTGTTGCAACTTCGGAATCCGATACCCACCATGATAGAAATCGATTCTTTTGCAGATTTTATTAGAATAGCTCCAATTTTATGCCTTTCATTTGATGGGGTTGAATTCACTGCAAAGCAGTTGGAGATTCTTTTGGCTGCCATATCAGCAAAGAGGTATCTACAGAAGTTGAGTATGCGAAACACAAGAATAGATAGGGATGGTTGGATGTTATTATGTGATTTCTTGTCCCAGAATCATCATCTAAAGAGCCTAGACATAACTCAAATTCCAAATCTTCAGGTCAATGTATCAAAGAAGTCTACAAAAAAAAGCTCTGATGATATGGAGAGGATGAAATGTAACAGCGACAACAGATCGGATATGAATTGGGAACTTTTCACTGCAGCTCTTGCTGTGAGGGGAGGCATTGATGAACTTGTCATTACTGGTTGTCGCCTTCGAGAGTTGGCTGTTTTTGAAAGATTTATAAGTAGGGGAGTCCTGCTTAAAACGAGCATCCTAGGTATTGCTAATAATGACTTAACTTCGCTGCATATAAGCATTTTGGCTAAGAAGTTTTTGTTTTTGCCTTTTGTTCGGGGATTGGACCTAGGTTTTAATGATTTTTCAATAGAGCACTTAAATGAAATTTTGGACTCTTTGAAAGAGTATGCGCCCTCGAAGTTGGAGCAATCTCAATTGCTGTACTTGAGCTTTAATAATACAAGCATCACGTTTACGAAAACTTTTAGAACCTTTTTTGAAAGAATTATAATGGCGTTGCCCATGTTAAAATATTTAGACCTTTCAAACAATCCACAACTCTTTAGCAAGGATGATACTATAGAGGACGATACTGTTTTGGCAAGTGAAAAGGCTGACTCAAATATCCAGAATAGCGTTGTGAAATATTTTACTTCAAAATTTCCTTTATTTGCGAACCTTTATCGGCTTGAGATAGATTATAATGATTTGACCCCTTCTTCGTTAGTACAAATTGCTAACGTTTTACCATATTGTAAAAAATTAAAATATTTATCTCTTGTTGGTAATGTGCTTGATTTGACCTCAGCCACAGCTTTAGTAATAGGTCTTAAAAACAGCAGAGAACTTTTTCTACTTGATGGTGATTTCGATGACTTGCCTACATTATTTAAGGATAAGATTAGAGTTTACTCTTTTAGGAATATGGAACGCATATTATTCAACCAGGAAATGGACGACATAAGTTACGAACCGGTTCGTGACACCAATGATTCACGATATGAATTTCAAAATCCCTTGTCTAAACAATTGAGCGATATATTATCTGAAAAATACAAAAAGGGGCTGAAAGTTGATCGCTCTAAGGTAGAAAATTTTATAGAAAGAGCAAAGTTACTGCGTCAAAAGCTTAAGGAGGAAATGAAGAAGATGAGCAGAGCTCTGCAAAAAGGTGATTTGAGTACTGATAAGAAGGAGATATTTTTAAGATATTTCTTTCTCGATTTGTCACTCCAGCGCGGGCTCGAATTGATTGATGCGTCTCTGATTGACGAGACCCTGACAGAACCTTCGGATTTCTTGAAAGCGAAATTGGCGGCTGAAAGAGATGATGATGATGTGTCAAAGGATGCTAGTGACGATGAATCGGTTGCTAGCCAGCTGTTAGCCTCGGAGGTATCAAAGCCAGCTTCCGATTCTTTTAAAGATAGCGTCAGCGGCTGGGAAAAACAAGAAGGAACTGCCTTGAAACTTCTAAAGATCAGAAAGGATTTTGAATCCGAGTTTCTTGACAGAGAATATCAAGAAGTACCAGGAGAAGAAATAAATAATAGAATTTTACAAGTGGATATGCAAGATCTTGATAAAACAATCGATTTTTTAAGTCGTTTGAGAAAAGAGAAGTATTCATACAAGCAAATTTTGGAACTCGTTGACGACCCCACTTCTGATATCGATGAGGCAATTAGGAGGACAATAAAGATATTATACCACGGCAACAGTGAAAATCTGACGGCTGATAAAGATACAGAAAATGTAATTAACCATGATGAAGACAATCAAGATAATTACGTTGATAAAAGATACGATGAAACTCTAGAAGCTGCATACGACGAGACTCTAAAACACTTTAATTCTCAGTAAAGTATGTAATATATAATATCATAGGATGAGCGCTTGTGTCTATAGCATGTAGAAATGATTATAGGGAAGCCACTCAACGATACATGAAATTGATGCATATTGATCAATGAATATTAATCATTCTTCGTCCGAACTAAGTACTTGATTTCTAATATTTCTTTTTTCGCCAAATTCATCATCGCTATATTTGTCTTCCTTTTCATTATCTAAAGCTCCCTTAGATTCAGCTTCCTCTGCTATATCTTCACAAGCATCTATCCAATCCGAATATATATCTACGGGTTGGGATAAAGAATTTATAGCAGTCTGGAAACTTTGTCCACACACTTTGCAATGCAATTCTCCTAAAGAATTTTTCTTATCTAAAGTGCAAATCACAGATCTTTCGTGATTACAAAATAAGCAAGTAAAAGTAACTTCCAACTTTTGTCTGACCTTCTTCGGTGGCTTACGCGTTGCCTTTCTTTTACCCATTGCTTATTCTGACATCTATTAGAACATAAAATACTTTTTTTTTTCTTTTTTTTAACGCTACCTATAGCTATTCGCACTTCCACGAATCATTATGTCTCCAAAAAGCGACTTCTTATCTTAAAAGAACAATTTATGAGTTTTTGTTTTATTTATTTTCTTTTTTTTTTTTTTTGAGGTAGTTCACTATGCTTCGAAACAAGAGGATGAAGCGGTACATCTGTTGACTTTGTAGCATTTGGAATGGCAGGCAACAGTAACGTTTGTTTGTTCTCTCGCCGCTTTTGCGACGTAAGTTCGTGTTTTTCATGCATCCTCTCGAACACTTCGTGTGTATTGTCAACATGAATAGACAAGGTCTGCATGTCTCTATTCAAACAATCTCGGTCTGGCTATACTCAATTAGGCGTCATAACTACTCCTGGACTTATAATTCGTGGGAGAAAAGAGATACGTCTAGAAAGTAGTAATTCATCTACTAAAAAAATTGTTATTTCTATTATGATGGAAATTTTTCGTCGATTAAGATAAACGGAATTGCTCTACTTGCTTCGAACACAAGATTACAGCGAGCACTTTGGTGGCCTTAATTGTGTTATTAAATTATTTGTTATCTCGAATATCTTCTTCGCCGAGGTAGCAATTGCATACTAGTTGTTGCACTGGGATATACTTTTGATATGAATAAAACTTCGAGATAAGGATAATGATTCATATATTTTTCTACTTCTTCTTCATTTTAGTGTCTTACTCTTCTCAAAATTGAAATGATGTGGAGTTATGGAGTAGTCTGCTTTAAAAAATAAATAGGAGCTTTTGTGAGAAATCGTGGGTACTAACTAATTTACTCATAAGCCATTACGGTATTCTTTCAATCGTAATTCTTGCCAGATTATTGCATTATAAAGCGGTCAATAGAGAAATAGTTTATTGAAGTTTTGCCATTATCTAAGTATCTTATGAATACAATAATATGTAGAGTAAACACGCAGATCATGTTGGTTTACAAATCGAAATTATTTCTGTTAGAAGCTCCGATTGATACAGAAAATTGTAAGCCATCTTTGATACCAAATCTATTAGTCGAGTCAGGTCTCAGTGCTATGAAATAACCAAAGTCAAAGCTTGAGCTACGATTAACATATTTGATTCCGCAACCTAGAGATCGAGCAAACGATTTGGTTTGAAGAACATTATCTCCGACATCACCAATAGCACAACTTCCATAAAATCTCAAAGGATTACTCTCATAACCTCTCCCGTCTTCCAAAGAAGGAACATTAATGATATTGTGACTCGAATACATAAAACGAGGTAATTTTGCATAAAGAGTTAAGCCCGTTGTAAAGAATTGAAGACCACCGACAGGTTTAACCGAATTTTTCGCAAAGCCGTTCAAGCTATCAAGGCCACCAAGATAAAATCTGTCGAACGGATGTACGGAAGGGATTTTCAGATAAAATGCTCCCATTCTGTTAAATAAATGAAAAGTGAAAATGTTATTCAAGAAAGAATGAAAAAGATCTAAGTGACCGGACACTTTGGCATGCGAAGAAATATTGTTTGGATTAGCGTGTTCTTGAGTGGAAGCAAGTTCCCCACAAATTGAAGCTTTGCAACCTGATACCGGGAAATTTTTCGTGACATTATTTAAGTAATCAAGGTTTTTAAACGATAAATGATTAATTAAAGATGTTTTCAAAAATTCTCCAGAGTAGAACTTGACATCTTCAGGGGCATAATCCTCGAGATCATACATGGATCTTTTAAACAACCCAATTCCTGTAAATGCTGAAATGTTTTGGGTAAAACTCTTGTACTGCAATCCCATCAATCCGGAATGTGATCTTTCAGAGGCTTGTCTCCACGCTCGATTATTCTGATGCAAATTTTCCAAATCAACCAAAAATTTTAGGGATGGGTCTGTCATTGATGCTACGACCTTGGCGTTAGCGACTAAACGATCATTCGGGTTATAGGGGTCATATTCAACATTTAGATCAACTAGCTCCCCGTTTCCCCAAAAATTCTTATTCAGGTACCTCAATCTGACATTCAATATGTCGTCCTTGTTAACATTCAAAAACCCGTCCCCAACTTCTAGTTCCCTAGGATTTACATTAATCACAACTTTTGTCGGGATAGCGTCCTTACTATTATAATTAAGCACGTCTGTGGGCACAACACTGTTTATGTCCGGTTTTACAGATATCTGAATATTTTTAAACACATTCGTCTTCGCAAATTTGTCATAGCATTGATTCAAATTGTTCAGTAGTTGTCCCAAAGTTACATCAGAATTGCGTAGTAATGGATATGAAAGTTTTCTGAAATAGTCATCTGAGAATGATTCACCTCCACTTACCTCGATTGTTGTCAAATATATGGGGTGAGACTTTGATCTTGACAAAAAGTCTTCTGCAAGCAAAATAGTCAGTAATTCATGCTTAAGTACTCGATTGTATTCCATTTCCTTAATTTCCGAACCACAATGGCACGATAGGTCTTTCAATATCTAGCTGAGACTTCTTGATAGCTTGCGAAAGGAATGAGAGCCAGGTGTGCCTAAACCACACAGACACATCAAATTTCGAGCAAAGTTTTGGTGCGAAGATTAAAAAAAAAAAAAAAAAAAAAAAAAAAAAAAAAAAGAAAAGGCTTGAGCTAAGTTTCTTTGTTAAATTAAATTCTATATTTATCTACTCTAAGCTACTCTCTTTTTTCTTCCACTTGAGCTCCATTATGAGCCAAATCTAAAATTTTCCAATCACAAAAAATATTCTCTTTCTTGAAAATTGAAATAACGTTGTCTGCGATTGTTTCAAAATTGTCCGTGGCCAAACATAAAATTGTTGGACCGGCTCCAGACAAACAAATACCACACAACCCCGGATTTGTATTAGGAGTGACCTGATCTAGAACATTCTGAAGACCAGGAATGAGTTTAGTTCTGTAAGGTTGGTGAATCTTGTCTTTCATTGCCTCATATATTAATTTATGATTAGGTTCTTTCTCCGTTAACGCAGTTGTTAGGACAGCCAACCTTTGTAAGTTAAACACAATGTCTTGCTTACTATAATTTGAAGGTAAAAGCGCTCTTGCTTTGTCGGTTTCTAACTCAAAGTCGGGGATTATAGTTACACATTTTATATCTTCATTCCAATTGTATTTCACATAGGCTGCAATGTCACTAGGTGGCTCAGTCGCGACGTATTTCTCTTTAGGTGTAACACCAGCCTTTGGAAGGATATACTCTAAAGGCAAGTTCTTTGCTTCAGTGTCACTTGGCGACAATTCATTGAGGTATGAACCTACGAAACCACCCAACAAAGCAGCTGCTATATTGTCCGGGTGCCTTTCTATAAGTAAGCAATAATCTAGCAAACGTCCCTTAGTCAACTTCAAACTACCGATTTCATTGCCTAACAAAATACCCCCAACAATTGCTGCAGCCGATGAGCCAAGACCTCTTCCTAGTGGAATTGGATTCAATATATGAATATGTGTACCTAAAGGAAAGCTTCTGATTTGATGGCATCTCAAAATATATAAAGCCGCTTTCGTTATCAAATTTGAATCAGAACTTAATGGTACATTACCGGCATCCTGTCCTTCATAGGTTACCTTGCAATTGTATGTGTCATCCGAAGTATTTGAATCAGGATCGATACTCACCCGAATTTCTAGATAGATTTCAAGTCCGAGACCTAATACATCAAATCCGGGACCTATATTGGCAGAAGATGCAGGTATCCTTAAGTTAAAACTTCTCGGCATTCCCCTGATACTATCTAGAGGACTTCTCGTCCGAAACACCTTTTTCTTCCTTTTTTCTTTTTTTTTTTTTTTTTTTTTTTTTTTTTTTTTTTTTTTTTTTTT